>CM043015.1:136872384-137472384 GCA_023690525.1 Holotrichia oblita | reverse complement strand
ATTAAAAAAAAAACATGAGATTTAATAAAAATAATTTTATTTAAAATACATATTAACCCCAACAATTCTGTTCGAGGACTAGGGAAAACTTTGTAAAAAAACCTAGTCAGGGGTTTAACAACAGTTGATAATTTCAAAATCAAGAAATACAGTATTATAAGTTATATACAAAACTCCTAACATATACATGGTGTTCTGTGAATTTATGTGAGTAGCTAATAATGTTTTAATGTTAGAATATAAATCGCCATCCATTTTCGTACAAGATTTTAAAACATGATTATAAAATGATATGAAGTCAGAACTGGCCAATACACTAATTTTCTGATTGATTAATTCTTGAAGATGATATATGTTATTGTATGTCTCCGTTGATAAAACGATTTGCTGCCCTCTACTTTTGAGACGGATAACTTGAATGTCTCGATAAGAACTGGCTTCCATCTGGTGATTGGGACTGCAGCCTTCGGTTTTGCAGAATTCTTCCCATTCTTCTTGTGTGAAGAAAATGCATGCGTTCACAGATTTGATTTGTACAATTGGAATGAATCCGGCAGCTGGACTTAGTCCTACGGTAAGCCACTTGGAACCGCTTTTGTTGAGGAAGTATGAAGATTGACCGATGAGTTGTTTTTCCCGGGCGATGGCATCTTCCCTCATTTGTAAAGCGTTTTCAATAAAATTGTCGTATTGTTTAACTGTAACAAGAAATACATATTACAATGTATTCATTATTATACGTACATAATTTACAATTTCAATAGAAAAAATGTTACTAAATACTTACTAATGAGGTTAGAATATTAATGCAAAATATTATTCATTGCGCGTTTGCAAACGTCACATTCTTCTTTTACAATTTTTTTATACATTGATTCATTGCAGTATTTGCAACTTGGTTCTTCAATTTCTATACATGCAGGTCTTGAGTGACGCTCATTTAACAATATAAGGTTTGAAGTCACGTCGTAGAAGCTGTCAACTTCTCGGTTGATGTTAGCTATATAATACGGAAAATAACAGTTTTCACATAGAAATGAAAATGTCTGCGTTCTAACACCTATGAGATGGAATTTCTTTGGTATTAAGCAGTGTAGTCCACCACTCATTTTAATGGTTTCGACTAAAACATATAAAATATTAAATAATATATTTAATATATATAACACTAAATAATAATACTCACCAAAATATAACAATGAAGTGGCAGAGATTTGTATGTTGAAAAGAATTGGCGAATGCTAAAATAAAACACGTCAAATATTAAAAAATATTGAATAATATATTAAGCAATATATTATGTATTTAATAAATTCATTAAATAAAAAGTAAAATATGTACTCACCTAAATATCGTTGTTGAAAGACGGTTTGTATGTTGCTATAACTTAGCGTATACTAATAAAAATCCAGTCAAAAATTCTTCTTTTATAGTTAACTATAATTAGAACTTGCTCCGAAAATTATTACGTCAGTAATTACTTATGTATTGTCAAATCTATATTTTCAAAATTATTTTCCAAAACAACCTTGGTGATAATGAAATAGTTTGCACATAGAAGTAAATTCCTTCGCGGGGTCAACCGTTGTAATAAGCGGTAATTAGCAGCGTTCCATGCACATTCCAACGGTGACGTTAAAGCCATTAGACATAATTCGGTTATATGTATTGTTACCATGCTGTGTCCATGTATAATGTATTTCTTAAATTCTTAGATTTAAAATGGTGTAGAACTGTGAGTGCCAAAAATTCCGAATATTTGCTTTAAAGTCACGCCTAATCAGCATTCTTTAAGAACATTAATTACTTAGAGTAAAATATTATGTAAAATTTCCCAAAATTTTTAAAATAATTACCTACATAATGCAAGCATTTCAGGGCCAAAATATCAACATTCCTAGCGGAATTCCGTCAATTACAAAGCCTAATTAGAAAATGAAAGTAATTAGCGGTGCATGCCCCGCGGGTTTAAAGTGGCGTCGTACAACCCGAGTTTACCTACTAAAGTTTGAACGGTGACAGCGCTCAAACGCGTTAATGTGCCTTCCTGGAGGTTTGTCCTCTCGTTTAGATGAACAAGATGAACCAACTTGCCCAGCGCGAAGCAGATTCACCAAACGGTTCTCGAGAAAATTTATCGCTATAACGCGTTAATGTGCCTTGCTGGGAGTTTGGCCTCTCGTTTAGATTAACAAGGTGAACATACTTGCCGAGGAGGAAGCAGATCCATCAAACGGTAATCGAGCTAGGTAATATTTAATATATAGCACGTCTGCCAAGTTTGCAACGCGTCGCAGCAGCAGGAGCGGAGTTACGGGCGCCTTGCGTTATCCTTCGTATTAGGGCAAGCGGAGAATCCGCGCAAACTTTTTGTTGAATCCGCCGCCGCCGATGCGCGCAATGCGTTCTATATGTTCTATATAGCACGTCTGCCAAGTTTGCAACGCGTCGCAGCAGCAGGAGCGGAGTTACGGGCGCCTTGCGTTATCCTTCGTATTAGGGCAAGCGGAGAATCCGCGCAAACTTTTTGTTGAATCCGCCGCCGCCGATGCGCGCAATGCGTTCTATATGTTCTATATAGCACGTCTGCCAAGTTTGCAACGCGTCGCAGCAGCAGGAGCGGAGTTACGGGCGCCTTGCGTTATCCTTCGTATTAGGGCAAGCGGAGAATCCGCGCAAACTTTTTGTTGAATCCGCCGCCGCCGATGCGCGCAATGCGTTCTATATGTTCTATATAGCACGTCTGCCAAGTTTGCAACGCGTCGCAGCAGCAGGAGCGGAGTTACGGGCGCCTTGCGTTATCCTTCGTATTAGGGCAAGCGGAGAATCCGCGCAAACTTTTTGTTGAATCCGCCGCCGCCGATGCGCGCAATGCGTTCTATATGTTCTATATAGCACGTCTGCCAAGTTTGCAACGCGTCGCAGCAGCAGGAGCGGAGTTACGGGCGCCTTGCGTTATCCTTCGTATTAGGGCAAGCGGAGAATCCGCGCAAACTTTTTGTTGAATCCGCCGCCGCCGATGCGCGCAATGCGTTCTATATGTTCTATATAGCACGTCTGCCAAGTTTGCAACGCGTCGCAGCAGCAGGAGCGGAGTTACGGGCGCCTTGCGTTATCCTTCGTATTAGGGCAAGCGGAGAATCCGCGACAACCTTTTGTTGAATCCGCCGCCGCCGATGCGCGCAATGCGTTCTATATGTTCTATATAGCACGTCTGCCAAGTTTGCAACGCGTCGCAGCAGCAGGAGCGGAGTTACGGGCGCCTTGCGTTATCCTCCGTATTAGGGCAAGCGGAGAATCCGCGCAAACTTTTTGTTGAATCCGCCGCCGCCGATGCGCGCAATGCGTTCTATATGTTCTATATAGCACGTCTGCCAAGTTTGCAACGCGTCGCAGCAGCAGGAGCGGAGTTACGGGCGCCTTGCGTTATCCTTCGTATTAGGGCAAGCGGAGAATCCGCGCAAACTTTTTGTTGAATCCGCCGCCGCCGATGCGCGCAATGCGTTCTATATGTTCTATATAGCACGTCTGCCAAGTTTGCAACGCGTCGCAGCAGCAGGAGCGGAGTTACGGGCGCCTTGCGTTATCCTTCGTATTAGGGCAAGCGGAGAATCCGCGCAAACTTTTTGTTGAATCCGCCGCCGCCGCCGATGCGCGCAATGCGTTCTATATGTTCTATATAACAGAGCACGTCTGCCAAGTTTGCAACGCGTCGCAGCAGCAGGAGCGGAGTTACGGGCGCCTTGCGTTATCCTTCGTATTAGGGCAAGCGGAGAATCCGCGCAAACTTTTTGTTGAATCCGCCGCCGCCGATGCGCGCAATGCGTTCTATATGTTCTATATAGCACGTCTGCCAAGTTTGCAACGCGTCGCAGCAGCAGGAGCGGAGTTACGGGCGCCTTGCGTTATCCTTCGTATTAGGGCAAGCGGAGAATCCGCGCAAACTTTTTGTTGAATCCGCCGCCGCCGATGCGCGCAATGCGTTCTATATGTTCTATATAGCACGTCTGCCAAGTTTGCAACGCGTCGCAGCAGCAGGAGCGGAGTTACGGGCGCCTTGCGTTATCCTTCGTATTAGGGCAAGCGGAGAATCCGCGCAAACTTTTTGTTGAATCCGCCCAACCAATAACCAACTTGCCTAGAGCGAAGCAGATTCATCAAACGGTTCTCGAGAAAATTTATCTCTATAACGCGTTAATGTGCCTTGCTGGCAGTTTGGGCTCTCGTTTAGATTAACATGGTGAACCTACTTGCCGAGGAGGAAGCAGATCCATCAAACGGTAATCGAGCTAGGTAATATTTATATGATGAAAAAGTTGTCCAGAAAATTTATGAAACTTTGAACGGTGACAGCGCTCAAACGCGTTAATGTGCCTTCCTGGGGGTTTGTCCTCTCGTTTAGATTAACAAAATGAACCAACTTGCCCAGAGCGAACCAGATTCATCAAGCGGTTCTCGAGAAAATGTATCTCTATAACGCGTTAATGTGCCTTGCTGGGGGTTGTCCTCTAGTTTGGATTAACAGGATGATCCATCTGGCCGAGGAGGAAGCAGATCCATCAAGCGGTTATCGAGCTAGGTAATATTTATATGATGAAAAAGTTGTCTAGAAAATGTATGAAAGTTTGAACGGTGACAGCGCTCAAACGCGTTAATGTGCCTTCCTGGGGGTTTGTCCTCTCGTTTAGATTAACAAGATGAACCAACTTGCCCAGAGCGAAGAAGATTCACCAAACGGTTCTCGAGAAAATTTATCTCTATAACGCGTTAATGTGCCTTGCTGGGAGTTTGGCCCCTCGTTTAGATTAACAAGGTGAACCTACTTGCCGAGGAGGAAGCAGATCCATCAAACGGTTATCGAGCTAGGTAATATTTATATGATGAAAAAGTTGTCCAGAAAATTTATGAAGTTTGAACCGTCACAGCGCTCAAACGCGTTAATGTGCCTTCCTGGGGGTTTGTCCTCTCGTTTAGATTAACAAGATGAACCAACTTGCCCAGAGCGAAGCAGATTCATCAAACGGTCCTCGAGAAAATTTATCTCTATAACGCGTTAATGTGCCTTGCTGGGAGTTTGGCCTCTCGTTTAGATTAACAAGGTGAACCTACTTGCCGAGGAAGAAGCAGATCCATCAAACGGTTATCGAGCTAGGTAATATTTATATGATGAAAAAGTTGTCCACAAAATTTATGAAAGTTTGAACGGTCACAGCGCTCAAACGCGTTAATGTGCCTTCCTGGGGGTTTGTCCTCTCGTTTAGATTAACAAGATGAACCAACTTGCCCAGAGCGAAGCAGATTCATCAAGCGGTTCTCGAGAAAATGTATCTCTATAACGCGTTAATGTGCCTTGCTGGGGGTTGTCCTCTAGTTTGGATTAACAGGATGATCCATCTGGCCGAGGAGGAAGCAGATCCATCAAACGGTTATCGAGCTAGGTAATATTTATATGATGAAAAAGTTGTCTAGAAAATTTATGAAAGTTTGAACGGTGACAGCGCTCAAACGCGTTAATGTGCCTTCCTGGAGGTTTGTCCTCTCGTTTAGATGAACAAGATGAACCAACTTGCCCAGCGCGAAGCAGATTCACCAAACGGTTCTCGAGAAAATTTATCGCTATAAGGCGTTAATGTGCCTTGCTGGGAGTTTGGCCTCTCGTTTAGATTAACAAGGTGAACATACTTGCCGAGGAGGAAGCAGATCCATCAAACGGTAATCGAGCTAGGTAATATTTATATGATGAAAAAGTTGTCCAGAAAATTTATGAAAGTTTGAACGGTGACAGCGCTCAAACGCGTTAATGTGCCTTCCTGGAGGTTTGTCCTCTCGTTTAGATGAACAAGATGAACCAACTTGCCCAGCGCGAAGCAGATTCACCAAACGGTTCTCGAGAAAATTTATCGCTATAACGCGTTAATGTGCCTTGCTGGGAGTTTGGCCTCTCGTTTAGATTAACAAGGTGAACATACTTGCCGAGGAGGAAGCAGATCCATCAAACGGTAATCGAGCTAGGTAATATTTATATGATGAAAAAGTTGTCCAGAAAATTTATGAAAGTTTGAACGGTCACAGCGCTCAAACGCGTTAATGTGCCTTCCTGGGGGTTTGTCCTCTCGTTTAGATTAACAAGATGAACCAACTTGCCCAGAGCGAAGAAGATACACCAAACGGTTCTCGAGAAAATTTATCTCTATAACGCGTTAATGTGCCTTGCTGGCAGTTTGGCCTCTCGTTTAGATTAACAAGGTGAACCAACTTGCCCAGCGCGAAGCAGATTCACCAAACGGTTCTCGAGAAAATTTATCGCTATAACGCGTTAATGTGCCTTGCTGGGAGTTTGGCCTCTCGTTTAGATTAACAAGGTGAACATACTTGCCGAGGAGGAAGCAGATCCATCAAACGGTAATCGAGCTAGGTAATATTTATATGATGAAAAAGTTGTCCAGAAAATATATGAAAGTTTGAACGGTCACAGCGCTCAAACGCGTTAATGTGCCTTCCTGGGGGTTTGTTCTCTCGTTTAGATTAACAAGATGAACCAACTTGCCTGGAGCGAAGCAGATTCGTCAAACGGTTCTCGAGAAAATTTATCTCTATAACGCGTTAATGTGCCTCGCTGGGAGTTTGGCCTCTCGTTTAGATTACCAAGGTAAACCTACTTGCCGAGGAAGAAGCAGATCCATCAAACGGTTATCGAGCTTGGTAATATTTATATGATGAAAAAGTTGTCCACAAAATTTATGAAAGTTTGAACGGTCACAGCGCTCAAACGCGTTAATGTGCCTTCCTGGGGGTTTGTCCTCTCGTTTAGATTAACAAGATGGACCAACTTGCCTAGAGCGAAGCAGATTCATCAAACGGTTCTCGACAAAATTTATCTCTATAACGCGTTAATGTGCCTAGCTGGCTGTTTGGGCTCTCGTTTAGATTAAAAAGGTGAACCTACTTGGCGAGGGGGAAGCAGATCCATCAAACGGTTATAGAGCTAGGTAATATTTATATGATGAAAAAGTTGTCCAGAAAATTTATGAAAGTTTGAACGGTCACAGCGCTCAAACGCGTTAATGTGCCTTCCAGGAGGTTTGTCCTCTCGTTTAGATTAACAAGATGAACCAACTTGCCTAGAGCGAAGCAGATTCATCAAACGGTTCTCGAGAAAATTTATCTCTATAACGCGTTAATGTGCCTTGCTGGCAGTTTGGGCTCTCGTTTAGATTAACATGGTGAACCTACTTGCCGAGGAGGAAGCAGATCCATCAAACGGTAATCGAGCTAGGTAATATTTATATGATGAAAAAGTTGTCCAGAAAATTTATGAAACTTTGAACGGTGACAGCGCTCAAACGCGTTAATGTGCCTTCCTGGGGGTTTGTCCTCTCGTTTAGATTAACAAAATGAACCAACTTGCCCAGAGCCAACCAGATTCATCAAGCGGTTCTCGAGAAAATGTATCTCTATAACGCGTTAATGTGCCTTGCTGGGGGTTGTCCTCTAGTTTGGATTAACAGGATGATCCATCTGGCCGAGGAGGAAGCAGATCCATCAAACGGTTATCGAGCTAGGTAATATTTATATGATGAAAAAGTTGTCTAGAAAATGTATGAAAGTTTGAACGGTGACAGCGCTCAAACGCGTTAATGTGCCTTCCTGGAGGTTTGTCCTCTCGTTTAGATGAACAAGATGAACCAACTTGCCCAGCGCGAAGCAGATTCACCAAACGGTTCTCGAGAAAATTTATCTGTATAACGCGTTAATGTGCCTTGCTGGGAGTTTGGCCTCTCGTTTAGATTAACAAGGTGAACCTACTTGCCGAGGAAGAAGCAGATCCATCAAACGGTTATCGAGCTAGGTAATATTTATATGATGAAAAAGTTGTCCACAAAATTTATGAAAGTTTGAACGGTCACAGCGCTCAAACGCGTTAATGTGCCTGCCTGAGGGTTTGTCCTCTCGTTTAGATTAACAAGATGAACCAACTTGCCTAGAGCGAAGCAGATTCATCAAACGGTTCTCGACAAAATTTATCTCTATAACGCGTTAATGTGCCTAGCTGGCAGTTTGGGCTCTCGTTTAGATTAAAAAGGTGAACCTACTTGGCGAGGGGGAAGCAGATCCATCAAAGGGTTATCGAGCTAGGTAATATTTATATGATGAAAAAGTTGTCTAGAAAATTTATGAAAGTTTGAACGGTGACAGCGCTCAAACGCGTTAATGTGCCTTCCTGGAGGTTTGTCCTCTCGTTTAGATGAACAAGATGAATCAACTTGCCCAGCGCGAAGCAGATTCACCAAACGGTTCTCGAGAAAATTTATCGCTATAACGCGTTAATGCGCCTTGCTGGGAGTTTGGCCTCTCGTTTAGATTAACAAGGTGAACCTACTTGCCGAGGAGGAAGCAGATCCATCAAACGGTTATCGAGCTAGGTAATATTTATATGATGAAAAAGTTGTCCAGAAAATTTATGAAAGTTTGAACGGTCACAGCGCTCAAACGCGTTAATGAGCCTTCCTGGTGGTTTGTTCTCTCGTTTAGGTTAACAAGATGAACCAACTTGCCTAGAGCGAAGCAGATTCGTCAAACGGTTCTCGAGAAAATTTATCTCTATAACGCGTTAATGTGCCTTGCTGGGAGTTTGGCCTCTCGTTTATATTAACAAGGTGAACCTACTTGCCGAGGAAGAAGCAGATCCATCAAACGGTAATCGAGCTAGGTAATATTTATATGATGAAAAAGTTGTCCAGAAAATTTATGAAGTTTGAACCGTCACAGCGCTCGAACGCGTTAATGTGCCTTCCTGGAGGTTTGTCCTTTCGTTTAGATGAACAAGATGAACCAACTTGCCCAGCTCGAAGCAGATTCACCAAACGGTTCTCGAGAAAATTTATCTCTATAACGCGTTAATGTGCCTTGCTGGGAGTTTGGCCTCTCGTTTATATTAACAAGGTGAACCTACTTGCCGAGGAAGAAGCAGATCCATCAAACGGTTATCGAGCTAGGTAATATTTATATGATGAAAAAGTTGTCCAGAAAATTTATGAAAGTTTGAACGGTCACAGCGTTCAAACGCGTTAATGTGCCTTCCTGGAGGTTTGTCCTCTCGTTTAGATGAACAAGATGAACCAACTTGCCCAGCGCGAAGCAGATTCACCAAACGGTTCTCGAGAAAATTTATCTCTATAACGCGTTAATGTGCCTTGCTGGGAGTTTGGCCTCTCGTTTAGATTAACAAGGTGAACCTACTTGCCGAGGAGGAAGCAGATCCATCAAACGGTAATCGAGCTAGGTAATATTTATATGATGAAAAAGTTGTCCAGAAAATTTATGAAAGTTTGAACGGTCACAGCGCTCAAACGCGTTAATGTGCCTGCCTGAGGGTTTGTCCTCTCGTTTAGATTAACAAGATGAACCAACTTGCCCAGAGCGAAGCAGATTCACCAAACGGTTCTCGAGAAAATTTATCGCTATAAGGCGTTAATGTGCCTTGCTGGGAGTTTGGCCTCTCGTTTAGATTAACAAGGTGAACATACTTGCCGAGGAGGAAGCAGATCCATCAAACGGTAATCGAGCTAGGTAATATTTATATGATGAAAAAGTTGTCCAGAAAATTTATGAAAGTTAGTAGGTAAACTCGGGTTGTACGACGCCACTTTAAACCCGCGGGGCATGCACCGCTAATTACTTTCATTTTCTAATTAGGCTTTGTAATTGACGGAATTCCGCTAGGAATGTTGATATTTTGGCCCTGAAATGCTTGCATTATGTAGGTAATTATTTTAAAAATTTTGGGAAATTTTACATAATATTTTACTCTAAGTAATTAATGTTCTTAAAGAATGCTGATTAGGCGTGACTTTAAAGCAAATATTCGGAATTTTTGGCACTCACAGTTCTACACCATTTTAAATCTAAGAATTTAAGAAATACATTATACATGGACACAGCATGGTAACAATACATATAACCGAATTATGTCTAATGGCTTTAACGTCACCGTTGGAATGTGCATGGAACGCTGCTAATTACCGCTTATTACAACGGTTGACCCCGCGAAGGAATTTACTTCTATGTGCAAACTATTTCATTATCACCAAGGTTGTTTTGGAAAATAATTTTGAAAATATAGATTTGACAATACATAAGTAATTACTGACGTAATAATTTTCGGAGCAAGTTCTAATTATAGTTAACTATAAAAGAAGAATTTTTGACTGGATTTTTATTAGTATACGCTAAGTTATAGCAACATACAAACCGTCTTTCAACAACGATATTTAGGTGAGTACATATTTTACTTTTTATTTAATGAATTTATTAAATACATAATATATTGCTTAATATATTATTCAATATTTTTTAATATTTGACGTGTTTTATTTTAGCATTCGCCAATTCTTTTCAACATACAAATCTCTGCCACTTCATTGTTATATTTTGGTGAGTATTATTATTTAGTGTTATATATATTAAATATATTATTTAATATTTTATATGTTTTAGTCGAAACCATTAAAATGAGTGGTGGACTACACTGCTTAATACCAAAGAAATTCCATCTCATAGGTGTTAGAACGCAGACATTTTCATTTCTATGTGAAAACTGTTATTTTCCGTATTATATAGCTAACATCAACCGAGAAGTTGACAGCTTCTACGACGTGACTTCAAACCTTATATTGTTAAATGAGCGTCACTCAAGACCTGCATGTATAGAAATTGAAGAACCAAGTTGCAAATACTGCAATGAATCAATGTATAAAAAAATTGTAAAAGAAGAATGTGACGTTTGCAAACGCGCAATGAATAATATTTTGCATTAATATTCTAACCTCATTAGTAAGTATTTAGTAACATTTTTTCTATTGAAATTGTAAATTATGTACGTATAATAATGAATACATTGTAATATGTATTTCTTGTTACAGTTAAACAATACGACAATTTTATTGAAAACGCTTTACAAATGAGGGAAGATGCCATCGCCCGGGAAAAACAACTCATCGGTCAATCTTCATACTTCCTCAACAAAAGCGGTTCCAAGTGGCTTACTGTAGGACTAAGTCCAGCTGCCGGATTCATTCCAATTGTACAAATCAAATCTGTGAACGCATGCATTTTCTTCACACAAGAAGAATGGGAAGAATTCTGCAAAACCGAAGGCTGCAGTCCCAATCACCAGATGGAAGCCAGTTCTTATCGAGACATTCAAGTTATCCGTCTCAAAAGTAGAGGGCAGCAAATCGTTTTATCAACGGAGACATACAATAACATATATCATCTTCAAGAATTAATCAATCAGAAAATTAGTGTATTGGCCAGTTCTGACTTCATATCATTTTATAATCATGTTTTAAAATCTTGTACGAAAATGGATGGCGATTTATATTCTAACATTAAAACATTATTAGCTACTCACATAAATTCACAGAACACCATGTATATGTTAGGAGTTTTGTATATAACTTATAATACTGTATTTCTTGATTTTGAAATTATCAACTGTTGTTAAACCCCTGACTAGGTTTTTTTACAAAGTTTTCCCTAGTCCTCGAACAGAATTGTTGGGGTTAATATGTATTTTAAATAAAATTATTTTTATTAAATCTCATGTTTTTTTTTTTTTTTAATTTACATACAAATAAGAATATATAAGTCATTTACACTCAGTATGAATGAAAACACATTGAAGATATGCAGAAGTTGAAAACGCATACCTACTTATACTAACGGGAAAGTAAATATAAAATCTAATGGAGATTACGGAAGAAAAGATTGAAGCAGTTGTAACAAAAATTGATGCAGATTGTGGGAGATTGGATGGTATAAGCGACTATATTATTCCTTCTTTACCCATATACATTTTCAAAACTAAGGTAAACCGCATCTCTAGAGCAGAAATGGCATTTATTATCGCATAAAAAAAGGGTTGCACTTGAAGATTATCTTCCCTGCCACAACCATTATAATACTTTGGCGATGAAGGCCAAGAGAGGTGTTTATATATTATGGATAATTGTTCGTTGTAACACTGAATTTTTATATGTATTGGTTGTACGTTCAATAAATAATTTGAATACTGTATTATGTTTATTACTAACATAAAATCACAACTTAGCATCCAGTAAAGAATCTAACACATTAATATAAAAATAAAAAACGTTCATAATTGCTGTATATATTTTTTTATTACTGATACAAGTTCATCAGTCAATCTTCATACTTCCTCAACAAAAGCGGTTCCAAGTGGCTTACCGTAGGACGAAGTCCAGCTGCCGGATTCATTCCAATTGTACAAATCAAATCTGTGAACGCATGCATTTTCTTCACACAAGAAGAATGGGAAGAATTCTGCAAAACCGAAGGCTGCAGTTCTTATCGAGACATTCAAGTTATCAGTCTCAAAAGTAGAGGGCAGCAAATCGTTTTATCAACGGAGACATACAATAACATATATCATCTTCAAGAATTAATCAATCAGAAAATTAGTGTATTGACCAGTTCTGACTTTGTATCATTTTAAAATCTTGTACGAAAATTGATGGTGATTTATATTCTAATATTATAACGTTATTAGCTACTCACATAAATTCACAGAACACCATGTATATGTTAGAAGTTTTGTATATAACTTATAATACTGTATTTCTTGATTTTGAAATTATGAACTGTTGTTAAACCCCTGACTAGGTTTTTTTACAAAGTTTTTCCCGTCCTCGAACAGAATTGTTGGGGTTAATATGTTTGTTTTTTAATAAAATTATTTTTATTAAATCTCATGTTTTTTTTTTTAATTTACATACAAATGAGAATAGTATAGTAATATAAACGTAACATAAGCCATTTACACTCAGTATGAATGAGAAGAACAGATTGAAGATATGCAGAAGTTGAAAACGCATACCTACTTATACTAACGGGATAAGTAAATATAAAAGAGTTGCAATGGACGACAATCAGTAAACATTTCGAAAAAAAGTTTCTGTTTTTATATGAAAATATACTTAAATATTAAAACCAAGCATTCTGATTCATGTTAATTATATGCTATTTAGATTTCAAAGATGCTATTGTGACTATAGTATATAATATTCTGTAGGATCAAATATATCATGATACATATTGTTGCCGATCGTGTTCGATTTCGTCATCGAATTCAAAACAATACAATAAATTTTAGAACCGATACTATGCAAACAACATAGAAAAATATCTAGGCCGCTAGGACTATCATTTAATATAATCGTTAAACAAATATGTAAAATATTTAGTTTAATTTTGAAATTATGAACTGTTGTAATACCTCTGATTAGTCCTCGACCAGAATTGTTGAGGTTTATGTATATATTTTTTAAATATATTTCTTTGTAAGAGCATATGTTTTCGTTAAGCTTTACTATTCGTCATCAGAAGCGGCACATAAAAAACCTATAGAATCAGTATGGATCGAGAAGAGCTATGAATAAGATTAGAACAGCATATTGAAGAATTGCAAGAATTTAAAGGATACATCAAAGTATGTACTAATAATAAAAGAAAACACCGTTTCACAGGAAAAACGTCAATCTTATTTATTAGATGTATACATTTCGCGACCTTCGTCGCATCATCGGTAATATTATACTAACACATTTTATGTACATTAAAAGTATTCACACGAGAGGTTTTGCTGTAAGTCACAAAAAAAGGTAAAGGACATAAAAACAAATATAAGAATATCGAACGATTATTAACTATACACAATACTATACAGTGGGCATTCGAAGTACAAAAATGTTATATTACATCAAGTAAAGGACTACTATTAAGCGGTGACAAATCTGTGTTCATGAGTCTATTTCTATGTTTTTTCATGTATATAGCCTCAAGCATATCTAGATTTTTATTGTTTGAATGTTTTAGTAGTTTTGGATTTCCTTTTGTAAAATTGTGCCCGGTATCCATGAAATGTTTGCACAATGCTGACTTTTCTATGTCTCTATTCTTAGTATGTAATTTGTGTTCATAGAATCTAATTTCCAAATTTCTTTTTGTCTGGCCTACATAGCACAACTCACAAACATCACAGTCTATTTTGTAAATCCCAGACTTTTTATACTATCGTCTTTGTCAATTTTACTTGACGGTAAAAGATTTTTAAGCGTATTGTGATTGGAATAAGCTGGAGTTAAATCAAATTTTTTAAATAAATTATCAAACTTGTAATGTATGTCATGGTGGTATGTAAGCTTAACATGTTTCTTAATTTTTCTAGTATCGTTAAGTTTAAGCAATGTTGTACTTGTCTTTATAACGTGTTTCTTTTTAAAGTTGTTGTATATTTTAGTCACATAGTGATGTGGAAATCCATTAATTTCAGCAACTTCATAGATGAAAGTTAATTCCTTGTTAAAATTATGTTTAGAAAGAGGTAAATTAAATAATCTGTGAAATAGACTATTAAACGCGGACTGCTTGTATTTATAAAAACACGAGGAATCGTATTGTATGTAGTTGTTGGTGTGCGTGGGCTTCCGGTAAATATCAAAGACTAATTTATTGTTCTCAATCTTAAGTAATAGATCTAAGAATGGTAGTTCTTTTTTGCTATTTTCATTTTCGTATGTGAATTTTACAGAGGAATATTGGTTGTTAAGAGTAAACAAAAAGTTATCGATATCAAATCTCTCATCTACTACAGCCAAAACGTCATCCACGTAACGATTCCATAGTTTTGGAGATTCAAATGAACTACCTAATACTGAGTTTTCCAAATGATTTAGAAAAAGTTCTGCAATAAACGGCGATAATGGATTTCCCATCGCCGTACCGAACGTTTGTTTATAAAATTTACCATTAAAGACGAAGCAATTTTGTTTCATACATAACTTAGTCAAGGCGATGTATTCGTCAATACATTCTGATTCTACATCATTGTACCTCAAGAAATCACGCAACATGTCTATGGTCTCATCAACCGGAACACTTGGAAACAGTGAAACGACATCAAAAGAAACAAGTTTATCTGATTGACTGAAAATATCATTTTTTATCTTATCTTGATAATCAAGATAAGTGTTTTCTTTTATTATTATCGAAACTTCACAGACTCGCAACTATCACTAAAGTATGTACTTATACTAACAAAAAAGTTAAAGAAAGTAAAAATGAATAAAGAGAATAAGTCATCATGGAGATTACGGATGAAAAGATTGAAGCAGTTTTAACAAAGATTGATGCAGATTGTAGGAGATTGGATGGTATAAGCGAGTATATTATTCCTTCTTTACCCACATACATTTTAAAAACAAAAGTGAATAAGATTTCCCTATAGCAGAAATGGCATTTATTATCGCATAAAAAAGGGTTGCACTTGAAGATTATCTTCCCTGCCACAAGCATTATAATACTTTGGTGATGAAAGATCACGTCGATGCTCCACCACCATCCCGAAGAAATTGTTACGGTTGCAAGAAGCTTTGTTCTGATATTTAATGCATATATTTATTATATCTAAATAAAATGCAAGTTATATAATATTTTTTGTTTTATTAAAAAAATCGTTTACAAAACTCATACATTTACAATATTTCATTTTTATTAATCCAACTGTTCTGAGTATTATCAAAACCGAGCCATTTAACGTATACTTACTAATACTAACATTATCACCAACTTTAAACGTATGTTTTCCCATAACTTTAATGCTACTGTATACGGTACACAAAAGATGTTCTGCTAACATCAAAATTACAACTTGGCACCCATTAAAGAATCCAACACATTAATATACAAAAACGTTCATAATTGAAGTATATTTTTATTAGAAGATATACATGATTTTTATAATAGGTAGTCTAACAAATTTCTACATTACGTGGTACACTTACTTAATTTATTTTTACTATGAACAAAGTAAAGAAAATTGGTTTTGACTAAATTAGGTGCATTGGTAAGGTGCTCTAAATTAACAATAGGTCAATCTTCATATTTGCTTAAAAAATCGGCATTTTGGTGACCCTTTACACATATTTTATCGTAAGATTTACAGATATCATTCTAGATTTTTCGAATATTTTTTAAGCCTACGTATCCATCATTATAATTAATATTCAAATAATTCCTCTCTAACCATCGTATACCTAGGTTAGTGATACCTGGTAAATATCCTGCATTTTAATCATATATACATGCGATTAAAATTATTATAAATAAAACATGTTTCATTCATAATGTAGTAAATAGACGAGAATCTGAAAGATTGATTAGTTGTAACACCGACACTGCCACCACAGACACAGTTGTAACGATGGCGCTTTTAGAATTGATAAGGGAAGCATATTACGGGTCTTTACCTGAGCTAATTGCTGGTTTTTTGACCTATAAAATAAACCCTACAATGCATTTGTATGTCAAAATATGTTTCTTATGTTAAAAGCTGTAGAGAAATATAGTGGGCGAGCGAAGAATCGTTTGTATTCGAACGATAGATATAGATCAGCTGTTGAAGCTATAAAGCTATATAGCTATATAAGCTATATAAGCTTCTCGTAATCCCTGACCGACCTATAATTTTTTATTCTTATCTTTTTAAATTTATGGTAATTGCGTCTGCCTTTATTTGACAAGAGAATAAATTATACCTGTACAATTTCTAAACAACTTCTAATTGTTCTGAAATTGTGCGAAAAAGTCAACACGATACCTAATCGATACGATCGAACACCTTCTAAACAACTTCTGGTCCACTTCTAAACAACTTATGAGAAACTTCTAATTAACTTCTCCTCTACTTCTAAACAACTTCTGATCAACTTCTCGTCCACTTCCGGTTTACTTCTGACCTATTTAAGCATAGATTCAGCTGTAATAGATCAGTTGCTAGCGTTATTCTATGTAGTACAAACACAGCTTAGGCCTCGAATCTCGCGTATTATATGAGGATGGAGCAAGTTGAATATGATACGGCATATGGACCGAAATATATTGATGGAAAATGTATGATGGGTGATAAAGAACTGGTTTTAAGCAAAGATGAAATATTTATAGGCGGGAAGACGTTTCCGAGGTCAGAGGGCCTACACGAATTAATATTTACTAGAAATCCCCAAAATTTTACATTATTGGACCAGCAAATCTATAAACATGTACTTGAATTATGTGGCGTTCACAGAAATAAACGAGGCTATCTGAATCACCAGGCTGATAAAGTTAAGTTTTCATGGATAATTAAACCACTGTTTAAAAATAAGACCAACCCGAAAATAAAACTACCTAAGCCGTAAGTCAAGGAGGAGGATACGCCAGTCAAATACATCGGTCAAATGGGCAGATGTAGATATGTTGAGATTAGAGAACAGTGTGAATAAAAGAAACGTTATAATAGATGAATTACGGGTCGTCGCGTCGATGTTATATACTAGAATACATTCATTTATGATATATAATTTATAATACAGGTACAATAAATAATACATACTACCTTTAACATATTTTATTTGTTTTTGATTACTCCGTTGATGTATAGAGTCGGACATAAAACTCTGACGGCTTTGATCAGGTATGGAACGGCTTTGATCAGGTATTGAACGGCTTTGATCAGGTATTGAACGGCTTCTATCAGGTACCAATCGGATATTTATTAGCTTTTTTATCAGGTACCGATTTATCGGGTTCTGATCTATCAGGTACTAATTTATCAGGTACCGATTTATTAGGTACTGATTTATCAACTTAAACTCCTACCATATGACAATTTCTAACAAGACACAGCTGCTTCCGCGCATGAAGCAGCTGTGTCTTGTTAGAAATTGTCATATGGTAGGAGTTTAAGTTGATAAATCAGTACCTAATAAATCGGTACCTGATAAATTAGTACCTGATAGATCAGAACCCGATAAATCGGTACCTGATAAAAAAGCTAATAAATATCCGATTGGTACCTGATAGAAGCCGTTCAATACCTGATCAAAGCCGTTCAATACCTGATCAAAGCCGTTCCATACCTGATCAAAGCCGTCAGAGTTTTATGTCCGACTCTATACATCAACGGAGTAATCAAAAACAAATAAAATATGTTAAAGGTAGTATGTATTATTTATTGTACCTGTATTATAAATTATATATCATAAATGAATGTATTCTAGTATATAACATCGACGCGACGACCCGTAATTAATCTATTATAACGTTTCTTTTATTCACACTGTTCTCTAATCTCAACATATCTACATCTGCCCATTTGACCGATGTATTTGACTGGCGTATCCTCCTCCTTGACTTACGGCTTAGGTAGTTTTATTTTCGGGTTGGTCTTATTTTTAAACAGTGGTTTAATTATCCGTGAAAACTTAACTTTATCAGCCTGGTGATTCAGATAGCCTCGTTTATTTCTGTGAACGCCACATAATTCAAGTACATGTTTATAGATTTGCTGGTCCAATAATGTAAAATTTTGGGGATTTCTAGTAAATATTAATTCGTGTAGGCCCTCTGACCTCGGAAACGTCTTCCCGCCTATAAATATTTCATCTTTGCTTAAAACCAGTTCTTTATCACCCATCATACATTTTCCATCAATATATTTCGGTCCATATGCCGTATCATATTCAACTTGCTCCATCCTCATATAATACGCGAGATTCGAGGCCTAAGCTGTGTTTGTACTACATAGAATAACGCTAGCAACTGATCTATTACAGCTGAATCTATGCTTAAATAGGTCAGAAGTAAACCGGAAGTGGACGAGAAGTTGATCAGAAGTTGTTTAGAAGTAGAGGAGAAGTTAATTAGAAGTTTCTCATAAGTTGTTTAGAAGTGGACCAGAAGTTGTTTAGAAGGTGTTCGATCGTATCGATTAGGTATCGTGTTGACTTTTTCGCACAATTTCAGAACAATTAGAAGTTGTTTAGAAATTGTACAGGTATAATTTATTCTCTTGTCAAATAAAGGCAGACGCAATTACCATAAATTTAAAAAGATAAGAATAAAAAATTATAGGTCGGTCAGGGATTACGAGAAGCTTATATAGCTTATATAGCTATATAGCTTTATAGCTTCAACAGCTGATCTATATCTATCGTTCGAATACAAACGATTCTTCGCTCGCCCACTATATTTCTCTACAGCTTTTAACATAAGAAACATATTTTGACATACAAATGCATTGTAGGGTTTATTTTATAGGTCAAAAAACCAGCAATTAGCTCAGGTAAAGACCCGTAATATGCTTCCCTTATCAATTCTAAAAGCGCCATCGTTACAACTGTGTCTGTGGTGGCAGTGTCGGTGTTACAACTAATCAATCTTTTAGATTCTCGTCTATTTACTACATTATGAATGAAACATGTTTTATTTATAATAATTTTAATCGCATGTATATATGATTAAAATGCAGGATATTTACCAGGTATCACTAACCTAGGTATACGATGGTTAGAGAGGAATTATTTGAATATTAATTATAATGATGGATACGTAGGCTTAAAAAATATTCGAAAAATCTAGAATGATATCTGTAAATCTTACGATAAAATATGTGTAAAGGGTCACCAAAATGCCGATTTTTTAAGCAAATATGAAGATTGACCTATTGTTAATTTAGAGCACCTTACCAATGCACCTAATTTAGTCAAAACCAATTTTCTTTACTTTGTTCATAGTAAAAATAAATTAAGTAAGTGTACCACGTAATGTAGAAATTTGTTAGACTACCTATTATAAAAATCATGTATATCTTCTAATAAAAATATACTTCAATTATGAACGTTTTTGTATATTAATGTGTTGGATTCTTTAATGGGTGCCAAGTTGTAATTTTGATGTTAGCAGAACATCTTTTGTGTACCGTATACAGCAGCATTAAAGTTATGGGAAAACATACGTTTAAAGTTGGTGATAATGTTAGTATTAGTAAGTATACGTTAAATGGCTCGGTTTTGATAATACTCAGAACAGTTGGATTAATAAAAATGAAATATTGTAAATGTATGAGTTTTGTAAACGATTTTTTTAATAAAACAAAAAATATTATATAACTTGCATTTTATTTAGATATAATAAATATATGCATTAAATATCAGAACAAAGCTTCTTGCAACCGTAACAATTTCTTCGGGATGGTGGTGGAGCATCGACGTGATCTTTCATCACCAAAGTATTATAATGCTTGTGGCAGGGAAGATAATCTTCAAGTGCAACCCTTTTTTATGCGATAATAAATGCCATTTCTGCTATAGGGAAATCTTATTCACTTTTGTTTTTAAAATGTATGTGGGTAAAGAAGGAATAATATACTCGCTTATACCATCCAATCTCCTACAATCTGCATCAATCTTTGTTAAAACTGCTTCAATCTTTTCATCCGTAATCTCCATGATGACTTATTCTCTTTATTCATTTTACTTTCTTTAACTTTTTTTGTTAGTATAAGTACATACTTTGATGTATCCTTTAAATTCTTGCAATTCTTCAATATGCTGTTCTAATCTTATTCATAGCTCTTCTCGATCCATACTGATTCTATAGGTTTTTTATGTGCCGCTTCTGATGACGAATAGTAAAGCTTAACGAAAACATATGCTCTTACAAAGAAATATATTTAAAAAATATATACATAAACCTCAACAATTCTGGTCGAGGACTAATCAGAGGTATTACAACAGTTCATAATTTCAAAATTAAACTAAATATTTTACATATTTGTTTAACGATTATATTAAATGATAGTCCTAGCGGCCTAGATATTTTTCTATGTTGTTTGCATAGTATCGGTTCTAAAATTTATTGTATTGTTTTGAATTCGATGACGAAATCGAACACGATCGGCAACAATATGTATCATGATATATTTGATCCTACAGAATATTATATACTATAGTCACAATAGCATCTTTGAAATCTAAATAGCATATAATTAACATGAATCAGAATGCTTGGTTTTAATATTTAAGTATATTTTCTTATAAAAACAGAAACTTTTTTTCGAAATGTTTACTGATTGTCGTCCATTGCAACTCTTTTATATTTACTTATCCCGTTAGTATAAGTAGGTATGCGTTTTCAACTTCTGCATATCTTCAATCTGTTCTTCTCATTCATACTGAGTGTAAATGGCTTATGTTACGTTTATATTACTATACTATTCTCATTTGTATGTAAATTAAAAAAAAAAACATGAGATTTAATAAAAATAATTTTATTAAAAAACAAACATATTAACCCCAACAATTCTGTTCGAGGACGGGAAAAACTTTGTAAAAAAACCTAGTCAGGGGTTTAACAACAGTTCATAATTTCAAAATCAAGAAATACAGTATTATAAGTTATATACAAAACTTCTAACATATACATGGTGTTCTGTGAATTTATGTGAGTAGCTAATAACGTTATAATATTAGAATATAAATCACCATCAATTTTCGTACAAGATTTTAAAATGATACAAAGTCAGAACTGGTCAATACACTAATTTTCTGATTGATTAATTCTTGAAGATGATATATGTTATTGTATGTCTCCGTTGATAAAACGATTTGCTGCCCTCTACTTTTGAGACTGATAACTTGAATGTCTCGATAAGAACTGCAGCCTTCGGTTTTGCAGAATTCTTCCCATTCTTCTTGTGTGAAGAAAATGCATGCGTTCACAGATTTGATTTGTACAATTGGAATGAATCCGGCAGCTGGACTTCGTCCTACGGTAAGCCACTTGGAACCGCTTTTGTTGAGGAAGTATGAAGATTGACTGATGAACTTGTATCAGTAATAAAAAAATATATACAGCAATTATGAACGTTTTTTATTTTTATATTAATGTGTTAGATTCTTTACTGGATGCTAAGTTGTGATTTTATGTTAGTAATAAACATAATACAGTATTCAAATTATTTATTGAACGTACAACCAATACATATAAAAATTCAGTGTTACAACGAACAATTATCCATAATATATAAACACCTCTCTTGGCCTTCATCGCCAAAGTATTATAATGGTTGTGGCAGGGAAGATAATCTTCAAGTGCAACCCTTTTTTTATGCGATAATAAATGCCATTTCTGCTCTAGAGAGATGCGGTTTACCTTAGTTTTGAAAATGTATATGGGTAAAGAAGGAATAATATAGTCGCTTATACCATCCAATCTCCCACAATCTGCATCAATTTTTGTTACAACTGCTTCAATCTTTTCTTCCGTAATCTCCATTAGATTTTATATTTACTTTCCCGTTAGTATAAGTAGGTATGCGTTTTCAACTTCTGCATATCTTCAATGTGTTTTCATTCATACTGAGTGTAAATGACTTATATATTCTTATTTGTATGTAAATTAAAAAAAAAACATGAGATTTAATAAAAATAATTTTATTTAAAATACATATTAACCCCAACAATTCTGTTCGAGGACTAGGGAAAACTTTGTAAAAAAACCTAGTCAGGGGTTTAACAACAGTTGATAATTTCAAAATCAAGAAATACAGTATTATAAGTTATATACAAAACTCCTAACATATACATGGTGTTCTGTGAATTTATGTGAGTAGCTAATAATGTTTTAATGTTAGAATATAAATCGCCATCCATTTTCGTACAAGATTTTAAAACATGATTATAAAATGATATGAAGTCAGAACTGGCCAATACACTAATTTTCTGATTGATTAATTCTTGAAGATGATATATGTTATTGTATGTCTCCGTTGATAAAACGATTTGCTGCCCTCTACTTTTGAGACGGATAACTTGAATGTCTCGATAAGAACTGGCTTCCATCTGGTGATTGGGACTGCAGCCTTCGGTTTTGCAGAATTCTTCCCATTCTTCTTGTGTGAAGAAAATGCATGCGTTCACAGATTTGATTTGTACAATTGGAATGAATCCGGCAGCTGGACTTAGTCCTACGGTAAGCCACTTGGAACCGCTTTTGTTGAGGAAGTATGAAGATTGACCGATGAGTTGTTTTTCCCGGGCGATGGCATCTTCCCTCATTTGTAAAGCGTTTTCAATAAAATTGTCGTATTGTTTAACTGTAACAAGAAATACATATTACAATGTATTCATTATTATACGTACATAATTTACAATTTCAATAGAAAAAATGTTACTAAATACTTACTAATGAGGTTAGAATATTAATGCAAAATATTATTCATTGCGCGTTTGCAAACGTCACATTCTTCTTTTACAATTTTTTTATACATTGATTCATTGCAGTATTTGCAACTTGGTTCTTCAATTTCTATACATGCAGGTCTTGAGTGACGCTCATTTAACAATATAAGGTTTGAAGTCACGTCGTAGAAGCTGTCAACTTCTCGGTTGATGTTAGCTATATAATACGGAAAATAACAGTTTTCACATAGAAATGAAAATGTCTGCGTTCTAACACCTATGAGATGGAATTTCTTTGGTATTAAGCAGTGTAGTCCACCACTCATTTTAATGGTTTCGACTAAAACATATAAAATATTAAATAATATATTTAATATATATAACACTAAATAATAATACTCACCAAAATATAACAATGAAGTGGCAGAGATTTGTATGTTGAAAAGAATTGGCGAATGCTAAAATAAAACACGTCAAATATTAAAAAATATTGAATAATATATTAAGCAATATATTATGTATTTAATAAATTCATTAAATAAAAAGTAAAATATGTACTCACCTAAATATCGTTGTTGAAAGACGGTTTGTATGTTGCTATAACTTAGCGTATACTAATAAAAATCCAGTCAAAAATTCTTCTTTTATAGTTAACTATAATTAGAACTTGCTCCGAAAATTATTACGTCAGTAATTACTTATGTATTGTCAAATCTATATTTTCAAAATTATTTTCCAAAACAACCTTGGTGATAATGAAATAGTTTGCACATAGAAGTAAATTCCTTCGCGGGGTCAACCGTTGTAATAAGCGGTAATTAGCAGCGTTCCATGCACATTCCAACGGTGACGTTAAAGCCATTAGACATAATTCGGTTATATGTATTGTTACCATGCTGTGTCCATGTATAATGTATTTCTTAAATTCTTAGATTTAAAATGGTGTAGAACTGTGAGTGCCAAAAATTCCGAATATTTGCTTTAAAGTCACGCCTAATCAGCATTCTTTAAGAACATTAATTACTTAGAGTAAAATATTATGTAAAATTTCCCAAAATTTTTAAAATAATTACCTACATAATGCAAGCATTTCAGGGCCAAAATATCAACATTCCTAGCGGAATTCCGTCAATTACAAAGCCTAATTAGAAAATGAAAGTAATTAGCGGTGCATGCCCCGCGGGTTTAAAGTGGCGTCGTACAACCCGAGTTTACCTACTAAAGTTTGAACGGTGACAGCGCTCAAACGCGTTAATGTGCCTTCCTGGAGGTTTGTCCTCTCGTTTAGATGAACAAGATGAACCAACTTGCCCAGCGCGAAGCAGATTCACCAAACGGTTCTCGAGAAAATTTATCGCTATAACGCGTTAATGTGCCTTGCTGGGAGTTTGGCCTCTCGTTTAGATTAACAAGGTGAACATACTTGCCGAGGAGGAAGCAGATCCATCAAACGGTAATCGAGCTAGGTAATATTTAATATATAGCACGTTGTCCAAGTTTGCAACGCGTCGCAGCAGCAGGAGCGGAGTTACGGGCGCCTTGCGTTATCCTTCGTATTAGGGCAAGCGGAGAATCCGCGCAAACTTTTTGTTGAATCCGCCGCCGCCGATGCGCGCAATGCGTTCTATATGTTCTATATAGCACGTCTGCCAAGTTTGCAACGCGTCGCAGCAGCAGGAGCGGATTTACGGGCGCCTTGCGTTATCCTTCGTATTAGGGCAAGCGGAGAATCCGCGCAAACTTTTTGTTGAATCCGCCGCCGCCGATGCGCGCAATGCGTTCTATATGTTCTATTGTAGCACGTTTATGCCAAGTTTGCAACGCGTCGCAGCAGCAGGAGCGGAGTTAATGGCGCCTTGCGTTATCCTTCGTTTAGGGCAAGCGGAGAATCCGCGCAAACTTTTTGTTGAATCCGCCGCCGCCGATGCGCGCAATGCGTTCTATATGTTCTATATAGCACGTCTGCCAAGTTTGCAACGCGTCGCAGCAGCAGGAGCGGAGTTACGGGCGCCTTGCGTTATCCTTCGTATTAGGGCAAGCGGAGAATCCGCGCAAACTTTTTGTTGAATCCGCCGCCGCCGATGCGCGCAATGCGTTCTATATGTTCTGATATAGCACGTCCATGCCAAGTTTGCAACGCGTCGCAGCAGCAGGAGCGGAGTTACGGGCGCCTTGCGTTATCCTTCGTATTAGGGCAAGCGGAGAATCCGCGCAAACTTTTTGTTGAATCCGCCGCCGCCGATGCGCGCAATGCGTTCTATATGTTCTATTTAGCACGTCTGCCAAGTTTGCAACGCGTCGCAGCAGCAGGAGCGGATTATCAAACGCCTTGCGTTATCCTTCGTATTAGGGCAAGCGGAGAATCCGCGACAACCTTTTGTTGAATCCGCCGCCGCCGATGCGCGCAATGCGTTCTATATGTTCTATATAGCACGTCTTGCCAAGTTTGCAACGCGTCGCAGCAGCAGGAGCGGAGTTACGGGCGCCTTGCGTTATCCTCCGTATTAGGGCAAGCGGAGAATCCGCGCAAACTTTTTGTTGAATCCGCCGCCGCCGATGCGCGCAATGCGTTCTATATGTTCATATAGCACGTCTGCCAAGTTTGCAACGCGTCGCAGCAGCAGGAGCGGAGTTACGGGCGCCTTGCGTTATCCTTCGTATTAGGGCAAGCGGAGAATCCGCGCAAACTTTTTGTGTTGAATCCGCCGCCGCCGATGCGCGCAATGCGTTCTATATGTTCTATATAGCACGTTCTGCCAAGTTTGCAACGCGTCGCAGCAGCAGGAGCGGAGTTACGGGCGCCTTGCGTTATCCTACTTCGTATTAGGGCAAGCGGAGAATCCATCAAACTTTTTGTTGAATCCGCCGCTAGCCGATGCGCGCAATGCGTTCTATATGTTCTAAAAGTTGTCCAGAAAATTTTGCAACGAACGTCGCAGCAGCAGGAGCGGAGTTAATGGCGCCTTGCGTTATCCTTCGTATTAGGCAAGCGGAGAATCCGCGCAAACTTTTTGTTGAATCCGCCGCCGCCGATGCGCGCAATGCGTTCTATATGTTCTATATAGCACGTCTGCCAAGTTTGCAACGCGTCGCAGCAGCAGGAGCGGAGTTACGGGCGCCTTGCGTTATCCTTCGTATTAGGGCAAGCGGAGAATCCGCGCAAACTTTTTGTTGAATCCGCCGCCGCCGATGCGCGCAATGCGTTCTATATGTTTATCGAGCACGTCTATTTAGTTTGCAACGCGTCGCAGCAGCAGGAGCGGAGTTAACGGGCGCCTTGCGTTATCCTTCGTTTAGGGCAAGCGGAGAATCCGTCAAACTTTTTGTTGAATCCGCCCAACCAATAACCAACTTGCCTAGAGCGAAGCAGATTCATCAAACGGTTCTCGAGAAAATTTATCTCTATAACGCGTTAATGTGCCTTGCTGGCAGTTTGGGCTCTCGTTTAGATTAACATGGTGAACCTACTTGCCGAGGAGGAAGCAGATCCATCAAACGGTAATCGAGCTAGGTAATATTTATATGATGAAAAAGTTGTCCAGAAAATTTATGAAACTTTGAACGGTGACAGCGCTCAAACGCGTTAATGTGCCTTCCTGGGGGTTTGTCCTCTCGTTTAGATTAACAAAATGAACCAACTTGCCCAGAGCGAACCAGATTCATCAAACGGTTCTCGAGAAAATGTATCTCTATAACGCGTTAATGTGCCTTGCTGGGGTTTGTCCTCTAGTTTGGATTAACAGGATGATCCATCTGGCCGAGGAGGAAGCAGATCCATCAAGCGGTTATCGAGCTAGGTAATATTTATATGATGAAAAAGTTGTCTAGAAAATTTATGAAAGTTTGAACGGTGACAGCGCTCAAACGCGTTAATGTGCCTTCCTGGGGGTTTGTCCTCTCGTTTAGATTAACAAGATGAACCAACTTGCCCAGAGCGAAGAAGATTCACCAAACGGTTCTCGAGAAAATTTATCTCTATAACGCGTTAATGTGCCTTGCTGGGAGTTTGGCCCTCGTTTAGATTAACAAGGTGAACCTACTTGCCGAGGAGGAAGCAGATCCATCAAACGGTTATCGAGCTAGGTAATATTTATATGATGAAAAAGTTGTCCAGAAAATTTATGAAGTTTGAACGGTCACAGCGCTCAAACGCGTTAATGTGCCTTCCTGGGGGTTTGTCCTCTCGTTTAGATTAACAAGATGAACCAACTTGCCCAGAGCGAAGAAGATTCACCAAACGGTTCTCGAGAAAATTTATCTCTATAACGCGTTAATGTGCCTTGCTGGGAGTTTGGCCTCTCGTTTAGATTAACAAGGTGAACCTACTTGCCGAGGAGGAAGCAGATCCATCAAACGGTTATCGAGCTAGGTAATATTTATATGATGAAAAAGTTGTCCAGAAAATTTATGAAGTTTGAACCGTCACAGCGCTCAAACGCGTTAATGTGCCTTCCTGGGAGTTTGGCCTCTCGTTTAGATTAACAAGGTGAACCTACTTGCCGAGGAGGAAGCAGATCCATCAAACGGTTATCGAGCTAGGTAATATTTATATGATGAAAAAGTTGTCCAGAAAATTTATGAAAGTTTGAACGGTCACAGCGCTCAAACGCGTTAATGTGCCAGCCTGAGGGTTTGTTCTCTCGTTTTGATTAACAAGATGAACCAACTTGCCTAGAGCGAAGCAGATTCATCAAACGGTTCTCGAGAAAATTTATCTCTATAACGCGTTAATGTGCCTTGCTGGGAGTTTGGCCTCTCGTTTATATTAACAAGGTGAATCTACTTGCCGAGGAGGAAGCAGATCCATCAAACGGTTATCGAACTAGGTAATATTTATATGATGAAAAAGTTGTCCAGAAAATTTATGAAAGTTTGAACGGTCACAGCGCTCAAACGCGTTAATGTGCCTGCCTGAGGGTTTGTCCTCTCGTTTAGATTAACAAGATGGACCAACTTGCCTAGAGCGAAGCAGATTCATCAAATGGTTCTCGACAAAATTTATCTCTATAACGCGTTAATGTGCCTAGCTGGCAGTTTGGGCTCTCGTTTAGATTAAAAAGGTGAACCTACTTGCCGAGGGGGAAGCAGATCCATCAAACGGTTATAGAGCTAGGTAATATTTATATGATGAAAAAGTTGTCCAGAAAATTTATGAAAGTTTGAACGGTCACAGCGCTCAAACGCGTTAATGTGCCTTCCTGGAGGTTTGTCCTCTCGTTTAGATTAACAAGATGAACCAACTTGCCTAGAGCGAAGCAGATTCATCAAACGGTTCTCGAGAAAATTTATCTCTATAACGCGTTAATGTGCCTTGCTGGCAGTTTGGGCTCTCGTTTAGATTAACAAGGTGAACCTACTTGCCGAGGAGGAAGCAGATCCATCAAACGGTAATCGAGCTAGGTAATATTTATATGATGAAAAAGTTGTCCAGAAAATTTATGAAACTTTGAACGGTGACAGCGCTCAAACGCGTTAATGTGCCTTCCTGGGGGTTTGTCCTCTCGTTTAGATTAACAAAATGAACCAACTTGCCCAGAGCGAAGCAGATTCATCAAGCGGTTCTCGAGAAAATGTATCTCTATAACGCGTTAATGTGCCTTGCTGGGGGTTGTCCTCTAGTTTGGATTAACAGGATGAACCATCTGGCCGAGGAGGAAGCAGATCCATCAAACGGTTATCGAGCTAGGTAATATTTATATGATGAAAAAGTTGTCTAGAAAATTTATGAAAGTTTGAACGGTGACAGCGCTCAAACGCGTTAATGTGCCTTCCTGGAGGTTTGTCCTCTCGTTTAGATGAACAAGATGAACCAACTTGCCCAGCGCGAAGCAGATTCACCAAACGGTTCTCGAGAAAATTTATCTCTATAACGCGTTAATGTGCCTTGCTGGGAGTTTGGCCTCTCGTTTAGATTAACAAGGTGAACCTACTTGCCGAGGAGGAAGCAGATCCATCAAACGGTTATCGAGCTAGGTAATATTTATATGATGAAAAAGTTGTCCAGAAAATTTATGAAAGTTTGAACGGTCACAGCGCTCAAACGCGTTAATGTGCCTTCCTGGGGGTTTGTCCTCTCGTTTAGATTAACAAGATGAACCAACTTGCCCAGAGCGAAGAAGATTCACCAAACGGTTCTCGAGAAAATTTATCTCTATAACGCGTTAATGTGCCTTGCTGGGAGTTTGGCCTCTCGTTTAGATTAACAAGGTGAACCTACTTGCCGAGGAGGAAGCAGATCCATCAAACGGTTATCGAGCTAGGTAATATTTATATGATGAAAAAGTTGTCCAGAAAATTTATGAAAGTTTGAACGGTCACAGCGCTCAAACGCGTTAATGTGCCTTCCTGGGGTTTGTCCTCTCGTTTAGATTAACAAGATGAACCAACTTGCCGAGGAGGAAGCAGATTCATCAAACGGTTCTCGAGCTTATCTCTATAACGCGTTAATGTGCCTTGCTGGGAGTTTGCGACCGTCAATACGTTTAGATTAACAAGGCAAATCAACAGAACTGGCACTGAGAAGAGATCCATCAAACGGTTATCGAGCTAAAATATTTATAGGATAAAGAGATAGCACTGTCCAGCCTTTTTGGACATAGAAGGAGCGTTTAATAACGCTCAAACGCGTTAATGTGCCTTCCAAGACGAGGTTTGTCCTCACACTTTAGATTAACAATATGAACCAACTTGAAAACAGGGCGATCAGATTCACAAACGGTTCTCGAGAAAATTTATCTCTAAACGCGTTAATGTGCCTTGCTGGGAGTTTGTCGCCTCTACTTTAGATTAAACAAGGTGAACCTACTTGCCGATCTGAGGAAGCAGATCCATCAAACGGTTATACGAGACTACCTAATATTTATAGTGATGAAAAAGTTGTCCAGAAAATTTATGAACGTTTGAATGGTCACAGCCCTCAAACGTGAACAACTGGTGCATTCCTGAAAGGTTTGTCCTCTCGTTTGCCATGAAGACAAGATTGAACCATTCACAAAAAAGAGAGACCTTAGATTCATAAACCGGTAAGATTAAGGGATAAGAAATCCCAACGGCCAAGGAAGCAAAATACTTGGGGGTTTGGCCTTTGTTTAAAAACTCACCTGGAATACACACATACAAAAGACATGCAATAAGGCATCCATGGCCATCGGCAGATGCATCAAAATTGTGTAAAAAACTGGGGATTAAACCCATAAATGACCTTAAAGGCTCCAGAAAATTTATGATCAGACCTATCATAACATACGGGTCAGTGGTGTGGTGGCTCAAACCCATAATGTGCCTTCCTGGCGTTTGTCCTCCGTTTAGATTAACAAGATGAACCAACTTGCCCAGAGCAAGCAGATTCATCAAACGGTTCTCGAGAAAATTTATCTCAATAACGCGTTAATGTGCCTTGCTGGGAGTTTGGCCTCTACATATCCATTAACAAACAGAACCAACTCTGCCGAGGAGGAAGCTGATCCATCAAACACCCATCATCGAGCTGGGAATATTTATATGATGAAAAAGTTGATTAAAGAAATTTAAAACCGGGGAGGTAACCTGTTTAAACAGACGTAATGGTTCCAAAATACAACTTCAACAAAAAATATAAAACCATAATACCAGAGAGCAATGGGAAGGTGGCTCTCCCGTTAAAGTTTGTCTCTACACTGGTTAACAGACGAACCTCGAAAACAGAACAAACGGTTAGGAGCTAGGAATACTCGGAGATTAAACCAAGAACGGAAATCAGCTTAACTCTATCGAAGGAAACAGAAGTTTTCCAGGCAGAAACAGTTGCGATTTACTCTGTGTCAGGGAAATATTAAGGCAAGATGGACAAAAACCCAGAGCCATCTTCACTGATAATCAAACGGTGATAAAAGCGCTTGACGCAACAAAGATAATCAAAGCTGTTATGGGACTTTGCGCACTAAACGAACTAGGGGCGCATTAACAAGGTGAACCTAGCTTGGGTACCGAGGCACGAAGGTATCAAAGGAAATGAGAAGGCTGATGCTCTGGCCAAAGAAGTTGAACATCTAAATTTATTGGACCTACACCATCGTGTGGAACCACAAAAAGAGAAGTAGCCAAAACCATGGAGAAATGGTCGGCAAGTAAATCCCTCGAATGGTGGAAAAACTCCCCAGGACAGCGGCAGGCTAAAGAATTCATCAAAGAATACATGCCTAAATACACCGAGGACCTCCTGAACAAAAGCAGGAGAATGGTCAGGCTAGTTTGTAGGCCTTTTATTAACAGGAATAACTTGACTCAAGGAGGAAGCATATCCATCAAACTTGGTTATGAGCTAGGTAAATTTATATGATGCAAAATCTGTCAGACAATTTATGAAGTTTGAACGGTCACAGCGCTCAAACTGTGCCAATGCGAGGGCCTTCCAAATTTTGTCTAGAGTTTAGATTGGCAACCATGAACCAACACGCGGCGAGCTAGATTCAGACAAACCCGGTTCTCGAGAAAATTTATCTCTATAACGCGTTAATGTGCCAGGTGGTCTTTGATAATCTCGTTTAGATTAACAAGGGTGAACCTAAGAGGCCGAGGAGCCAAGCAGATCCATCAAACTATCTATCGAGCTAGGTAATATTTATATGATGAAAAAGTTGTCCACAAAATTTATGAAAGTTTGAACGGTCACAGCGCTCAAACGCGTTAATGTGCCTTCCTGAGGGTTTGTCCTCTCGTTTAGATTAACAAGATGAACCAACTTGCCTAGAGCGAAGCAGATTCATCAAACGGTTCTCGAGAAAATTTATCTCTATAACGCGTTAATGTGCCTTGCTGGGAGTTTGGCCTCTCGTTTATATTAACAAGGTGAATCTACTTGCCGAGGAGGAAGCAGATCCATCAAACGGTTATCGAACTAGGTAATATTTATATGATGAAAAAGTTGTCCAGAAAATTTATGAAAGTTTGAACGGTCACAGCGCTCAAACGCGTTAATGTGCCTTCCTGAGGGTTTGTCCTCTCGTTTAGATTAACAAGATGAACCAACTTGCATAGAGCGAAGCAGATTCATCAAACGGTTCTCGAGAAAATTTATCTCTATAACGCGTTAATGTGCCTTGCTGGGAGTTTGGGCTCTCGTTTAGATTAACAAGGTGAACCTACTTGGCGAGGAGGAAGCAGATCCATCAAACGGTTATCGAGCTAGGTAATATTTATATGATGAAAAAGTTGTCCAGAAAATTTATGAAAGTTTGAACGGTCACAGCGCTCAAACGCGTTAATGTGCCTTCCTGGAGGTTTGTCCTCTCGTTTAGATTAACAAGATGAACCAACTTGCCCAGAGCGAAGCAGATTCACCAAACGGTTCTCGAGAAAATTTATCTCTATAACGCGTTAATGTGCCTTGCTGGGAATTTGGCTTCTCGTTTAGATTAACAAGGTGAACCTACTTGCCGAGGAGGAAGCAGATCCATCAAACGGTTATCGAGCTAGGTAATATTTATATGATGAAAAAGTTGTCCAGAAAATTTATGAAAGTTTGAACGGTCACAGCGCTCAAACGCGTTAATGTGCCTTCCTGGTGGTTTGTTCTCTCGTTTAGATTAACAAGATGAACCAACTTGCCTAGAGCGAAGCAGATTCATCAAACGGTTCTCGAGAAAATTTATCTCTATAACGCGTTAATGTGCCTTGCTGGGAGTTTGGCCTCTCGTTTATATTAACAAGGTGAACCTACTTGCCGAGGAAGAAGCAGATCCATCAAACGGTTATCGAGCTAGGTAATATTTATATGATGAAAAAGTTGTCCAGAAAATTTATGAAGTTTGAACGGTCACAGCGCTCAAACGCGTTAATGTGCCTTCCTGGAGGTTTGTCCTCTCGTTTAGATTAACAAGATGAACCAACTTGCCCAGAGCGAAGCAGATTCACCAAACGGTTCTCGAGAAAATTTATCTCTATAACGCGTTAATGTGCCTTGCTGGGAGTTTGGCCTCTCGTTTAGATTAACAAGGTGAACCTACTTGCCGAGGAAGAAGCAGATCCATCAAACGGTTATCGAGCTAGGTAATATTTATATGATGAAAAAGTTGTCCAGAAAATTTATGAAAGTTTGAACGGTCACAGCGCTCAAACGCGTTAATGTGCCTTCCTGGAGGTTTGTCCTCTCGTTTAGATTAACAAGATGAACCAACTTGCCCAGAGCGAAGCAGATTCACCAAACGGTTCTCGAGAAAATTTATCTCTATAACGCGTTAATGTGCCTTGCTGGGAGTTTGGCCTCTCGTTTAGATTAACAAGGTGAACCTACTTGCCGAGGAGGAAGCAGATCCATCAAACGGTTATCGAGCTAGGTAATATTTATATGATGAAAAAGTTGTCCAGAAAATTTATGAAAGTTTGAACGGTCACAGCGCTCAAACGCGTTAATGTGCCTTCCTGGGGGTTTGTCCTCTCGTTTAGATTAACAAGATGAACCAACTTGCCAAGAGCGAAGCAGATTCACCAAACGGTTCTCGAGAAAATTTATCTCTATAACGCGTTAATGTGCCTTGCTGGGAGTTTGGCCTCTCGTTTAGATTAACAAGGTGAACCTACTTGCCGAGGAGGAAGCAGATCCATCAAACGGTTATCGAGCTAGGTAATATTTATATGATGAAAAAAGTTGTCCAGAAAATTTATGAAAGTTTGAACGGTCACAGCGCTCAAACGCGTTAATGTGCCTTCCTGGTGGTTTGTCCTCTCGTTTAGATTAACAAGATGAACCAACTTGCCTAGAGCGAAGCAGATTCATCAAACGGTTCTCGAGAAAATTTATCTCTATAACGCGTTAATGTGCCTTGCTGGGAGTTTGGCCTCTGGTTTAGATTAACAAGGTGAACCTACTTGCCGAGGAGGAAGCAGATCCATCAAACGGTTATCGAGCTATGTAATATTTATATGATGAAAAAGTTGTCCAGAAAATTTATGAAAGTTTGAACGGTGACAGCGCTCAAACGCGTTAATGTGCCTTCCTGGAGGTTTGTCCTCTCGTTTAGATGAACAAGATGAACCAACTTGCCCAGAGCGAAGCAGATTCACCAAACGGTTCTCGAGAAAATTTATCTCTATAACGCGTTAATGTGCCTTGCTGGGAGTTTGGCCTCTCGTTTAGATTAACAAGGTGAACCTACTTGCCGAGGAGGAAGCAGATCCATCAAACGGTTATCGAGCTAGGTAATATTTATATGATGAAAAAGTTGTCCAGAAAATTTATGAAAGTTTGAACGGTCACAGCGCTCAAACGCGTTAATGTGCCTTCCTGAGGGTTTGTCCTCTCGTTTAGATTAACAAGATGAACCAACTTGCCCAGAGCGAAGCAGATTCACCAAACGGTTCTCGAGAAAATTTATCTCTATAACGCGTTAATGTGCCTTGCTGGGAGTTTGGCCTCTCGTTTAGATTAACAAGGTGAACCTACTTGCCGAGGAGGAAGCAGATCCATCAAACGGTTATCGAGCTAGGTAATATTTATATGATGAAAAAGTTGTCCAGAAAATTTATGAAAGTTTGAACGGTCACAGCGCTCAAACGCGTTAATGTGCCTTCCTGGTGGTTTGTCCTCTCGTTTAGATTAACAAAATGAACCAACTTGCCTAGAGCGAAGCAGATTCATCAAACGGTTCTCGAGAAAATTTATCTCTATAACGCGTTAATGTGCCTTGCTGGGAGTTTGGCCTCTCGTTTAGATTAACAAGGTGAACCTACTTGCCGAGGAGGAAGCAGATCCATCAAACGGTTATCGAGCTATGTAATATTTATATGATGAAAAAGTTGTCCAGAAAATTTATGAAAGTTTGAACGGTGACAGCGCTCAAACGCGTTAATGTGCCTTCCTGGAGGTTTGTCCTCTCGTTTAGATGAACAAGATGAACCAACTTGCCTAGAGCGAAGCAGATTCATCAAACGGTTATCGAGCCAATTAATATGTATATGATGAAAAAGTTGTCCACGTTTAATTTATGAAAGTTTGAACGGTCACAGCGCTCAAACGCGTTAATGTGCCTTCCTGGGGTTTGTCCTCTCGTTTAGATTAACAAGATGAACCAACTTGCCCAGAGCGAAGCAGATTCATGAAACGGTTCTCGAGAAAATTTATCTCTATAACGCGTTAATGTGCCTTGCTGGGAGTTTGGTCTCCCGTTTAGATTAACAAGGTGAACCTACTTGCCGAGGAGGAAGCAGATCCATCAAACGGTAATCGAGCTAGGTAATATTTATATGATGAAAAAGTTGTCCAGAAAATTTATGAAAGTTTGAACGGTCACAGCGCTCAAACGCGTTAATGTGCCTTCCTGGGGGTTTGTCCTCTCGTTTAGATTAACAAGATGAACCAACTTGCCCAGAGCGAAGAAGATTCAAAACGGTTCTCGAGAAAATTTATCTCTAAACGCGTTAATGTCGAGTTTGGCCTCTCGTTTAGATTAACAAGGTGAACCAACTTGCCCATATTTATATGATGAAAAAGTTGTCCAGAAAATTTATGAAAGTTTGAACGGTCACAGCGCTCAAACGCGTTAATGTGCTCGGGGGTTTGTCCTCTCGTTTAGATTAACAAGATGAACCAACTTGCCCAGAGCGAAGCAGATTCACCAAACGGTTCTCGAGAAAATTTATCTCTATAACGCGTTAATGTGCCTTGCTGGGAGTTTGGCCTCTCGTTTAGATTAACAAGGTGAACCTACTTGCCGAGGAGGAAGCAGATCCATCAAACGGTTATCGAGCTAGGTAATATTTATATGATGAAAAAGTTGTCCAGAAAATTTATGAAAGTTTGAACGGTCACAGCGCTCAAACGCGTTAATGTGCCTTCCTGGGGGTTTGTCCTCTCGTTTAGATTAACAAGATGAACCAACTTGCCCAGAGCGAAGAAGATTCACCAAACGGTTCTCGAGAAAATTTATCTCTATAACGCGTTAATGTGCCTTGCTGGGAGTTTGGCCTCTCGTTTAGATTAACAAGGTGAACCTACTTGCCGAGGAGGAAGCAGATCCATCAAACGGTTATCGAGCTAGGTAATATTTATATGATGAAAAAGTTGTCCAGAAAATTTATGAAAGTTTGAACGGTCACAGCGCTCAAACGCGTTAATGTGCCTTCCTGGGGGTTTGTCCTCTCGTTTAGATTAACAAGATGAACCAACTTGCCCAGAGCGAAGCAGATTCATCAAACGGTTCTCGAGAAAATTTATCTCTATAACGCGTTAATGTGCCTTGCTGGGAGTTTGGCCTCTCGTTTAGATTAACAAGGTGAACCTACTTGCCGAGGAGGAAGCAGATCCATCAAACGGTTATCGAGCTAGGTAATATTTATATGATGAAAAAGTTGTCCAGAAAATTTATGAAGTTTGAACGGTCACAGCGCTCAAACGCGTTAATGTGCCTTCCTGGAGGTTTGTCCTCTCGTTTAGATTAACAAGATGAACCAACTTGCCCAGCCTTCATCGTTTAGATTAATCTCTATAACGCGTTAATGTGCCTTGCTGGGAGTTTGCTCGAGGTGAACCTACTTGCCGAGGAGCAAGATCCATCAAACGGTTATCGAGCTAGGTAATATTTATATGATGAAAAAGTTGTCCAGAAAATTTATGAAAGTTTGAACGGTCACAGCGCTCAAACGCGTTAATGTGCCTTCCTGAGGGTTTGTCCTCTCGTTTAGATTAACAAGATGAACCAACTTGCCTAGAGCGAAGCAGATTCATCAAACGGTTCTCGAGAAAATTTATCTCTATAACGCGTTAATGTGCCTTGCTGGGAGTTTGGCCTCTCGTTTATATTAACAAGGTGAACCTACTTGCCGAGGAGGAAGCAGATCCATCAAACGGTTATCGAGCTAGGTAATATTTATATGATGAAAAAGTTGTCCAGAAAATTTATGAAAGTTTGAACGGTCACAGCGCTCAAACGCGTTAATGTGCCTTCCTGGGGTTTGTCCTCTCGTTTAGATTAACAAGATGAACCAACTTGCCTAGAGCGAAGCAGATTCATCAAACGGTTCTCGAGAAAATTTATCTCTATAACGCGTTAATGTGCCTTGCTGGCAGTTTGGGCTCTCGTTTAGATTAACAAGGTGAACCTACTTGCCGAGGAGGAAGCAGATCCATCAAACGGTTATCGAGCTAGGTAATATTTATATGATGAAAAAGTTGTCCAGAAAATTTATGAAAGTTTGAACGGTCACAGCGCTCAAACGCGTTAATGTGCCTTCCTGGAGGTTTGTCCTCTCGTTTAGATTAACAAGATGAACCAACTTGCCTAGAGCGAAGCAGATTCATCAAACGGTTCTCGAGAAAATTTATCTCTATAACGCGTTAATGTGCCTTGCTGGGAGTTTGGCCTCTCGTTTAGATTAACAAGGTGAACCTACTTGCCGAGGAGGAAGCAGATCCATCAAACGGTAATCGAGCTAGGTAATATTTATATGATGAAAAAGTTGTCCAGAAAATTTATGAAAGTTTGAACGGTCACAGCGCTCAAACGCGTTAATGTGCCTTCCTGGGGGTTTGTCCTCTCGTTTAGATTAACAAGATGAACCAACTTGCCCAGAGCGAAGCAGATTCATCAAACGGTTCTCGAGAAAATGTATCTCTATAACGCGTTAATGTGCCTTGCTGGGGGTTTGGCCTCTAGTTTAGATTAACAAGGATGAACCATCTGGCCGAGGAGGAAGCAGATCCATCAAACGGTTATCGAGCTAGGTAATATTTATATGATGAAAAAGTTGTCTAGAAAATTTATGAAAGTTTGAACGGTGACAGCGCTCAAACGCGTTAATGTGCCTTCCTGGAGGTTTGTCCTCTCGTTTAGATGAACAAGATGAACCAACTTGCCCAGCGCGAAGCAGATTCACCAAACGGTTCTCGAGAAAATTTATCTCTATAACGCGTTAATGTGCCTTGCTGGGAGTTTGGCCTCTCGTTTAGATTAACAAGGTGAACCTACTTGCCGAGGAGGAAGCAGATCCATCAAACGGTTATCGAGCTAGGTAATATTTATATGATGAAAAAGTTGTCCACAAAATTTATGAAAGTTTGAACGGTCACAGCGCTCAAACGCGTTAATGTGCCTTCCTGGGGGTTTGTCCTCTCGTTTAGATTAACAAGATGAACCAACTTGCCCAGAGCGAAGAAGATTCACCAAACGGTTCTCGAGAAAATTTATCTCTATAACGCGTTAATGTGCCTTGCTGGCAGTTTGGCCTCTCGTTTAGATTAACAAGGTGAACCTACTTGCCGAGGAGGAAGCAGATCCAACAAACGGTTATCGAGCTAGGTAATATTTATATGATGAAAAAGTTGTCCAGAAAATTTATGAAGTTTGAACCGTCACAGCGCTCAAACGCGTTAATGTGCCTTCCTGGGAGTTTGGCCTCTCGTTTAGATTAACAAGGTGAACCTACTTGCCGAGGAGGAAGCAGATCCATCAAACGGTTATCGAGCTTTATCTAGAACGGCGCTTAATGAAAGCCTAAACCACTTTGGCCTCCGTTTAATTAACAAGCGTGAACCTACTTGCCGAGCAAATCAATCAGAACTGGCACTGGACGATTTGAATAGACTACTTCTAAAACCATAGAGGATAAAGAGATAGCACTGTCCGCCTTTTTGTGACATAGAAGGTTTGCGTTTAATAACAAGACAACCACTTGCCCTTGTAGCAGTAGCAAGACGAGATCTCACCCAACTTTGTCGGTGGATAAAGACCAGTCTGGAAAACAGGGTGATCATATCCACAATAGGAAGCCACCCTAACAGCAAGGCCAGGGGGGGCTGCCCAAAGGGAGGGGTACTGTCGCCTCTACTGTGGGCAAACCTAGTTGATGAGCTGCTAGAGGATCTGTCAGCCAAACGCTTTCATTGCCTCGGATACGTTTGACGACCTCGCAATCATAGTGAAGGGGAAATTTGCAGGAGTGATTTCTGAACGAATGCAAACAGCCCTAAATATTGTGAACAACTGGTGCTTCTAGAACGGCTGTTATTAATGCCATGAAGACACAGATTGTTTAGCATTCACAAAAAAGAGAACCTTTGGGAGCTTAAACCGGAAGATTAAACGGATATCGAAATCCCAGTGGCCATAGGAAGCAAAATACTTGGGGGTTACCTTTGATCAAAAACTCAAGGTGGAATACACAGGATACAAAAACGGTTAATAAGGCATCCATGGTAATCGTTTAGATGAGAAAAACTTGTGTGGAAAAAAGCTGGGGATTAAAACCTGAAAAATGACCTTATGGCTATACGCGTTAATGGGTGATTTGACCTATCATTTACATAACAAGGTCAGTGGTGTGGTGGCCGAAGACCCATCAGGCCGGAGTAGCGAGGCTCCTAAACGGTGTACAAAGAAAGTTTGAACGGTCAAGCGCTCAAACGCGTTAATGTGCCTTCCTGGGGTTTGTCCTCTCGTTTAGATTAACAAGATGAACCAACTTGCCCAGCAGATTCACCAAACGGTTCTCGAGAAAATTTATCTCTATAACGGGGGCCATGTGCCTTGCCAACAAGTTTGGAAGTCTTTTAGATTAACAAGGTGAACCATATTGCAAAGGAGGAAGCAGATCCATCAAACGGTTATCGAGCTAGATAATATTTATACACCCATGAAAAAGTTGTCCAGAAAATTTATGAAAGTTTGAACGGTCAAGAACTCAAACGCGTTAATGTTTACCCACAGACGTTTGTTCCTCTCGTTTAGATTAACAAGATGAAACCAACTTGCCAGAACGAAGCAGATTCACCAAACGGTCTCTCGAGAAAATTTATCTCTATAACGCGTTAATGGCTGCAGAACAAGGTGTAGGAGTTTGGAATACTCGGAGTTAAACCAAGAACGTTGAAATCCTTAACTCTGCCGAGGAGGAAACAGAAGTTTTCCAGGCAGAAACAGTTGCGATTTACTACTGTGTCAGGGAAATATTAAGGCAAGGGACAGGAAAAAACCCATAGATCTTCACTGATAATCAAGCGGTGATAAAAGCGCTTGACGCAACAAAGATCACATCAAAGCGTTATGGGACTGCGTATGTCCTCTCTAAACGAACAAGATGAACCAACAGCAAGGTGAAGCAGATTCACCAAACGGTTCTCGAGAAAATATCAAACGCGTTAATGTGCCTTGCTGGGATTTGGCCTCTCGTTTAGATTAACAAGGTGAACATCTTGCCGAGGAGGAAGCAGATCCATCAAACGGTAATCGAGCTAAATATTTATATGATGAAAAAGTTGTCAAAAATTTAGAAATGTTTGAACGGTAAATCGCTCAAATGGTTAAAAACTTCCTGGGACAGTCCTCTCGTTTAGATTAACAAGATGAACCAACTTGCCTAAATAGCAGATTCACCAAACGGTTCTCGAGAACAAAATCAGGAGAACGGTTAATGTGCTAGTTGTAGGCCTTTTAACAGGACATAACCTACTCAACAAGCATATGAGCATCCATGGTCTGGTAAAACACCATGTGCAGAATCTGTCAGACAGATGAAGAGACCTCGCAGCACATTCTGTGCCAAACGCGTGCGAGGGGTTTGTCCTCTCGTTTAGATTAACAAGATGAACCAACTTGCCCAGAGCGAAGCAGATTCAACAAACGGTTCTCGAGAAAATTTATCTCTATAACGCGTTAATGTGGTCTGATGGGAGTTTGGCCTCTCGTTTAGATTAACAAGGTGAACCTACTTCCCGAGGAGGAAGCAGATCCATCAAACGGTAATCGAGCTAGGTAATATTTATATGATGAAAAAGTTGTCCAGAAAATTTATGAAAGTTTGAACGGTCACAGCGCTCAAACGCGTTAATGTGCCTGCCTGAGGGTTTGTCCTCTCGTTTAGATTAACAAGATGAACCAACTTGCCTAGAGCGAAGCAGATTCATCAAACGGTTCTCGAGAAAATTTATCTCTATAACGCGTTAATGTGCCTTGCTGGGAGTTTGGCCTCTCGTTTAGATTAACAAGGTGAACCTACTTGCCGAGGAGGAAGCAGATCCATCAAACGGTTATCGAGCTAGGTAATATTTATATGATGAAAAAGTTGTCCAGAAAATTTATGAAAGTTTGAACGGTCACAGCGCTCAAACGCGTTAATGTGCCTTCCTGAGGGTTTGTCCTCTCGTTTAGATTAACAAGATGAACCAACTTGCCTAGAGCGAAGCAGATTCATCAAACGGTTCTCGAGAAAATTTATCTCTATAACGCGTTAATGTGCCTTGCTGGGAGTTTGGCCTCTCGTTTAGATTAAAAAGGTGAACCTACTTGCCGAGGAGGAAGCAGATCCATCAAACGGTTATCGAGCTAGGTAATATTTATATGATGAAAAAGTTGTCTAGAAAATTTATGAAAGTTTGAACGGTCACAGCGCTCAAACGCGTTAATGTGCCTTCCTGGAGGTTTGTCCTCTCGTTTAGATTAACAAGATGAACCAACTTGCCCAGAGCGAAGCAGATTCATCAAACGGTTCTCGAGAAAATTTATCTCTATAACGCGTTAATGTGCCTTGCTGGGAGTTTGGCCTCTCGTTTAGATTAACAAGGTGAACCTACTTGCCGAGGAGGAAGCAGATCCATCAAACGGTTATCGAGCTAGGTAATATTTATATGATGAAAAAGTTGTCCAGAAAATTTATGAAAGTTTGAACGGTCACAGCGCTCAAACGCGTTAATGTGCCTTCCTGGGGTTTGTCCTCTCGTTTAGATTAACAAGATGAACCAACTTGCCTAGAGCGAAGCAGATTCATCAAACGGTTCTCGAGAAAATTTATCTCTATAACGCGTTAATGTGCCTTGCTGGGAGTTTGGCCTCTCGTTTAGATTAACAAGGTGAACCTACTTGCCGAGGAGGAAGCAGATCCATCAAACGGTAATCGAGCTAGGTAATATTTATATGATGAAAAAGTTGTCCAGAAAATTTATGAAAGTTTGAACGGTCACAGCGCTCAAACGCGTTAATGTGCCTTCCTGGGGGTTTGTCCTCTCGTTTAGATTAACAAGATGAACCAACTTGCCCAGAGCGAAGCAGATTCACCAAACGGTTCTCGAGAAAATTTATCTCTATAACGCGTTAATGTGCCTTGCTGGGAGTTTGGCCTCTCGTTTAGATTAACAAGGTGAACCTACTTGCCGAGGAGGAAGCAGATCCATCAAACGGTTATCGAGCTAGGTAATATTTATATGATGAAAAAGTTGTCCAGAAAATTTATGAAAGTTTGAACGGTCACAGCGCTCAAACGCGTTAATGTGCCTTCCTGGGGGTTTGTCCTCTCGTTTAGATTAACAAGATGAACCAACTTGCCCAGAGCGAAGCAGATTCACCAAACGGTTCTCGAGAAAATTTATCTCTATAACGCGTTAATGTGCCTTGCTGGGAGTTTGGCCTCTCGTTTAGATTAACAAGGTGAACCTACTTGCCGAGGAGGAAGCAGATCCATCAAACGGTAATCGAGCTAGGTAATATTTATATGATGAAAAAGTTGTCCAGAAAATTTATGAAAGTTTGAACGGTCACAGCGCTCAAACGCGTTAATGTGCCTTCCTGGGGGTTTGTCCTCTCGTTTAGATTAACAAGATGAACCAACTTGCCCAGAGCGAAGCAGATTCACCAAACGGTCCTCGAGAAAATTTATCTCTATAACGCGTTAATGTGCCTTGCTGGGAGTTTGGCCTCTCGTTTAGATTAACAAGGTGAACCTACTTGCCGAGGAGGAAGCAGATCCATCAAACGGTTATCGAGCTAGGTAATATTTATATGATGAAAAAGTTGTCCAGAAAATTTATGAAAGTTTGAACGGTCACAGCGCTCAAACGCGTTAATGTGCCTTCCTGGGGGTTTGTCCTCTCGTTTAGATTAACAAGATGAACCAACTTGCCCAGAGCGAAGCAGATTCACCAAACGGTTCTCGAGAAAATTTATCTCTATAACGCGTTAATGTGCCTTGCTGGGAGTTTGGCCTCTCGTTTAGATTAACAAGGTGAACCTACTTGCCGAGGAGGAAGCAGATCCATCAAACGGTTATCGAGCTAGGTAATATTTATATGATGAAAAAGTTGTCCAGAAAATTTATGAAAGTTTGAACGGTCACAGCGCTCAAACGCGTTAATGTGCCTTCCTGGAGGTTTGTCCTCTCGTTTAGATTAACAAGATGAACCAACTTGCCCAGAGCGAAGCAGATTCACCAAACGGTTCTCGAGAAAATTTATCTCTATAACGCGTTAATGTGCCTTGCTGGGAGTTTGGCCTCTCGTTTAGATTAACAAGGTGAACCTACTTGCCGAGGAGGAAGCAGATCCATCAAACGGTAATCGAGCTAGGTAATATTTATATGATGAAAAAGTTGTCTAGAAAATTTATGAAAGTTTGAACGGTCACAGCGCTCAAACGCGTTAATGTGCCTTCCTGGGGGTTTGTCCTCTCGTTTAGATTAACAAGATGAACCAACTTGCCCAGAGCGAAGCAGATTCACCAAACGGTTCTCGAGAAAATTTATCTCTATAACGCGTTAATGTGCCTTGCTGGGAGTTTGGCCTCTCGTTTAGATTAACAAGGTGAACCTACTTGCCGAGGAGGAAGCAGATCCATCAAACGGTTATCGAGCTAGGTAATATTTATATGATGAAAAAGTTGTCCAGAAAATTTATGAAAGTTTGAACGGTCACAGCGCTCAAACGCGTTAATGTGCCTTCCTGGAGGTTTGTCCTCTCGTTTAGATTAACAAGATGAACCAACTTGCCCAGAGCGAAGCAGATTCACCAAACGGTTCTCGAGAAAATTTATCTCTATAACGCGTTAATGTGCCTTGCTGGGAGTTTGGCCTCTCGTTTAGATTAACAAGGTGAACCTACTTGCCGAGGAGGAAGCAGATCCATCAAACGGTTATCGAGCTAGGTAATATTTATATGATGAAAAAGTTGTCCAGAAAATTTATGAAAGTTTGAACGGTCACAGCGCTCAAACGCGTTAATGTGCCTTCCTGGAGGTTTGTCCTCTCGTTTAGATTAACAAGATGAACCAACTTGCCCAGAGCGAAGCAGATTCATCAAACGGTTATCGAGCCAGAAAATTTATCTCTTTATAACGCGTTAATGTGCCGCGTTAATGCTGGGGTTTGTCCTCTCGTTTAGATTAACAAGATGAACCAACTTGCCTAGAGCGAAGCAGATTCATCAAACGGTTCTCGAGAAAATTTATCTCTATAACGCGTTAATGTGCCTTGCTGGGAGTTTGGCCTCTCGTTTAGATTAACAAGGTGAACCTACTTGCCGAGGAGGAAGCAGATCCATCAAACGGTTATCGAGCTAGGTAATATTTATATGATGAAAAAGTTGTCCAGAAAATTTATGAAAGTTTGAACGGTCACAGCGCTCAAACGCGTTAATGTGCCTTCCTGAGGGTTTGTCCTCTCGTTTAGATTAACAAGATGAACCAACTTGCCCAGAGCGAAGCAGATTCATCAAACGGTTCTCGAGAAAATTTATCTCTATAACGCGTTAATGTGCCTTGCTGGGAGTTTGGCCTCTCGTTTAGATTAACAAGGTGAACCTACTTGCCGAGGAGGAAGCAGATCCATCAAACGGTAATCGAGCTAGGTAATATTTATATGATGAAAAAGTTGTCCAGAAAATTTATGAAAGTTTGAACGGTCACAGCGCTCAAACGCGTTAATGTGCCTTCCTGGGGTTTGTCCTCTCGTTTAGATTAACAAGATGAACCAACTTGCCCAGAGCGAAGCAGATTCATCAAACGGTTCTCGAGAAAATTTATCTCTATAACGCGTTAATGTGCCTTGCTGGGAGTTTGGCCTCTCGTTTAGATTAACAAGGTGAACCTACTTGCCGAGGAGGAAGCAGATCCATCAAACGGTAATCGAGCTAGGTAATATTTATATGATGAAAAAGTTGTCCAGAAAATTTATGAAAGTTTGAACGGTCACAGCGCTCAAACGCGTTAATGTGCCTTCCTGGGGGTTTGTCCTCTCGTTTAGATTAACAAGATGAACCAACTTGCCCAGAGCGAAGCAGATTCATCAAACGGTTCTCGAGAAAATTTATCTCTATAACGCGTTAATGTGCCTTGCTGGGGGTTTGTCCTCTCGTTTAGATTAACAAGATGAACCAACTTGCCTAGAGCGAAGCAGATTCATCAAACGGTTCTCGAGAAAATTTATCTCTATAACGCGTTAATGTGCCTTGCTGGGAGTTTGGCCTCTCGTTTAGATTAACAAGGTGAACCTACTTGCCGAGGAGGAAGCAGATCCATCAAACGGTTATCGAGCTAGGTAATATTTATATGATGAAAAAGTTGTCAAGAAAATTTATGAAAGTTTGAACGGTCACAGCGCTCAAACGCGTTAATGTGCCTTCCTGGGGGTTTGTCCTCTCGTTTAGATTAACAAGATGAACCAACTTGCCTAGAGCGAAGCAGATTCATCAAACGGTTCTCGAGAAAATTTATCTCTATAACGCGTTAATGTGCCTTGCTGGGAGTTTGGCCTCTCGTTTAGATTAACAAGGTGAACCTACTTGCCGAGGAGGAAGCAGATCCATCAAACGGTTATCGAGCTAGGTAATATTTATATGATGAAAAAGTTGTCCAGAAAATTTATGAAAGTTTGAACGGTCACAGCGCTCAAACGCGTTAATGTGCCTTCCTGGGGGTTTGTCCTCTCGTTTAGATTAACAAGATGAACCAACTTGCCCAGAGCGAAGCAGATTCATCAAACGGTTCTCGAGAAAATTTATCTCTATAACGCGTTAATGTGCCTTGCTGGGAGTTTGGCCTCTCGTTTAGATTAACAAGGTGAACCTACTTGCCGAGGAGGAAGCAGATCCATCAAACGGTAATCGAGCTAGGTAATATTTATATGATGAAAAAGTTGTCTAGAAAATTTATGAAAGTTTGAACGGTCACAGCGCTCAAACGCGTTAATGTGCCTTCCTGGGGTTTGTCCTCTCGTTTAGATTAACAAGATGAACCAACTTGCCCAGAGCGAAGCAGATTCACCAAACGGTCCTCGAGAAAATTTATCTCTATAACGCGTTAATGTGCCTTGCTGGGAGTTTGGCCTCTCGTTTAGATTAACAAGATGAACCTACTTGCCGAGGAGGAAGCAGATCCATCAAACGGTAATCGAGCTAGGTAATATTTATATGATGAAAAAGTTGTCCAGAAAATTTATGAAAGTTTGAACGGTCACAGCGCTCAAACGCGTTAATGTGCCTTCCTGGGGGTTTGTCCTCTCGTTTAGATTAACAAGATGAACCAACTTGCCCAGAGCGAAGCAGATTCATCAAACGGTTTCGATTATCTCTATAACGCGTTAATGTGCCTTGCTGGGACTTGCCTCTCGTTTAGATTAACAAGATGAACCAACTTGCCTAGATGAGCAGATTCATCAAACGGTCCTCGAGAAAATTTATCTCTATAACGCGTTAATGTGCCTTGCTGGGAGTTTGGCCTCTCGTTTAGATTAACAAGGTGAACCTACTTGCCGAGGAGGAAGCAGATCCATCAAACGGTTATCGAGCTAGGTAATATTTATATGATGAAAAAGTTGTCCAGAAAATTTATGAAAGTTTGAACGGTCACAGCGCTCAAACGCGTTAATGTGCCTTCCTGGGGGTTTGTCCTCTCGTTTAGATTAACAAGATGAACCAACTTGCCCAGAGCGAAGCAGATTCACCAAACGGTTCTCGAGAAAATTTATCTCTATAACGCGTTAATGTGCCTTGCTGGGAGTTTGGCCTCTCGTTTAGATTAACAAGGTGAACCTACTTGCCGAGGAGGAAGCAGATCCATCAAACGGTTATCGAGCTAGGTAATATTTATATGATGAAAAAGTTGTCCAGAAAATTTATGAAAGTTTGAACGGTCACAGCGCTCAAACGCGTTAATGTGCCTTCCTGGGGTTTGTCCTCTCGTTTAGATTAACAAGATGAACCAACTTGCCTAGAGCGAAGCAGATTCATCAAACGGTCCTCGAGAAAATTTATCTCTATAACGCGTTAATGTGCCTTGCTGGGAGTTTGGCCTCTCGTTTAGATTAACAAGGTGAACCTACTTGCCGAGGAGGAAGCAGATCCATCAAACGGTAATCGAGCTAGGTAATATTTATATGATGAAAAAGTTGTCCAGAAAATTTATGAAAGTTTGAACGGTCACAGCGCTCAAACGCGTTAATGTGCCTTCCTGGGGTTTGTCCTCTCGTTTAGATTAACAAGATGAACCAACTTGCCCAGAGCGAAGCAGATTCACCAAACGGTCCTCGAGAAAATTTATCTCTATAACGCGTTAATGTGCCTTGCTGGGAGTTTGGCCTCTCGTTTAGATTAACAAGGTGAACCTACTTGCCGAGGAGGAAGCAGATCCATCAAACGGTAATCGAGCTAGGTAATATTTATATGATGAAAAAGTTGTCCAGAAAATTTATGAAAGTTTGAACGGTCACAGCGCTCAAACGCGTTAATGTGCCTTCCTGGGGGTTTGTCCTCTCGTTTAGATTAACAAGATGAACCAACTTGCCCAGAGCGAAGCAGATTCACCAAACGGTCCTCGAGAAAATTTATCTCTATAACGCGTTAATGTGCCTTGCTGGGAGTTTGGCCTCTCGTTTAGATTAACAAGGTGAACCTACTTGCCGAGGAGGAAGCAGATCCATCAAACGGTAATCGAGCTAGGTAATATTTATATGATGAAAAAGTTGTCAAGAAAATTTATGAAAGTTTGAACGGTCACAGCGCTCAAACGCGTTAATGTGCCTTCCTGGGGGTTTGTCCTCTCGTTTAGATTAACAAGATGAACCAACTTGCCCAGAGCGAAGCAGATTCACCAAACGGTCCTCGAGAAAATTTATCTCTATAACGCGTTAATGTGCCTTGCTGGGAGTTTGGCCTCTCGTTTAGATTAACAAGGTGAACCTACTTGCCGAGGAGGAAGCAGATCCATCAAACGGTAATCGAGCTAGGTAATATTTATATGATGAAAAAGTTGTCCAGAAAATTTATGAAAGTTTGAACGGTCACAGCGCTCAAACGCGTTAATGTGCCTTCCTGGGGGTTTGTCCTCTCGTTTAGATTAACAAGATGAACCAACTTGCCCAGAGCGAAGCAGATTCATCAAACGGTTCTCGAGAAAATGTATCTCTATAACGCGTTAATGTGCCTTGCTGGGGGTTTGTCCTCTCGTTTAGATTAACAAGATGAATCCAAACGGTTATCGAGCTGCCTATGAAAAAGTTGCGAAGCAGAGTTTGAACGGTCAAAACGGTCCTCGAGAAAATTTATCTCTATAACGCGTTAATGTGCCTTGCTGGGAGTTTGGCCTCTCGTTTAGATTAACAAGGTGAACCTACTTGCCGAGGAGGAAGCAGATCCATCAAACGGTTATCGAGCTAGGTAATATTTATATGATGAAAAAGTTGTCCAGAAAATTTATGAAAGTTTGAACGGTCACAGCGCTCAAACGCGTTAATGTGCCTTCCTGGGGGTTTGTCCTCTCGTTTAGATTAACAAGATGAACCAACTTGCCCAGAGCGAAGCAGATTCACCAAACGGTCCTCGAGAAAATTTATCTCTATAACGCGTTAATGTGCCTTGCTGGGAGTTTGGCCTCTCGTTTAGATTAACAAGGTGAACCTACTTGCCGAGGAGGAAGCAGATCCATCAAACGGTAATCGAGCTAGGTAATATTTATATGATGAAAAAGTTGTCCAGAAAATTTATGAAAGTTTGAACGGTCACAGCGCTCAAACGCGTTAATGTGCCTGCCTGAGGGTTTGTCCTCTCGTTTAGATTAACAAGATGAACCAACTTGCCCAGAGCGAAGCAGATTCATCAAACGGTTCTCGAGAAAATTTATCTCTATAACGCGTTAATGTGCCTTGCTGGGAGTTTGGCCTCTCGTTTAGATTAACAAGGTGAACCTACTTGCCGAGGAGGAAGCAGATCCATCAAACGGTAATCGAGCTAGGTAATATTTATATGATGAAAAAGTTGTCCAGAAAATTTATGAAAGTTTGAACGGTCACAGCGCTCAAACGCGTTAATGTGCCTTCCTGGGGGTTTGTCCTCTCGTTTAGATTAACAAGATGAACCAACTTGCCCAGAGCGAAGCAGATTCACCAAACGGTCCTCGAGAAAATTTATCTCTATAACGCGTTAATGTGCCTTGCTGGGAGTTTGGCCTCTCGTTTAGATTAACAAGGTGAACCTACTTGCCGAGGAGGAAGCAGATCCATCAAACGGTAATCGAGCTAGGTAATATTTATATGATGAAAAAGTTGTCTAGAAAATTTATGAAAGTTTGAACGGTCACAGCGCTCAAACGCGTTAATGTGCCTTCCTGGGGGTTTGTCCTCTCGTTTAGATTAACAAGATGAACCAACTTGCCCAGAGCGAAGCAGATTCACCAAACGGTCCTCGAGAAAATTTATCTCTATAACGCGTTAATGTGCCTTGCTGGGAGTTTGGCCTCTCGTTTAGATTAACAAGGTGAACCTACTTGCCGAGGAGGAAGCAGATCCATCAAACGGTAATCGAGCTAGGTAATATTTATATGATGAAAAAGTTGTCAAGAAAATTTATGAAAGTTTGAACGGTCACAGCGCTCAAACGCGTTAATGTGCCTTCCTGGGGTTTGTCCTCTCGTTTAGATTAACAAGATGAACCAACTTGCCCAGAGCGAAGCAGATTCACCAAACGGTCCTCGAGAAAATTTATCTCTATAACGCGTTAATGTGCCTTGCTGGGAGTTTGGCCTCTCGTTTAGATTAACAAGGTGAACCTACTTGCCGAGGAGGAAGCAGATCCATCAAACGGTAATCGAGCTAGGTAATATTTATATGATGAAAAAGTTGTCCAGAAAATTTATGAAAGTTTGAACGGTCACAGCGCTCAAACGCGTTAATGTGCCTTCCTGAGGGTTTGTCCTCTCGTTTAGATTAACAAGATGAACCAACTTGCCTAGAGCGAAGCAGATTCATCAAACGGTTCTCGAGAAAATTTATCTCTATAACGCGTTAATGTGCCTTGCTGGGAGTTTGGCCTCTCGTTTAGATTAACAAGGTGAACCTACTTGCCGAGGAGGAAGCAGATCCATCAAACGGTAATCGAGCTAGGTAATATTTATATGATGAAAAAGTTGTCCAGAAAATTTATGAAAGTTTGAACGGTCACAGCGCTCAAACGCGTTAATGTGCCTGCCTGAGGGTTTGTCCTCTCGTTTAGATTAACAAGATGAACCAACTTGCCCAGAGCGAAGCAGATTCACCAAACGGTCCTCGAGAAAATTTATCTCTATAACGCGTTAATGTGCCTTGCTGGGAGTTTGGCCTCTCGTTTAGATTAACAAGGTGAACCTACTTGCCGAGGAGGAAGCAGATCCATCAAACGGTAATCGAGCTAGGTAATATTTATATGATGAAAAAGTTGTCTAGAAAATTTATGAAAGTTTGAACGGTCACAGCGCTCAAACGCGTTAATGTGCCTTCCTGGGGTTTGTCCTCTCGTTTAGATTAACAAGATGAACCAACTTGCCCAGAGCGAAGCAGATTCACCAAACGGTCCTCGAGAAAATTTATCTCTATAACGCGTTAATGTGCCTTGCTGGGAGTTTGGCCTCTCGTTTAGATTAACAAGGTGAACCTACTTGCCGAGGAGGAAGCAGATCCATCAAACGGTAATCGAGCTAGGTAATATTTATATGATGAAAAAGTTGTCTAGAAAATTTATGAAAGTTTGAACGGTCACAGCGCTCAAACGCGTTAATGTGCCTTCCTGGGGTTTGTCCTCTCGTTTAGATTAACAAGATGAACCAACTTGCCCAGAGCGAAGCAGATTCACCAAACGGTCCTCGAGAAAATTTATCTCTATAACGCGTTAATGTGCCTTGCTGGGAGTTTGGCCTCTCGTTTAGATTAACAAGGTGAACCTACTTGCCGAGGAGGAAGCAGATCCATCAAACGGTAATCGAGCTAGGTAATATTTATATGATGAAAAAGTTGTCAGAAAATTTATGAAAGTTTGAACGGTCACAGCGCTCAAACGCGTTAATGTGCCTTCCTGGTGGTTTGTCCTCTCGTTTAGATTAACAAGATGAACCAACTTGCCCAGAGCGAAGCAGATTCACCAAACGGTCCTCGAGAAAATTTATCTCTATAACGCGTTAATGTGCCTTGCTGGGAGTTTGGCCTCTCGTTTAGATTAACAAGGTGAACCTACTTGCCGAGGAGGAAGCAGATCCATCAAACGGTAATCGAGCTAGGTAATATTTATATGATGAAAAAGTTGTCCAGAAAATTTATGAAAGTTTGAACGGTCACAGCGCTCAAACGCGTTAATGTGCCTTCCTGAGGGTTTGTCCTCTCGTTTAGATTAACAAGATGAACCAACTTGCCCAGAGCGAAGCAGATTCACCAAACGGTCCTCGAGAAAATTTATCTCTATAACGCGTTAATGTGCCTTGCTGGGAGTTTGGCCTCTCGTTTAGATTAACAAGGTGAACCTACTTGCCGAGGAGGAAGCAGATCCATCAAACGGTAATCGAGCTAGGTAATATTTATATGATGAAAAAGTTGTCCAGAAAATTTATGAAAGTTTGAACGGTCACAGCGCTCAAACGCGTTAATGTGCCTTCCTGGGGGTTTGTCCTCTCGTTTAGATTAACAAGATGAACCAACTTGCCCAGAGCGAAGCAGATTCACCAAACGGTCCTCGAGAAAATTTATCTCTATAACGCGTTAATGTGCCTTGCTGGGAGTTTGGCCTCTCGTTTAGATTAACAAGGTGAACCTACTTGCCGAGGAGGAAGCAGATCCATCAAACGGTAATCGAGCTAGGTAATATTTATATGATGAAAAAGTTGTCAAGAAAATTTATGAAAGTTTGAACGGTCACAGCGCTCAAACGCGTTAATGTGCCTTCCTGGGGGTTTGTCCTCTCGTTTAGATTAACAAGATGAACCAACTTGCCCAGAGCGAAGCAGATTCACCAAACGGTCCTCGAGAAAATTTATCTCTATAACGCGTTAATGTGCCTTGCTGGGAGTTTGGCCTCTCGTTTAGATTAACAAGGTGAACCTACTTGCCGAGGAGGAAGCAGATCCATCAAACGGTAATCGAGCTAGGTAATATTTATATGATGAAAAAGTTGTCCAGAAAATTTATGAAAGTTTGAACGGTCACAGCGCTCAAACGCGTTAATGTGCCTTCCTGGGGTTTGTCCTCTCGTTTAGATTAACAAGATGAACCAACTTGCCTAGAGCGAAGCAGATTCATCAAACGGTTCTCGAGAAAATTTATCTCTATAACGCGTTAATGTGCCTTGCTGGGAGTTTGGCCTCTCGTTTAGATTAACAAGGTGAACCTACTTGCCGAGGAGGAAGCAGATCCATCAAACGGTTATCGAGCTAGGTAATATTTATATGATGAAAAAGTTGTCCAGAAAATTTATGAAAGTTTGAACGGTCACAGCGCTCAAACGCGTTAATGTGCCTTCCTGGGGGTTTGTCCTCTCGTTTAGATTAACAAGATGAACCAACTTGCCCAGAGCGAAGCAGATTCACCAAACGGTTCTCGAGAAAATTTATCTCTATAACGCGTTAATGTGCCTTGCTGGGAGTTTGGCCTCTCGTTTAGATTAACAAGGTGAACCTACTTGCCGAGGAGGAAGCAGATCCATCAAACGGTTATCGAGCTAGGTAATATTTATATGATGAAAAAGTTGTCAAGAAAATTTATGAAAGTTTGAACGGTCACAGCGCTCAAACACGTTAATGTGCCTTCCTGGGGGTTTGTCCTCTCGTTTAGATTAACAAGATGAACCAACTTGCCCAGAGCGAAGCAGATTCACCAAACGGTCCTCGAGAAAATTTATCTCTATAACGCGTTAATGTGCCTTGCTGGGAGTTTGGCCTCTCGTTTAGATTAACAAGGTGAACCTACTTGCCGAGGAGGAAGCAGATCCATCAAACGGTAATCGAGCTAGGTAATATTTATATGATGAAAAAGTTGTCCAGAAAATTTATGAAAGTTTGAACGGTCACAGCGCTCAAACGCGTTAATGTGCCTTCCTGGGGGTTTGTCCTCTCGTTTAGATTAACAAGATGAACCAACTTGCCCAGAGCGAAGCAGATTCACCAAACGGTCCTCGAGAAAATTTATCTCTATAACGCGTTAATGTGCCTTGCTGGGAGTTTGGCCTCTCGTTTAGATTAACAAGGTGAACCTACTTGCCGAGGAGGAAGCAGATCCATCAAACGGTAATCGAGCTAGGTAATATTTATATGATGAAAAAGTTGTCCAGAAAATTTATGAAAGTTTGAACGGTCACAGCGCTCAAACGCGTTAATGTGCCTTCCTGGGGGTTTGTCCTCTCGTTTAGATTAACAAGATGAACCAACTTGCCCAGAGCGAAGCAGATTCACCAAACGGTCCTCGAGAAAATTTATCTCTATAACGCGTTAATGTGCCTTGCTGGGAGTTTGGCCTCTCGTTTAGATTAACAAGGTGAACCTACTTGCCGAGGAGGAAGCAGATCCATCAAACGGTAATCGAGCTAGGTAATATTTATATGATGAAAAAGTTGTCCAGAAAATTTATGAAAGTTTGAACGGTCACAGCGCTCAAACGCGTTAATGTGCCTTCCTGGGGTTTGTCCTCTCGTTTAGATTAACAAGATGAACCAACTTGCCCAGAGCGAAGCAGATTCACCAAACGGTCCTCGAGAAAATTTATCTCTATAACGCGTTAATGTGCCTTGCTGGGAGTTTGGCCTCTCGTTTAGATTAACAAGGTGAACCTACTTGCCGAGGAGGAAGCAGATCCATCAAACGGTAATCGAGCTAGGTAATATTTATATGATGAAAAAGTTGTCCAGAAAATTTATGAAAGTTTGAACGGTCACAGCGCTCAAACGCGTTAATGTGCCTTCCTGGGGTTTGTCCTCTCGTTTAGATTAACAAGATGAACCAACTTGCCCAGAGCGAAGCAGATTCATCAAACGGTTCTCGAGAAAATTTATCTCTATAACGCGTTAATGTGCCTTGCTGGGAGTTTGTCCTCTCGTTTAGATTAACAAGATGAACCAACTTGCCTAGAGCGAAGCAGATTCATCAAACGGTTCTCGAGAAAATTTATCTCTATAACGCGTTAATGTGCCTTGCTGGGAGTTTGGCCTCTCGTTTAGATTAACAAGGTGAACCTACTTGCCGAGGAGGAAGCAGATCCATCAAACGGTTATCGAGCTAGGTAATATTTATATGATGAAAAAGTTGTCCAGAAAATTTATGAAAGTTTGAACGGTCACAGCGCTCAAACGCGTTAATGTGCCTTCCTGGGGGTTTGTCCTCTCGTTTAGATTAACAAGATGAACCAACTTGCCCAGAGCGAAGCAGATTCATCAAACGGTCCTCGAGAAAATTTATCTCTATAACGCGTTAATGTGCCTTGCTGGGAGTTTGGCCTCTCGTTTAGATTAACAAGGTGAACCTACTTGCCGAGGAGGAAGCAGATCCATCAAACGGTTATCGAGCTAGGTAATATTTATATGATGAAAAAGTTGTCCAGAAAATTTATGAAAGTTTGAACGGTCACAGCGCTCAAACGCGTTAATGTGCCTTCCTGGGGTTTGTCCTCTCGTTTAGATTAACAAGATGAACCAACTTGCCCAGAGCGAAGCAGATTCACCAAACGGTTCTCGAGAAAATTTATCTCTATAACGCGTTAATGTGCCTTGCTGGGAGTTTGGCCTCTCGTTTAGATTAACAAGGTGAACCTACTTGCCGAGGAGGAAGCAGATCCATCAAACGGTAATCGAGCTAGGTAATATTTATATGATGAAAAAGTTGTCCAGAAAATTTATGAAAGTTTGAACGGTCACAGCGCTCAAACGCGTTAATGTGCCTTCCTGGGGGTTTGTCCTCTCGTTTAGATTAACAAGATGAACCAACTTGCCTAGAGCGAAGCAGATTCATCAAACGGTTCTCGAGAAAATTTATCTCTATAACGCGTTAATGTGCCTTGCTGGGAGTTTGGCCTCTCGTTTAGATTAACAAGGTGAACCTACTTGCCGAGGAGGAAGCAGATCCATCAAACGGTAATCGAGCTAGGTAATATTTATATGATGAAAAAGTTGTCCAGAAAATTTATGAAAGTTTGAACGGTCACAGCGCTCAAACGCGTTAATGTGCCTTCCTGGGGGTTTGTCCTCTCGTTTAGATTAACAAGATGAACCAACTTGCCCAGAGCGAAGCAGATTCACCAAACGTTTCTCGAGAAAATTTATCTCTATAACGCGTTAATGTGCCTTGCTGGGAGTTTGGCCTCTCGTTTAGATTAACAAGGTGAACCTACTTGCCGAGGAGGAAGCAGATCCATCAAACGGTTATCGAGCTAGGTAATATTTATATGATGAAAAAGTTGTCCAGAAAATTTATGAAAGTTTGAACGGTCACAGCGCTCAAACGCGTTAATGTGCCTTCCTGGAGGCTTGTCCTCTCGTTTAGATTAACAAGAAGAACCAACTTGCCCAGCGCGAAGCAGATTCACCAAACGGTTCTCGAGAAAATTTATCTCTATAACGCGTTAATGTGCCTTGCTGGGAGTTTGGCCTCTCGTTTAGATTAACAAGGTGAACCTACTTGCCGAGGAGGAAGCAGATCCATCAAACGGTTATCGAGCTAGGTAATATTTATATGATGAAAAAGTTGTCCAGAAAATTTATGAAAGTTTGAACGGTCACAGCGCTCAAACGCGTTAATGTGCCTTCCTGGGGGTTTGTCCTCTCGTTTAGATTAACAAGATGAACCAACTTGCCCAGAGCGAAGCAGATTCATCAAACGGTTCTCGAGAAAATTTATCTCTATAACGCGTTAATGTGCCTTGCTGGGAGTTTGGCCTCTCGTTTAGATTAACAAGGTGAACCTACTTGCCGAGGAGGAAGCAGATCCATCAAACGGTTATCGAGCTAGGTAATATTTATATGATGAAAAAGTTGTCCAGAAAATTTATGAAAGTTTGAACGGTCACAGCGCTCAAACGCGTTAATGTGCCTTCCTGGGGTTTGTCCTCTCGTTTAGATTAACAAGATGAACCAACTTGCCCAGAGCGAAGCAGATTCATCAAACGGTTCTCGAGAAAATTTATCTCTATAACGCGTTAATGTGCCTTGCTGGGAGTTTGGCCTCTCGTTTAGATTAACAAGGTGAACCTACTTGCCGAGGAGGAAGCAGATCCATCAAACGGTTATCGAGCTAGGTAATATTTATATGATGAAAAAGTTGTCCAGAAAATTTATGAAAGTTTGAACGGTCACAGCGCTCAAACGCGTTAATGTGCCTTCCTGGGGGTTTGTCCTCTCGTTTAGATTAACAAGATGAACCAACTTGCCTAGAGCGAAGCAGATTCATCAAACGGTTCTCGAGAAAATTTATCTCTATAACGCGTTAATGTGCCTTGCTGGGAGTTTGGCCTCTCGTTTAGATTAACAAGGTGAACCTACTTGCCGAGGAGGAAGCAGATCCATCAAACGGTTATCGAGCTAGGTAATATTTATATGATGAAAAAGTTGTCCAGAAAATTTATGAAAGTTTGAACGGTCACAGCGCTCAAACGCGTTAATGTGCCTTCCTGAGGGTTTGTCCTCTCGTTTAGATTAACAAGATGAACCAACTTGCCTAGAGCGAAGCAGATTCATCAAACGGTTCTCGAGAAAATTTATCTCTATAACGCGTTAATGTGCCTTGCTGGGAGTTTGGCCTCTCGTTTAGATTAACAAGGTGAACCTACTTGCCGAGGAGGAAGCAGATCCATCAAACGGTTATCGAGCTAGGTAATATTTATATGATGAAAAAGTTGTCCAGAAAATTTATGAAAGTTTGAACGGTCACAGCGCTCAAACGCGTTAATGTGCCTTCCTGGGGGTTTGTCCTCTCGTTTAGATTAACAAGATGAACCAACTTGCCCAGAGCGAAGCAGATTCACCAAACGGTTCTCGAGAAAATTTATCTCTATAACGCGTTAATGTGCCTTGCTGGGAGTTTGGCCTCTCGTTTAGATTAACAAGGTGAACCTACTTGCCGAGGAGGAAGCAGATCCATCAAACGGTAATCGAGCTAGGTAATATTTATATGATGAAAAAGTTGTCCAGAAAATTTATGAAAGTTTGAACGGTCACAGCGCTCAAACGCGTTAATGTGCCTTCCTGGGGGTTTGTCCTCTCGTTTAGATTAACAAGATGAACCAACTTGCCCAGAGCGAAGCAGATTCACCAAACGGTCCTCGAGAAAATTTATCTCTATAACGCGTTAATGTGCCTTGCTGGGAGTTTGGCCTCTCGTTTAGATTAACAAGGTGAACCTACTTGCCGAGGAGGAAGCAGATCCATCAAACGGTTATCGAGCTAGGTAATATTTATATGATGAAAAAGTTGTCCAGAAAATTTATGAAAGTTTGAACGGTCACAGCGCTCAAACGCGTTAATGTGCCTTCCTGGGGGTTTGTCCAATTAACAAGTTGACCACGGTCAAGCGCTCGTTTAGATTAACAAGATGAACCAACTTGCCCAGAGCGAAGCAGATTCATCAAACGGTTCTCGAGAAAATTTATCTCTATAACGCGTTAATGTGCCTTGCTGGGAGTTTGGCCTCTCGTTTAGATTAACAAGGTGAACCAACTTGCCGAGAGCGAAGCAGATTCATCAAACGGTTCAGATTTATCCATAACAAACTGGGAGTTTGGCCTCGTTTAGCTTAACAAGGTGAACCTATTTAGGAAGCAGATCCATCAAACGGTTATCGAGCCAGAATATTTATATGATGAAAAAGTTGTCCAGAAAATTTATGAAAGTTTGAACGGTCACAGCGCTCAAACGCGTTAATGTGCCTTCCTGGGGGTTTGTCCTCTCGTTTAGATTAACAAGATGAACCAACTTGCCTAGAGCGAAGCAGATTCATCAAACGGTTCTCGAGAAAATTTATCTCTATAACGCGTTAATGTGCCTTGCTGGGAGTTTGGCCTCTCGTTTAGATTAACAAGGTGAACCTACTTGCCGAGGAGGAAGCAGATCCATCAAACGGTTATCGAGCTAGGTAATATTTATATGATGAAAAAGTTGTCCAGAAAATTTATGAAAGTTTGAACGGTCACAGCGCTCAAACGCGTTAATGTGCCTTCCTGGGGGTTTGTCCTCTCGTTTAGATTAACAAGATGAACCAACTTGCCCAGAGCGAAGCAGATTCACCAAACGGTTCTCGAGAAAATTTATCTCTATAACGCGTTAATGTGCCTTGCTGGGAGTTTGGCCTCTCGTTTAGATTAACAAGGTGAACCTACTTGCCGAGGAGGAAGCAGATCCATCAAACGGTTATCGAGCTAGGTAATATTTATATGATGAAAAAGTTGTCCAGAAAATTTATGAAAGTTTGAACGGTCACAGCGCTCAAACGCGTTAATGTGCCTTCCTGGAGGTTTGTCCTCTCGTTTAGATTAACAAGATGAACCAACTTGCCTAGAGCGAAGCAGATTCATCAAACGGTTCTCGAGAAAATTTATCTCTATAACGCGTTAATGTGCCTTGCTGGGAGTTTGGCCTCTCGTTTAGATTAACAAGGTGAACCTACTTGCCGAGGAGGAAGCAGATCCATCAAACGGTTATCGAGCTAGGTAATATTTATATGATGAAAAAGTTGTCCAGAAAATTTATGAAAGTTTGAACGGTCACAGCGCTCAAACGCGTTAATGTGCCTGCCTGGGGTTTGTCCTCTCGTTTAGATTAACAAGATGAACCAACTTGCCTAGAGCGAAGCAGATTCATCAAACGGTTCTCGAGAAAATTTATCTCTATAACGCGTTAATGTGCCTTGCTGGGAGTTTGGCCTCTTGTTTAGATTAACAAGGTGAACCTACTTGCCGAGGAGGAAGCAGATCCATCAAACGGTTATCGAGCTAGGTAATATTTATATGATGAAAAAGTTGTCCAGAAAATTTATGAAAGTTTGAACGGTCACAGCGCTCAAACACGTTAATGTGCCTTCCTGGGGGTTTGTCCTCTCGTTTAGATTAACAAGATGAACCAACTTGCCTAGAGCGAAGCAGATTCATCAAACGGTTCTCGAGAAAATTTATCTCTATAACGCGTTAATGTGCCTTGCTGGGAGTTTGGCCTCTCGTTTAGATTAACAAGGTGAACCTACTTGCCGAGGAGGAAGCAGATCCATCAAACGGTTATCGAGCTAGGTAATATTTATATGATGAAAAAGTTGTCCAGAAAATTTATGAAAGTTTGAACGGTCACAGCGCTCAAACGCGTTAATGTGCCTTCCTGGGGGTTTGTCCTCTCGTTTAGATTAACAAGATGAACCAACTTGCCCAGAGCGAAGCAGATTCATCAAACGGTTCTCGAGAAAATTTATCTCTATAACGCGTTAATGTGCCTTGCTGGGAGTTTGGCCTCTCGTTTAGATTAACAAGGTGAACCTACTTGCCGAGGAGGAAGCAGATCCATCAAACGGTTATCGAGCTAGGTAATATTTATATGATGAAAAAGTTGTCCAGAAAATTTATGAAAGTTTGAACGGTCACAGCGCTCAAACACGTTAATGTGCCTTCCTGGGGGTTTGTCCTCTCGTTTAGATTAACAAGATGAACCAACTTGCCTAGAGCGAAGCAGATTCATCAAACGGTTCTCGAGAAAATTTATCTCTATAACGCGTTAATGTGCCTTGCTGGGAGTTTGGCCTCTCGTTTAGATTAACAAGGTGAACCTACTTGCCGAGGAGGAAGCAGATCCATCAAACTGTTATCGAGCTAGGTAATATTTATATGATGAAAAAGTTGTCAAGAAAATTTATGAAAGTTTGAACGGTCACAGCGCTCAAACACGTTAATGTGCCTTCCTGGGGGTTTGTCCTCTCGTTTAGATTAACAAGATGAACCAACTTGCCCAGAGCGAAGCAGATTCATCAAACGGTTCTCGAGAAAATTTATCTCTATAACGCGTTAATGTGCCTTGCTGGGAGTTTGGCCTCTCGTTTAGATTAACAAGGTGAACCTACTTGCCGAGGAGGAAGCAGATCCATCAAACGGTTATCGAGCTAGGTAATATTTATATGATGAAAAAGTTGTCCAGAAAATTTATGAAAGTTTGAACGGTCACAGCGCTCAAACGCGTTAATGTGCCTTCCTGGGGGTTTGTCCTCTCGTTTAGATTAACAAGATGAACCAACTTGCCCAGAGCGAAGCAGATTCACCAAACGGTTCTCGAGAAAATTTATCTCTATAACGCGTTAATGTGCCTTGCTGGGAGTTTGGCCTCTCGTTTAGATTAACAAGGTGAACCTACTTGCCGAGGAGGAAGCAGATCCATCAAACGGTTATCGAGCTAGGTAATATTTATATGATGAAAAAGTTGTCCAGAAAATTTATGAAAGTTTGAACGGTCACAGCGCTCAAACGCGTTAATGTGCCTTCCTGGGGCTTTGTCCTCTCGTTTAGATTAACAAGATGAACCAACTTGCCCAGAGCGAAGCAGATTCACCAAACGGTTCTCGAGAAAATTTATCTCTATAACGCGTTAATGTGCCTTGCTGGGAGTTTGGCCTCTCGTTTAGATTAACAAGGTGAACCTACTTGCCGAGGAGGAAGCAGATCCATCAAACGGTTATCGAGCTAGGTAATATTTATATGATGAAAAAGTTGTCCAGAAAATTTATGAAAGTTTGAACGGTCACAGCGCTCAAACGCGTTAATGTGCCTTCCTGGGGTTTGTCCTCTCGTTTAGATTAACAAGATGAACCAACTTGCCCAGAGCGAAGCAGATTCACCAAACGGTCCTCGAGAAAATTTATCTCTATAACGCGTTAATGTGCCTTGCTGGGAGTTTGGCCTCTCGTTTAGATTAACAAGGTGAACCTACTTGCCGAGGAGGAAGCAGATCCATCAAACGGTTATCGAGCTAGGTAATATTTATATGATGAAAAAGTTGTCAAGAAAATTTATGAAAGTTTGAACGGTCACAGCGCTCAAACACGTTAATGTGCCTTCCTGGGGGTTTGTCCTCTCGTTTAGATTAACAAGATGAACCAACTTGCCTAGAGCGAAGCAGATTCATCAAACGGTTCTCGAGAAAATTTATCTCTATAACGCGTTAATGTGCCTTGCTGGGAGTTTGGCCTCTCGTTTAGATTAACAAGGTGAACCTACTTGCCGAGGAGGAAGCAGATCCATCAAACGGTTATCGAGCTAGGTAATATTTATATGATGAAAAAGTTGTCCAGAAAATTTATGAAAGTTTGAACGGTCACAGCGCTCAAACGCGTTAATGTGCCTTCCTGGGGGTTTGTCCTCTCGTTTAGATTAACAAGATGAACCAACTTGCCCAGAGCGAAGCAGATTCATCAAACGTTTCTCGAGAAAATTTATCTCTATAACGCGTTAATGTGCCTTGCTGGGAGTTTGGCCTCTCGTTTAGATTAACCAGGTGAACCTACTTGCCGAGGAGGAAGCAGATCCATCAAACGGTTATCGAGCCAGGTAATATTTATATGATGAAAAAGTTGTCCAGAAAATTTATGAAAGTTTGAACGGTCACAGCGCTCAAACGCGTTAATGTGCCTTCCTGGAGGTTTGTCCTCTCGTTTAGATGAACAAGAAGAACCAACTTGCCCAGAGCGAAGCAGATTCACCAAACGGTTCTCGAGAAAATTTATCTCTATAACGCGTTAATGTGCCTTGCTGTAAGTTTGGCCTCTCGTTTAGATTAACAAGGTGAACCTACTTGCCGAGGAGGAAGCAGATCCATCAAACGGTTATCGAGCTAGGTAATATTTATATGATGAAAAAGTTGTCCAGAAAATTTATGAAAGTTTGAACGGTCACAGCGCTCAAACGCGTTAATGTGCCTTCCTGGGGGTTTGTCCTCTCGTTTAGATTAACAAGATGAACCAACTTGCCCAGAGCGAAGCAGATTCATCAAACGGTTCTCGAGAAAATTTATCTCTATAACGCGTTAATGTGCCTTGCTGGGAGTTTGGCCTCTCGTTTAGATTAACAAGGTGAACCTACTTGCCGAGGAGGAAGCAGATCCATCAAACGGTTATCGAGCTAGGTAATATTTATATGATGAAAAAGTTGTCAAGAAAATTTATGAAAGTTTGAACGGTCACAGCGCTCAAACACGTTAATGTGCCTTCCTGGGGGTTTGTCCTCTCGTTTAGATTAACAAGATGAACCAACTTGCCCAGAGCGAAGCAGATTCACCAAACGGTCCTCGAGAAAATTTATCTCTATAACGCGTTAATGTGCCTTGCTGGGAGTTTGGCCTCTCGTTTAGATTAACAAGGTGAACCTACTTGCCGAGGAGGAAGCAGATCCAGCAAACGGTAATCGAGCTAGGTAATATTTATATGATGAAAAAGTTGTCCAGAAAATTTATGAAAGTTTGAACGGTCACAGCGCTCAAACGCGTTAATGTGCCTGCCTGAGGGTTTGTCCTCTCGTTTAGATTAACAAGATGAACCAACTTGCCTAGAGCGAAGCAGATTCATCAAACGGTTCTCGAGAAAATTTATCTCTATAACGCGTTAATGTGCCTTGCTGGGAGTTTGGCCTCTCGTTTAGATTAACAAGGTGAACCTACTTGCCGAGGAGGAAGCAGATCCATCAAACGGTTATCGAGCTAGGTAATATTTATATGATGAAAAAGTTGTCAAGAAAATTTATGAAAGTTTGAACGGTCACAGCGCTCAAACACGTTAATGTGCCTTCCTGGGGGTTTGTCCTCTCGTTTAGATTAACAAGATGAACCAACTTGCCCAGAGCGAAGCAGATTCACCAAACGGTCCTCGAGAAAATTTATCTCTATAACGCGTTAATGTGCCTTGCTGGGATTTTGGCCTCTCGTTTATATTAACAAGGTGAACCTACTTGCCGAGGAGGAAGCAGATCCATCAAACGGTAATCGAGCTAGGTAATATTTATATGATGAAAAAGTTGTCAAGAAAATTTATGAAAGTTTGAACGGTCACAGCGCTCAAACGCGTTAATGTGCCTTCCTGGGGGTTTGTCCTCTCGTTTAGATTAACAAGATGAACCATCTGTCCGAGAGCGAAGTAAATTCATCAAACGGTTTTCGAGAAAATATCGATGAAAATTTAGCCCTATAAGGCGTTAATGTGCCCTGCTGGGCGTCTGGCCACTCGTTTAGATTAACAAGGTGAACCTATTTGCCGAGGAAAAAGCCGATCTATCAAACGGTTATCGAGCTAGGTAATATTTATATGATACAAATCAGTGAAGCAGGAGCTGGATCAGCGCCTAAGCAACGGCAAGACTGGTATCGCCATGAGATATGTGCGAGATATGCCAACAATTGTTAAAGGAAGTCAATCGGTAAACTAAAAAAACCCAACAGATTCAGCACGCCATCTCTTCTTGTGTATTATCAAAACGTACGAGGGCTTCGGTCAAAACTTGACGATATCTATTGCTCCAGTTGTGGCTCTGATGCGGATGTTATCTTGCTAACAGAAACATGGCTTTCTCCTGACATTAGGGACTCTGAAGTTCTGGACGACCGCTTCTACGTCCTGAGGAAAGATCGAAGCTGTGAAACCGTACGAAGGAAGACTGGTGGTGGAGTGCTGATCGCGACGCTCGAAAACCTGCATTCTACGTTGTTTGATATTCCGGACTTATCTAATTCAGTGCCAATGATTGATTTGGCTATTTCGAAATGTATAGTTATGTCACTAACCATATTGTTTATTGTAATATATATACCTCCTGATTTACACACTGACGATTACGAAATACTTTTTGATTTACTCTGTCTAAAACTTCTTAATAAGAATGTCGTAATCTGCGGTGACTTTAATTGCCCCAAGTTTAATGAGAATCAACATGTCAATCGGAAATGTATTGTTTTGCATAATTTCTTGAATACTTTAAATTTGCGTCAACATAACTGTATCCGTAATAATAATGGTAATCTACTTGACCTAGTGTTTACTAATGTTAACTGCTGTATAAATGTAACTCGTGAGAATAATCCGTTTGTGTCAGAAGACTCGTATCATCCTGCTCTGAGCATTACAATTGACTTAATCGATGCTGATAAAACTAACGACTTTCGGTCTAACACAAATAAAACTTATAATTTTCGCAAAGCAGATTATATAAGCCTTTACAATGATATGATGCTCATTGATTGGGCGTTCTTAGATACATACACCAACGTTAATCTAGCAGTGGAAGCATTTTACAAGACGATTCTCTCTATAGTCGATATGCATGTGCCCAGGAGGGCAACCTCATCCCGTAGATATCCAGTATGGTTTAGTCCATCAGTCATCAAGTTAATTAAACTCAAGGAGTATTACTTTCGCAAATGGAAACAAGTTAGATCCACAGGATATTATGAGGAGTTTTCGAGATTACGGAAAGCGGTCAAAACCGAAATTCAACGTGAATATAGAACGTATATATATAATACTGAGGAACATATAAGAAAGGATCCAAAGCAGTTCTGGAATTTTATTCACCAGAAAAAGGGAAAGTCTAGGATTCCCGCTCAAATGACAACGGGATCTGAATTGTTCACCAGCCCCGCAGGCATAGTACAAGCATTTGCTGAATCTTTTTCAAGTGTTTACCAACCATCTGCCTTAATGTCTAACACCTCTGCGTCAAGCAAGTCGACATCTGACTACCTGCAAATAGAGCCTATAAATGTCGGTGAAGTTCTAAACGTGCTGAGAAGAATTAAACCTGATGCTACTTCCGGTCATGACTGTCTACCGAACTTTTTTATTAAAGACTGTGCTTTCTTGTTAAGTGAACCGCTAACAAAAATCTTTAATTTAAGCGTCGAGGCATCTGCGTTTCCCGAATTCTGGAAAACGAGTCGAATTGTGCCCATCTTTAAACAAGGTAACAAAAATTGCATATCGAATTATCGACCTATTAGCATACTATCTACCTGTGCTAAAGTATTTGAGCAAGTGCTGCAACATAAACTTTATGCGTGCGCGAATCCTCTCATATCCTCATCTCAACATGGTTTTATGACAGGTAGATCAACTGTAACAAACTTGATAGAAGTTACCCAATTTGTGAGCCGATGTTTGGATGAAAGACAACAGGTGGACGTGATTTATACTGATTTTGCGAAAGCATTTGACACCATCGATCACGCCATATTAATTTCTAAGTTATCAGCTTTTGGGTTCTCAAGGGCAACTGTAAACCTAATTCACTCCTATCTGCACAACAGATCTGCGTACGTCAGTTACAATGGATTCATTTCAAATATTTTTACACCAACACCAGGAGTCCCACAAGGATCAAATCTCGGACCTTTACTATTTAATATTTATATTAACGATCTTTTAACATCTCTATCTTGTAAAGTCCTGGCGTATGCGGATGACTTAAAAATATATCATAAAATCACTTCTCCGTCTGACTGTGATCTACTGCAACGGAATGTAGCTATAATTCACAATTGGTGCACGGAGAACAAGATCCGACTTAATATTAACAAATGTGCAGTTGTAAGCTATACAAGGTGCAAATCATCTAATACTTATTCCTACAGTGTAGACCATGTCAGTATCTCACGGGAACCTAGAATCAGAGACCTCGGCGTACAATTTGATGATCATCTTTTATTTACTGAACATATAGAAACCGTATGTAATTCCGCATCTCGTAGTCTTGGGTTTTTAATAAGATCTTGCCGAAATTTGTTCGATGTTACAGCTCTTAAATTGCTGTTTTGTAGTATTGTGCGCACGAAACTCGAATATGCTTCAGTAGTTTGGTATCCCATATACACATACCAACAGCTGGGACTGGGAAGGGTTCAAAAAAGGTTTTTAAAATACCTTTCTTTTAAAGTTACTGGGGTCTATCCTCCTCGCGGAGAAGATTACGACAGTTTTCTGCATATCCACAACATGGAATCACTAGCATATCGTAGAGAAGTTGCTAGCGCTAACTTTTTAATCAAGTTAATTAATAACAGGATCGACTCCCCGTCTTTACTCAGTCAAGTCGACTTCCTTGTGCCTAGAGCCGGAGCACGATACTGTAATACTTTTTGTGTAGCCAGAGCGAAGACAAATACTCTTGTAAAAGCACCATTAACACATATGGCAAGAAATGCTAACAAGCTTTGTGATGACCCGTTTGTATGTTATCAGTAGGTAGTAATTAAATCTTAACAATTGTTTGGAATGCAACATAGATATCAATTCTACAGTGTGATTTTCTCTTTTAAATAAATTACTTGGTTTCTTTCGTCTATATGCACTATCTTAATTAATCTGCATAATTATCCTGTAAATAGATGTAAATCTGTTGGGTAATAAAGACTATTATTATTATTATTATTATTATGAAACAGTTGTCCAGAAAATTTATGAAAGTTTGAACCGTCACAGCGCTCAAACGCGTTAATGTGCCTTCCTGGGGGTTTGTTCTCTCGTTTAGATTAACAAGATGAACCGACTTGCTCAGAGCGTAGCAGATTCATTAAACGGTTCTCGAGAAAATTTATCTCTATAACTCGTTAATGTGCCTTGCTGGGAGTTTGGCCTCTCGTTTAGATTAACAAGGTGAACCTATTTGCCGAGGAAGAAGCAGATCCATCAAACGGTTATCGAGCTAGGTAATATTTACATGATGAAAAAGTTGTCCAGAAAATTTATGAAGTTTGAACGGTCACAGCGCTCAAACGCATTAATGTGCCTTCCTGGGGGTTTGTCCTCTCGTTTAGATTAACAAGATGAACCAACTTGCTCAGAGCGAAGCAGATTCATCAAACGGTTCTCGAGAAAATTTATCTCTATAACTCGTTAATGTGCCTTGCTGGAAGTTTGGCCTCTCGTTTAGATTAACAAGGTGAACCTACCTGCCGAGGAGGAAGCAGATCCATCAAACGGTTATCGAGCTAGGTAATATTTATGTGATGAAAAAGTTGTCCAGAAAATTTATGAAAGTTTGAACGGTCACAGCGCTCAAACGCGTTAATGTGCCTTCCTGGGGGTTTGTCCTCTCGTTTAGATTAACAAGATGAACCATCTGTCCGAGAGCGAAGTAGATTCATCAAACGATTCTCGAGAAAACATCGATGAAAGTTTATCCCTATAAGGCGTTAATGTGCTCTGCTGGGCGCCTGGCCACTCGTTTAGATTAACAAGGTGAACCTATTTGCCGAGGAAGAAGCCGATCTATCAAACGGTTATCGAGGTAGGTAATATTTATATGATGAAAAAGTTGTCCAGAAAATTTATGAAGTTTGAACGGTCACAGCGCTCAAACGCGTTAATGTGCCTTCCTGGGGGTCCTCTCGTTTAGATTAACAAGATGAACCATTTGTCCGACATTTCGTTTTTGAGAAACCATCATCAACTTCTTTTTTTATATGGACGGAGGGAAAAGTACACCCTGTATCTGATAGCATTTTTCGTTACGAATTCAACGATGTACATTATACATATTTTGTAAATTTATTTATTTTTAGATTTTTTTATAGTAGGCCTAGTAATAATCCCGCAGTATGACAGGTAGCATAGGTTCGATAGTGTATTATGGGTAGGCGTTGGAAAACCATTTATTTTACAACGATTTTGATGGTTATACTTGTAACCTACTTGTAATTTCTTCCAAAGAAACGTTTTTGTGTGTCGTTATTATTGTTCTTTATTATTTTTGTTGTTCGCTGTTACTTATTGTTGTTTGCTGCACGCTGTTTTACCGAATTGTTCATACGATATAATTTACTTTCAACCATTGGAGGGGAAGCGATTTAGCAATGAAGAAAAAGATGATATGCTAACATGCTATATTCTGTGCCATATAAATTCATTGAAATCGATATAAAATTAAACTGGCGAATGTATAAAACGTTTATATGGCACTATACAAAACTATTACACAGGTATACCTCCATTCGACGCCATTTTGGCATCGATTGTGGCGCCACCAACGGTAATGTTAATTGGCAATTACAGTGGCCCCATAAGCTGTTACCAGTCACAACTGCAATCACTACTCTTACTGTATAACCAAGTATAACCTAAGTGATGTCATGATTTCAACTCACCATAAGTAATGTAGCGTTGTTAATATAATCTTTTCCTGTTCCCTTTTGTATATAGTATATTAAATTACATAGTTATTATTCGAACACAAAGTAATTTATAATCGCACCTATAAACAGGATATTGTGATATCGTTTTTTCATTACCAAGCGGGCCTTCACTGTACTAGTATAGTATAGTTCACTTTATTGCACTTTTTTACTCTATTTTATTGTTTTGAATAACGTAATAATATAAACGCCAGACTTTTATAAAATTCAAATCAGAAAAACTTTTTTTTTAATTCAAAAGCTTTTATTGTCTAAAGGTTTTCACATTTCAATTGTTTCAGAAAGACGACGATGTCTAAACACCAATATGTTAATGGTGTTTATATTTTTATTATCGATATAATGGTATTTTACTGAAGATACCGAACTCATAAAAAGAATTAGTAATGTAAACAGCTTAAAATTGCTCTTGTAATTCAAAAATGTAATCATACATAAACTTAAAAATATAAAATTTCTGGAGAGTACAGATAAACGAAACACGCTGCAAAATTATAAATCTGATAATAAAGTTTTATGTTTCGTTTCATTAAGTCAAAAATATGAATTATGGGGCCCAAAAAGAAATACAAGACGTATTTTCAAACTTTTATTGAAATTAAAGTGGTACAATGGAAACAAAATGGTTAACATTTGATTGGATGGTTTTTAAAAATATACAATAATGCCTAGGCACTGTAGTATGAGGGGCACTTTTAACATAAAATGTTTATAGGAAATTTTGTCACAATCTATAATCACAGAAGTTATAGTTGCACTGCTCGACAAAAACAATAGAATTTATAAAACAAAAAAAAAACTTAAATATTATTTGGTCGCATGTGAAACCATTTGTACTTTAAACGGTACAGAAATACAATTGCGTTTATATTAAATTACAAATGTAAGCTACATATTAAGTAAATGTTATCACCGACCTACTTTTAAAGGGACCGAAAATTCGATATTCATTCGAAAATATTTGGTTATAATTTGTGATTGCAACAACAGGCACGATAAAGTAACTAATTTCACCTAACTTGCGTTTATGTATGGGATAAGATTCATATCACAATACTGAACAGATTTTGTGCCAAAATAATATAAATTAACTATAAATAAAATAGGAAAATGCACAAAATCTTCGGATATATTTGTGTATATATGTAAATATATACTATGTTTTTGTAAAGAGATAAATAAATAACTAAAAATTATATGTTTATAATCAAAAACTAATAAACAAGTGATATTTGTCATGATAATGTAATGTTCTTAATGAATGTAACGATGTTCTGTTCTAATACTTTCGTTTCGTTGATTGGAAATTTGACAAATTAACTAAACTATTAAAATGTTAATTTTCGGATATTCCCCAAACTAAAAATACAATGGATGTTAACACTAACATCTTATCAAACTACACAGTAACTAATGCATTAACACAGTTAAAATTTTAATTATGCAATTTACTATGTTATTATCAACTACATCATACTAATAATAAGGTAAATTATTAGTGATCTGAACGTTAAATAGAATACAAAGATCATAACAATTTACAGATAAATAAGTAGTTTATTAATAGAGGATATATAATAAGTTAAGGTAAGATAAGAAGCCTTATAGTTGACAAAAAAAATAAATTAAATAATTAATTGATCTTTATTCAAATTAACTATTTTTGTAAAATTATTGTGAAATAAATAACCTGTCTTAGATTATTAGACATCGATTTGTTCTTACAACATATGGAAGTTAAAAATACGGCATTACCAATATATGCACTTTGTATGCAAGATTTTTATTTATTGTTTAGTGTATTCTCAGCGAACATAACATAATACTACATAGTAATGCCTGGATAATAATGATAATTTGTACACTAGTAAAAAACAAAAGTGCTTATATCTAAAGAATCAAATTATCCGTTTTTCATATATTATTTATAGATGACTACAAAAATCATTAATCGTAAGTAATTTGTCCTGAGCTACACATAATATTTATTGCTACATACGCGAATGCCCTTAATCAAAAAACTAAACTGACCAATAAAGAATTCGCACTGTATACTTGGAAAAAGCAACATATATCCCATAAACTCATAAATAAAGTGTGTCCTTTTAAGACAGTAAAATTATTTGAATAAAAATATTGTGTTTAGTGGTTTATGAGCAACATATTATTAGAGAGCTAACAATTAGATATTTTATCCTAAAAAACTAAATTAATCGAATTTTAAATATTATGTATGATGGATTCTGCAAATTAGTCGACGAGAGAGTTTTATAACTGACAAAATTTTGATATACATTTTAAGTATTTTTATATATGTATATACCTACTTGATATAAATAATAATTTAAAATAAGGACAAATAAATATGCTAATATTGGATATTACTGCAACTTCAATTAGTTCTTGTTTTCCAAATCATTAATCATATACTAAACAAATTGTAACAATTATTAAATTATACACAAGTATATTAATTTGTCAAAAGTATTTGCAGTATTTCGATTATTCGCCACAAGTTTTCTTTCACCGAACTAGTTTCTTGTAGTATGAAACAGAATAAGTAGTGGTAATAAAAAGAAATAATTAAAGAACAATAAATCTATAAGTTCTCTCACGCTAGCTTCTCTAGTAAGCAAAAAAATTCATAAGGGAAAAAATAATTCTACGGGTGTATTATCTTATACAGAATTTCGTGAGTTACAAAATATACATTAAATTATATATTTATAAATCTCTTTACAAATCTATTTCCAAAAACTATGGAGAATAAAACAGCAATCAAAAATTAAAATTTAATAAATAAAATGGACGAGAAACAAATAAGATTGTACAAGAATATCTACGCCGTTCAGTATATTGCTAGATGAATAATACATAAAAAATAAAATTGTTCATACGTACATAAAGAAAGGTGATGATTAAAATGTAGTAATTACAAAATATTATACAAACAATCAATCCTTATGGCATTTACACTAACATTCGTTTTGTTTCCCATATGATATGTGACGGGATAGCTAACCTCACACGCCCTCTTTATTAGGTTCCATTTTATCAACGACATTCTTCTTCGATGTTTCGTCTGACGGCCCAGTTTGTGCGAGAACAGTATCTCCTTCTTTAGTAGCACCGCTTTGGATAAAAATAAAGAATTAGAATAACGAAAGACATCGTCGTATTGCAAAAAGACTGGTACTAATCAAAACGTAATAATTATAAGCAAATGCATTTTAAAGACATTTAGCATGCAATACCCGTCAAATTAATTTTGAATACTTGCTATCTCAATTGGACTCAAAGGTTCACTTGAAAACGGCAATTCATGTATGTCCCCGGATTGAGTTTACAATAGATATGATTGACCAAAAATTATCGAATTGGAATTTCATATTTTGGGATTCCGACCTTCTTTGCCTGAAACTTACTTTTGGTTTACTTTCGATTTTTTAAAGTCAAGTAGGTCTTTACAGTTGAGTAAACACTATTTTAATTCTAGGGAAATTACCTTTTCAGTTCACTGTACGCCAAAGTGTTACTAAAAAAAGTTGTTCAGAATGAAAAGTTCTGGCGTTACGCAGAGTTTCAGAATGATCGGCCTACTGTGATAAAATCCAGTATTGGTGAGTATTGTGATTGAAACAGCAATAATAGAACGAGGTGGCTTACTAATTACAAAAACAAAAAACATCGATTACATGTTAAGTGTTTATTGTAGTATGACATGTGTCGTTATTTTTCATATCGTTAAAGTAGTATCACAAAACTGATTTCCATTGCAAAGTAATGACAATATTTTTACAATAACACGCTAACGTTAGAACAGAAAATATATTTACATAGTACAGTTTTATAGACATGGAAAAAGTTTCACTTGCGTGATTGAGATTATTGAAAAATTTCCAGCTGTTTATGAATCACGTATGGGTGCACAGAAGCTTATTAAGAAATTTTTAAAAACTGGCTCAGTAGCAAATGTAGAATACATAATTAAGACGATGATGCTACTCTGTTAATTTTAGATTCAGTAGAAAATGAACTAAAATTATGTTTGAGGAAGCGGTTGCTTTGCTTAGGCATTAGTAAATCACACATACAACGAACTTTGAAAGATTTATCCATACAAACTAATTTTTAATCAGACTTTGGAACTAGGAGACGAAGCAAAACGTCTAGATTTCTGTTTCTGGATAGGAAGCACAATCGCAAGTAATCGTTATTTTTATCAAAACATTTTATTTTCCGACGAAGCTACATTCACTACCAATGGAACTGTTTCCTCGCAACATGTTCGATATTGGACTGATACTAATCCTTTTTTTAGAATTACAAATCATCGGCAATATTTTATTAAAATCAATGTATGGTGTGCTATTTCATATTATGGAATAATAGAACCATATTTTTTTATAACAACGTTAACCAACATACATACTTACGTAAATATGCTAGACAATTTCTTAGATGCCGCTTTAGGTGAGTTGTCTCTCAATTATCGGCCGTCAATGTATTTCCAACACGATGGTTGTCCAACGCATTATTCACAAAGTGATGTGAATTTGTTAAACCGTACATTTTTAATTTACCGTTGGATTGATAGGAATGGTCCAGTTTTATGGTCCCTAGGAGTCCAGATTTGACTATTGCCGATTTTTATTGGTGTGGACGTTTAAAACAAGTAGTGTATGTAAAAAATTTACTCAATGATACCGAGATATTAAAAAATCGCATGAAAGATACTATATCCGACTTACAAATTCAGGAAATCCGAAATAGCTTTAAGGAACTGTGACGGAGGACTGAATTATGCAGTGACGAAGGTAGAGGGTTACTAGAATAACTGAATACTTGTTTTTTGCTGTAATTATTTAATTAAAAATTTCGTATATTTTTTGTTTTTGTGATCAAACTCATCTCAAGGTATGATTGTAGTCTCAATTGCAGATTTGCTTTTTTAAAGTCAAGCTGACACAAAGTTGTCACAAAACGAAGTTGAAAATGAAGTTAACACAATTGCAATATTGACCAATACTGGATTTTATCAAAGCAGGCCAATCATTCTGAAAATTTGCATAACGCCATAACTTTTTATTCTGAACAACTTTTCATAGTGACACTTTCGTGTACTGTAAACGGAAAGGTAGTTTACCTAGTACTAAAATAGTGTTTGCTCAACTATAAAGGCTTACTTGACTTTAAAAACTCGAAAGTAAACCAAAAATAAGTTTCAGACCAAGCAGGGAAGAATCCCAAACTATGAAACTTTTTGGTCAATCATACCTATTGTAAACTCAATCTGAGGACATATAGTATACAGGATGGTCCATTTAAAGTGTAACACTGTAATATCTTCGAAACAATTAGTGTTATGAAGAAAAGTATTAAACAGAAGTTTAACTATATGAATGGGCTCATTCGATGGCACTACTGTTGTCACTATAAAGAAAGACGCAAAGGTCATAGCAAGGTCAACTCGTTTTTTTTTTCAAATAGCATATGGTATTTTTTTATCAAATTCTAAAAGAGCAATAAGTTGTGAATAGAAAAATAGTAAACCACATATTACCTCAAATTAATATTTATCGAGATATTTCGAAAAAATGACATAATAAAAGTCAGTGCAGCAATGTTTTTCCTTCGTTTGTAGATGATTTAAAATACAAATTTAGGAAGCATATAGTTCTACTACAATCCAAATGGTCACAGAAGTAATCAGATAACTTCTTCATCGAACTAAAGCATGCATCTCGTCAAATGGTGGACATTTAGAACAATATTTGTAGCTCAAAATTATAGTTGGTTGTTGATTAAAATTATTACTTAATATGTTTATTAAATAAGACTATACTATTTTTATCATTTTCCAGTAGGCAGAACACTAAACACTTCAACCCACTATACCAAACAAGTTTTAACCCACTGTATAGTGGGTTGAAGTGTTTAGTGTTCTACTCTTGCACCAAGAGATCCAGTGAAGAACTTTTCAGTAAACAGTTGTTAAATTATTTGTTTGTTTATACCACTGGGTTGTAAATGTTTATTACCATAATTATTAACAAAAAACATAAATGGTGCTTTTGAAGAAATTACTTTACCAATAGTTTCTTAAGAGGTAACTTATTGGGGATAGTTTCATACAGTTCTTATAGTGATCTACATATTTCAAAATATTTTTAGATAATGGTTCATATTCAACCATATCCAACACGAATTTTTGTTATAAAATCCTGTTCCGTTTCTATAATACTTCTAGTAGGCCATTTGCACCAATCACTGTGTACAATGAGAAAATACTTACACTAATGGGATTTCCTTAGGTGTAGGTACAATACATATATCTGTTTTAGCTTGGTCGCCAGATGCTTCTAATAACTTTATTTCTTCTAAACTATCTTTAGCAACTTGAGCAACTGTTTCAATACTTTCGTCATTTATTTTCTTAACTTCATTTGCTTCTACTAAATTACTATTAATTTCTATATTTTCTAATTTTAAATCCGTTTCTACCACAGACAGCTGTTCTTTTGCGTTTTTTTCGCTAACCCTCTTCTTCGTTTCTGCTTCAATTCGGCCGTCGAATCGATTGTCAAAATTATCAAAATTGGCGGATGAAAAATCTGCCCAACCAGTATTATCATCCGTATCTTGTTTATCTATGTTTCCCCAAGGATCATTTGGAGAAATAATAGGAGGAGCTTCACTTGCTGCATTTGGTGACGACCAGGCTGCAAAGTACGTATTAGTAGTTTAAATATGCATATTTGTAAATAGTAACGGTATTTATTAAAATTGAACAAAACATGCCACCATTTATTTATTATTATAAAATTTTTGTATCACTGTTCATGATTCATTCAACCCCAACATATTAGTAAATGACTATTCAGTACGCATCGTCGCTTTTTATATAATATAAACAGTGTACAAATATTTCACATGGCATAGTAGTAGTTAATTCATAAAAAAATGGCGGTCACTTTTTTCAAAAATTTTACAAATCTTGTAGTCTACGACAGTGAAAGCGCAGGCAGAAAGTTAGCAGTTTATGAAATACCCTTTTTATTCGTTCTTATTAGAGATGCATATCATATTGGGTAATAAACAGTTTGTTTGATAAAGTAAATATATAATTTGTTATTGAGGACTGCTTCTTTCTGGATTAAACAATTTTGGCTTACTTATAAGCATAAAATTACAGAAATAGGTATATGACAAAAGAATATTCTTTGTTTGTTTAAAATGCTTTCTTTTTGAGCTTACCTCAATTATACGGGGCAGCATTGTCTATTATTATTTTGCCTTAAAGGCTGTGGCTCGATTTATGTTACCTTTCCGCTTTTGTCGTGGAATTTGGAAAACTACACAAATTTAAATTCGAAAAGAAAATCGAACCTGGTACCGCCAGACTATGAAGCAACTGCGATAGTCACTAGGCCACTATCCCGGTGAAGATAATAGAGTTACAAACAGAATTAGTACTGCGTTGTATCGATATGTTATATTATATCTTATTTTCTGTTTATTAATGACTCAAGAGTGTGTAAAGTTATTACACTAATTGTTTTCTATGAACGTTAGTGTGTTAGAACATATGATACATTCATAAGTAGAGAGAGTATAATGGCGGAAGTGTAAATAGTGCTTGCAAATCGCTCCGTAAATAATATAGATTTTTGATGGTTCGCTCCAGGTCATTTTAAAAATCATAATTTTATAACAGTTTAGATAGATAGATAGATAATTAAGTGGGATGGCTATGTGGCCTCTTGCTACTGTGACCCATAGGTCTATTGTAGCTCCCTATTATCTAGACCACCTGGTCTAGCTTAGCCTCTTTTATAAAGCTTTCCAGCCTTGCCGGGTTGGTCTTCATGTAGCTCGCCGCGTGTGGGTATGGTTCGCCAATGCACTCTAGCCTCAATTTGGCTAGTCCCTCGCATTGGCACAGAATGTGCTGCGAGGTCTCTTCACCTGTCTGACAGATTCTGCACATGGTATTTTCCGCCAGACCAAGGTTGCTCATATGCTTATTGAGTCTGTTATGTCCTGTTAAAAGGCCTACAACTAGCCTGACCGTTCTCCTGCTTTTGTTCAGAAGGTCCTCGGTGTATTTAGGCATGTATTCTTTGATGAATTCTTTAGCCTGCCGCTGTCCTGAGGAGTTTTTCCACCATTCGAGGGATTTACTTGCCGACCATTTCTCCATGGTTTTGGCTACCTCCCTTTTCGTGGTTCCACACGATGGTATAGGTCCAATGACTGGCTTAGATGTTCCTTCTTTGGCCAGAGCATCAGCCTTCTCATTTCCTTTAATACCTTCGTGCCCCGGTACCCAAGCTAGGGTCACCTTGCTGTGCGCCCCTAGTTCATTTAGTGCGCATACGCAGTCCCATAACAGCTTTGATGTGATCTTTGTTGCGTCAAGCGCTTTTATCACCGCTTGATTATCAGTGAAGATGGCTATGGGTTTTTGTTCTGTCCCTTGCCTTAATATTTCTCTGACACAGTAGTAAATCGCAACTGTTTCTGCCTGGAAAACTTCTGTTTCCCTCGATAGACTTAAACTGATTTCCGTTCTTGGTTTAACTCCGAGTATTCCGGCTCCTACACCTTGTTCCGTTTTCGAGCCGTCTGTATACCAGTGTAGAGAGGCTTTAACGGGGGAGCCACCTTTCCATTGCTCTCGTTCTGGTATTATGGTTTTATATTTTTTGTTGAAGTTGTATTTTGGAACCATTACGTCTGTGGGTATACAGGTTACCTCCCCGGTTTTTAGTTCTTTAATCAACTTCTGATGTGTGTGTGTGATGGGTGTTTGATTTTGTATCAGCCTGTACGTGGCAGACCTTGCTTCTCTTTGTATATGGATATGTAGAGGTGGTAGGTTTAATAAGACTTCCATAGCTGTTGTTGGAGTAGTTCTCATGGCCCCCGTGATGCACATGCATGCTAGCCTTTGTACACCATTTAGGAGCCTCGCTACTCCGGCCTGGTGGGTCTTCGGCCACCACACCACTGACCCGTATGTTATGATAGGTCTGATCACCCTTGTGTATAGCCATAAGGTCATTTTTGGGTTTAATCCCCAGTTTTTTCCACACAATTTTCTGCATCTGCCGATGGCCATGGATGCCTTATTGCATGTCTTTTGTATGTGTGTATTCCAGGTGAGCTTTTGATCAAAGATAACCCCCAAGTATTTTGCTTCCTTGGCCATTGGGATTTCTATATCCCTTAATCTTACCGGTTTAAGCTCCCTAAGGTGTCTCTTTTTTGTGAATGCAACAATCTGTGTCTTCATGGCATTAATAATAACAGTTTAGTAGTTTATTATTATTATTTATTATTATATATAGTAGTGTATTATGGAGAATTCCGTACAAATAATTAGTAATTATGCTGACACGAGAACAAATAACTGATATTAAAAATTTGTTTAAAGAATGTATTAAAGAGCTCGTGCAAAGCTATATATTTATCGAGAGTGTGTCCCGTAATGTCGCAAAAAGTCTTGACGAAAAACTCGACCTTGCTCTGAAGAAACATGCTATCAAATACGGGAATCTTGAAGAGGAAAATAAAATCGACAGTTTGGAATAATACAGTCGTCGCAAGAATATCCGTATATTTGGTTTACCCGAAAACAAAGATGAAAATGTTGAGTGTTAACTGATTTCTGTAAAGAAACATTGAAAGTGAACATTGAATTAGATAACATCGATCGAGTTCATCGAGTAGGACCCGTTCCCACAGAAAAAAAATAAATAGAAATTCACTGGTTACAGGTTTAAATCTCTAATTCTCAAAAATCGTCGCAAATTGAAGGGTACGAATATAATGGTTCTTAAAGATCTTACGGCGTGCAGACATGATATATACCGACGTGCAAAAGAAAAATACGGAAGGAAGAATATCTATACACTAGATGGTAGTATCTTCGCTAAGGTAGGATCGTCCAAGTATAAAATTTAAACTTTAGAAGACCTTTCGCGTATCAAATAACTTGTATTCTGTAATTTGTTTGAGTAATGGCTGTTATATGTACTGTTATATTTATTATCAATTAGATTGGCTTGAATTAAGTTTAGTATGAAGCGGTATTGCTGTTTATGTTATTTTGCTTGCTCTTTAGTATTTGCTCTTGCCTTTTCTTAATTTACAAATTTATTATACTCTGGTCTACTTTATTGTGCTTTTTCTAAAAATATCTTTGATATTATTTTTTAACATGTATACTACATGTATTTACATTGTTTAGTTCTATGTTTGTCGCAACAATGGCTACTTATTGTATTAAAATTTAGTTTTATTATTTACACTACCGTCGTAAGTAGTCTTTAAGTATCAGTCGTTGACTATTAATCACTTTTTTTTTGTTTAATTTGCTTAGTTAGAAATTTAGTGTTTATACGATCTTTGCTGCCTTCTTTACCAGACCTCAGTGACTTAGTGATTTACATAATTTCTCTATATTTTGCTTAACCGAGACATGGTTTTCTAATAATATCGACAGTAATTGTTTACATATATACATTTCTGCGTAATGATCGATGGCGGTGGAGTTGGAATTTACATTAAAAACTATTTAACTTATAAATCAATAATCTGCGACTCGTCTATTAAGCAGTTGTGGATATCTATTCAGCTTAATCGAAATGTTTACGCAATTGGCGTTGTTTACAGACCATCTCAACAGAATTATAACAATTTCATTGATGTACTTGAATCCACTTTATCTGAGATTTTGCCGCGGTGCGATTCAATCGTCTTATTCAGCGATTTTAACATAGATCTAAATGTTCATGATAGTTTACACGCAAGGTCCCTTATTGATACAATGGCTTCTCTTGGTCTTTCTCAAATAATTACTTCCCCGACGCGTTTACGCGTGCTAGTTCTACCCTAATCGACTTACTATTCGTTTCTGACGAAAGTATGGTTTTAGACTCAGGTATAACAAACCTACATATTTCTGATCATGTTTCAATTTTTTGTGAATTAAACGTCAATATTACCAGGTCTAATGTTAAATCGCACACTTATAGAACACTAAAATCTTTTAATTATGTTGCTTTTAGTGCCGATCTCCTTTTTACGAAATTTATGACATGACCGATGTAGACGAGATGGCTATCTTTTTCAGTAATCAATTAGCTAATTTGTTAAACACTCAAATGGCCACGGCCATGGTAACATCTCGATTTACTAGACCTGCCGCTTCATGGTTAACTGACAACGCTATGCAAACTTTACGCGATCGTGCTTTTAAGAGATATGAACATAGTAAATCACTCAGTCACTGGGATTATTACAAATCACTAAGAAATCTAATAGTATAAAAATCACGGACACTTCTGAAAAATACCGGTCTGGTTAGCAAACGAGTTAAAGAAATTCCGTTGCACTTGTTAAACGCTGACATGATAAATCAGCATTTTATAGATTCTGTGTCCACTTTACATTTGGATGGGATGGTTTGTGACCATTAAACTAGTACGCGTCGAATAGAGGGTAATTTTGCATTCTCTACTGTTGATAAAAATATTGGGCTTCAAATTATTCGTTCAATTAGATCCAATTCCGCAGGTGTGGATGGATTTAATATTAATTTTATTGTATTATGTTGCCCGCATATCTTGCCTTATTTAACTTTATAATTAATTTTTGTTTGAGTAGTGGTCGATTTCCTGGGTGCTGGAGGCAATCACTTGTCATTCCTTTACCAAAGAAGGCAGTGGTGGAGCAGCTTAATGATTTATGCCCGATAAGTATACTTTCGGTACCATCAAAAATTTTTGAAAAAATCCGTGAGGGTCAACTAAAGAACTATGTTACACAACTAGCCATTTTACCAGAGATGCAGTCAGGGTTCAGAAGGTCTCACAGCTGTAATACGGCCTTGTTACATATAGTTGATGACATGATAGGAAGCTTGGATGAAGGAAAACTAACATTACTCTGTTTGCTAGACTATTCGAAGGCATTTGATACTCTGAGTCATGATTTACTGTTAGCAATACTATATCATATCGGACTTGGTCCTTCTGCCATCGAATTGTTCCATAGTTACCTCACTGGTCGCAGTCAGTGTGTCACAGTTGGTGACGCTCTCTCATCATTTCTTCCAGTTGTGAAGCCCGTACCACAGGAGTCCGTGTTGAGTCCATTGTTGTATTCTATATATACGTCGCATTTCGTTAAATACATTCATCATTGCAAATATCACTTTTATGCCGACGATACCCAGATTTATTACTCCTTTTTTTCCGAATGAAGTAGATGATGCATTAAGTTAATTCAAGATATAGAAAATTTAGTGGTTGCTTCTTCAAAACACGTACTTTGTATAAATGCGGCAAAAACCGAACTAATTATTTTTGGTTCTAAGGAAATCAGATTGAATCCAGAATATCGAAAAAGCATAAATATCTTTACTAATGGTGAACCTATACCACTGAAGAGTGCAGTGAGGAATCTGGGTGTTATCTTAAATGAGGAATTAAATTTTAACGAATATATAAACGCGTGTACTTAGCGAGCATATGCTGCTTTAACGTCAATATATGCAAATAGCATATTTCTTAATAAAAAAGTAAAACAACTTCTTTGCGAATCCCTTGTCTTGTCTCGTTTAAATTATTGTGACTCATTGTATGGTTCATGTATTTCTTCATACAACATGCGCAAGCTGCAAAAAATTCAGAATTCCTGTATCAGACTAATATTTGGCATACGGCGTGGTCAACATGTATCCCACAGACAGAATGATTTGAAGTGGTTGAATTTAAAAAATAGGAGATTGTTGCACGCTGCTGTTTTATTTTATACAATTATTCTTACGGAAAAACCGCCGTATTTGTACCGTAAATTTAGATTTAGGACGGATGTTCATACTGTCCATATAAGATTTAAAGGTATTCTAACTCCACCGATGCACATGTTGGAACAATTCAAAAAGAGCTTTTCATACCAAATTACGCGAATCTATAATAGCATACCAATTAAAATCAAAATGGCTCCGTCTACTAACACATTTAAGAAGTGTCTCTTTGGCTATTTGGTGAGAAGGCAGATATTTTGTGTAACTAATTATGTAGGTTAACTCTCTCTTAGTTGCAGTTTTAGTTTTTAAGTTAGGTTTAGTGTAGTCGGAGGTTGAGTGGAAGAACAGGTTCAACCTGAACTCCGCCTCATTCTTTGTGTTTTCTTCACTCTATTTACATTTTCTTTTTTCTTTTGAACTACATACTTTATTTGGTTGTACTTATTTTTATTGTTTCACTACTGTATGTATTATAGTATTTGAGGCTCAAGGAATAAAGACGTGTTATTATTATTAGTATTATTATTATGCTCAGTTATATAGCGTGTTATTGTTTTTAATATGATTTTCTATATTCCCGTTCTTCTGTATTGCTGCTTTCTTCTTTACTTCTGTAAGAAAAAAATCGTGAACAGCACATGTTTACCTTCCATATTTGACAGTGTAATTTATGGTTTAGTAGCTGCTGAACGGCTTGCAAAGAAAATTCTAAATATAAATATATCCGTACAACGTAATTATAAATCGTATGTCTGTATTGTAAAAAATGTAATGAAATATTAAGAAACGATGTTAGATGTGGATTTTTAGTAAGCATAATATTTTATAAATTACATTCAAGAAAACGCTAGAAGAACGCACGTTGGAACCTTTGTAACAAAACAAATATGAAACTGAATTAGAAGTCATTAATTTTAGAATATAAGTAGTAACAGTAAAGACTTTCTTAAATTTTATTTTACTTAATATTATACACGAAAGTAACTGCCGATGTAACTTTTCAGCGAATATTTTACGTATCATAACTTTGTAACTGTATTTACCATACGTCATAGTTCCTTGTCCTATGTAACGATAGTTATGCTTGTATTTAGCGAATGAAATTAATTTGTAACTGTAGTTTGTACTGTAAATACCTATTTGTATAGTAACTTGTAACTGTAACTAGTTACAATAGGCACAGCTCTGGTATATACTTACTGTATAACTGTATATAATAAAGATAAACAAACTTACGATCCACGTCCATCGATGCCGAATCGATTCTTGTAGGGGAAATGTCATCATCACTGTCACAGCTGTAGGCATTTCGGCGGATCGTCTTCTGCACTGGTCCCTTTTGGAATATTGCATCCTCTCGATCTCGATCCGCGAATAATTCATCATCCGACGCACTTAAGGTGTTTATATTTTGGGCACAAACTTGTTTGAATAGTTCATGTTGTTGCATTAAATCACCTTCCGAGAGATCAAAATTGATTCCTGTTCTATGATCAATTGTCCTAGAAATTAATTATGAAATAAACGAAAGACAACTTCAATGATATTGAAGGATTCCACGGTACGAATCTTTATTATGAGTCATAGCAGTGTAATATATACACAAAAATAAATAAATAAATAAAAATAAACTAAATGGAAACTAAAGTAAAAAGCACAAAATTACAAAATCTACTAATTCGAAATTTCGCCACTAACATTCTTCAGGAGAAAAAAGTAACTAGGGAATACCTGAAGGTCACGGTAACTCGACGTGTAAACAAAGCGCTGGATGAAAAAATCTTGTTTGTTTTTGTATTGTAGAACACAGAATGGCCTATTAAAAGTATTGTACAAACGGAACGGAATTTTAAAACAAAATTTTGCAGTTGGATATGGTTAAATATGAACTATCACGTGAAACTATCTTTGAATAAATAGGCGTTTTCTTTTGCACCCAGTGATCGAATCAAACGGATCGTAACAAAGTTAGCATAATTAGGTAATCGCACCGAGGCAAAAGAACGTTAACTAAGTTCACGTTATTCATTTCCTCTGTTTACTGACCAGTTTTACTTACAATAATAGCTTTTTTCAATTCTAAATTCATAATGCGATTGGAATGCGTTATAATTTCACGCACCTTGGTCACCCCATTGGTCAAAATTGACGGACGTTGACGGATTTTAGGTTATAATTATATGATTCGATCAATACAATCATCAAAAATGAGTGATTCAAAGGGGAAAGGAGTTTACCGATCATGATCGCGTTTATGGTTAGGGTGGGGATTAATCACTGATCGAAAGAACAGCGAATGATTGCAAATTCCCTGGTTTGATTCGATCACTAGATGCAAAAGAAAACGCCTATTATCACTTCTGGTTAACCAGAAATAGGCACCAACTTCGATTTTTAAATAGGACGCTATAAAATAAATTACAAATTCAGCTTCTACGATAAATTTTACGCATATTTCATGTATCATACCCTATACCTAAACACCGCTCCTTCGGAGTTATTCGCAATTAAAGAAAAAAAGTGACGGATACCGATCTTACTTTATCGTGATATTACGTCATGTAGGAGTAAAAGAGACGAATGAAATTTTGCATACGCACAGCTGATATTGTATAGTTACACAACATTTGAAGTTCTCCTCTGTAACATTATACAGGGTATAAAAAAACTTAGTTGCTTATAAATAAGTTCAATATTCGGAAAGTAGATATTTTTTAATGGAAAGGTATATATTTTCTTAGATATTCTGATTCTACAAAATATTCTCTTTTAATCTGTGTTAGGTGTTCCTATACCTAAAACGGAAGATGAATAAGTTATAACGATTTAATTAACCTCCGTACATAAAACGCTCAGATATATCAATTTACTGAAGCTATTTGCCACTTATTTTGACGTTTATCATTTTGTTAATCGTATTTTCGTATATTCTTCCCATTAAATTATGGGAATAAGGGATCGTTTACGTAAATAACACCAGATGCTATTCGAAGAGCAGCAATTATAGGAATACATCTCCGAATATAGAACGCCTTAATAGAAACGGTTGCCATATCGAACCATGTACATAACTTATTTATTTATGTTATTAGTATTGTTGTAGGTGTATTTTCTTTTTTTTTTTTCATTTCTCCAACCGCCAATTAATTAACCATACATATATTTTTTTAATGTACTTACGCCAAGAAATAAATACTTCGGTGTTAAAATATTATTATTGTTGTTCTTAAAATTTATATATATATTATATATATATTATTTTATATTATCTTTTTTATTATTTTAATTTTACCTAATTTGTTATTACTACCTAATTATTTAGACCTTTGATGTAAATTTACTGTGTTGATTATTCAAACACCGTTTGTTTGGAGTATCTAGGAGAATTCTTAGATAATCTAAATTTTTTTACTGATATTGTTCTTCACCATTGTTCTACAAACATATCGGTTGCTAAAACTTTTTACATCTTAAAAATTCTTAGAAATTTTTGTTGATCATTGGTTGTAAATGTTAGTATCTTTCACTAGATGTTCGATATATTTATTTTGCTATTTGATTACATTTACTTTGCATAATAAATTCATGATTACTTAATTTGGTCTATTCTCAACGCTAATCCATTATAACACCATATACTGAGCAAAATGTACATATTGTACAGAAGCGAAAACAATGTTATTACAGGTAAATTGTAAAAAATATTAAGATTACAATGTTTTGTAACAAATACAACAATTTTTTGTTGTTGTAAAGTAAATTCTCGCACTGTTTACCCTAATTATAGTACCGGTGCAGATCTATTTCTCTCAGTGTACGGGAGAACAACTAACTAAAATGACCGACGTCAACAAATAAGCTAAGCACCCTGCTTGCTTCAGTAAATTGACATGTCTGAGCATTTTAGGTACGGAGCTTAATTAAATCGTTATAACTTATTCACCAACCATTTTAGGTATAGGAATACCTAATACAGATTAAAAGAGAATATCTTGTAGAATCAGAATATCTAAGAAAATATATACCTTTCCATTAAAAAAAATCTACTTTCCGAAGATTGAACTTATTTATAAGCAACTAAGTTTTTAAACACCCTGAGAAGAACTCCAAATATTGTGCAACTACACAATATCTGCTGTGCGTATGCAAAATTTCATTCGTCTCTTTTACTCCTACGTGACGTAATATAAGTACATATAAAGTAAGATCGGTATCTGTCACTTTTTTTCTTTAATTGTGAATAACTCAGAAGATGATACATGAAATATGTGTATAATTTATCATAGAAGCTGAATTTGTAATTAAGTAAGCAAAGTAAGATCGGTATCTGTCACTTTTTTTCTTTAATTGTGAATAACGCAGAAGATGATACATGAAATATGTGTATAATTTATCATAGAAGCTGAATTTGTAATTTATTTTATAGCATGCTATTTAAAAAATCGAAGTTGATGCCCACTTTCGGTTAACCGGAAGTGATATTTCTTCAAAAGTATTTTCACGAGTTAGTTCATATTCAACCATATCCAACTGCAAAATGTTGTTTTAAAATTCCGTTCCGTTTGTATAATACTTTTAATAGGCCATTCTCACCAATCACCCTGTATATACATTTTTAGCTAGTCACACCATTTTTGTAGTAATACTTTTTTCTCTAGTTTATGTTTTTACCTTGTGTATATCGATACAATTTAATGAGACATGCAAAGAAGAGTGATCTGGATAGCTTCATAAAACTTACTGTAAAGTATCATCTCCATCATTGAAATCATCGTCGTTAAAACCGTATGTTTCGATAAACTGACTATTTAGTTGTTGCATTTGGTAATGAGCGTATTGCTGTTGAGTTATTCCGGATTGCTGGAATGGTATATCTCCGTAATCATCGCTATCTTCATTTGAAGTATTAGGATGAGCGCCTCCCTATAAAAATAATTAGGCATAAATAAGTAAAATTTTTTTTTAAATAAAAGTATATTAAAGCATTTAGAATGTAATGTTTATATTTTTAATTTCCAAATCATTTATACATTACGTACAGATTGCGCGATAAGTTTATGTTCTTGTATTGGTACGCCCCGCAAAATAATTATGGCAACACCAATTTTCTTACATAAAATGTCATTTCTGAACATCTAATCTATTCTATTTATAAATGTTAGGCCATGAAAAAACATAAAAAATAATTAACAGCACTGGTCAACTCATATAATGCAGAAAATAACAAAAGACCACCTTATTCAAAATTGCAAAATACTCCTAATAAATACTGGTTTAAAATTGCACTAGTATCGGGTATATCCACCCCTGGCTTGAATTACAGCTTCCATCCTCCTTGACAAGCTGCGTATGAGGTCTGCAACAAGTCTGGTGAAAGATTTTCCCATTCTTGTAAAAGTACACCGTCGAGTTCTTCAAGGTTATGCAATGCTCGGTGGTGCCGTTTTAAAGCTTGTCCTAGGTGGTCCCAGACATGCTCGATAAAGTTCATGTCTGGGCTTCGCGCAGGCCACATTAATACTGGCAAATGAACTTTCTGCAAATATTGCTGTACAATTCCTGCTATGTGAAATCGTGCATAAAAACACAATTTTCGCCAAACAAAGAACGCATATGCTATCACATGTTCTTCTAAAATGTCGGTGATATATCTAGCTGCTGTTATTATAGCCCCAGGTAATGGTACCAATGCTGTATGGGCCTGTAAAGAGATAACATCACGCATCCTCCTCCAAAAAGGACACGTGGACGGAACTTACAGGCAGTATAACGTTCGCCAAGTCGTCTGTACACCGACACACGTCTGTCAGAAGACCACAAAGCAAACCTAGACTTATCCGAAAAAATGACAAGGGTTTATGATCGACGTGTTCGCCTGCAAACTGTAATCGGGCTATCCGGTGCTCTCCATTGCACGGTTTCTTCATACGCAAGAAAAAATTCAACCGATCTGACTAACAAACTATAATGTTACGCTCTCTACTGCACGTCTTTGGCACTTATCAAAAAACAGGCATTCAAATGAATTTTTTTTTGGTTATCGTCTAGATGTCAGTCTGTCAACTACAAAAAAGGTCATATGATCAATTTAATAGCACACAGTACGTTTAAATTGTTGTAGACTCAAAAAATTCCGGTGTTGCGATAATTATTTTGCAGAGTGTATTTAAATAAATCGTCAAAAGATAATTAACTGTTAAATAAATAATAAATTCGCGGAGTAGTAAAATCATTTCTCATTTATATTTGACAGTTAAATGTTAAAAGTCATTAACAAGAACATGGCGTGCAATTGGAAACATTAAAACTTATAGCAATTTCTTAATTTCTACCGGTTTGGACTCAGTGCGGATCGAGTTGTTGGTGGTACCACCGTAGATACACCTCAAATTATTGTATATCACAATAAATTTGGGCTCTCGGTAGACTATAATAATAATCGTCGTGCTAATATCACTGTTTTTAAACCTATTCTAGCGCTGGCGGCGACGAGTTTCGCCACCAGTGGCAGATGCAACACCGAAAAAATATAAACAAAAAGCGCCAATGCGGTACCTATACTCAATGCAGGCAATAAAAAACGTATTCGTTCTTAAGGCCGGGTTATGATATGGCAGAAGTCGTAACAAAGTTAGATGCACATTGAATTCTATTTAATAAGAGAGGACGCAACATACATACATTATATTCAGTATTATGTAGCAAATATACAACGTGTCCAGGAAAGTCTGCAACAAAAGGAAACTTTTATGGTCTATTTCTTAGAAAAAATTATTCTTTATAAAAGTTTGTGCTTTACCTAAAACTAATTTATCCGGTAAAAGAAATGGCTTAAATATAGAAATATTTTAATAATCGTTGAATCGATAGTTTTAGCCGTTACTTTGTGGTACAGTTTGTAATATAAAATAAATAATACTTTATTTATTTTAAATTGTTGAATGCTTAATATTGAGTCACGTCCGCAAGTAATACGTATTATACTATTTTTTACTTGTCATCACGTATGCCTGGTATTTGATAGTAAATTTGACATCCTTCAAAATACAAAAGTTCTCGTCCAGTCGTGCAGTATTTAAACCAAGAATTTCCAGAAAAGTCGATTTTAAGGTTATCAACATTTCCATGGCCATCTCGCTAGCCTGATCTAAATCTTTTGGATTATTTTGTATGAGATTGGCTGAAACATACGGTGTATTCGGAGAGACCGTTTGATAACCGAGAAGATTTGCAGAACAGAATTAGGGAAGCGGTAACAATACTCCCAATTTGCTGCAAAACCTCGTCACGGACTTTAATAAACGTACAAATTTGTCTATTGAGCAAGAGGGGCATCATATCGAGTGATGTTTGTTAAAAAAAAATATCATTTTTTGTACTATCAAGTATTAAAGAGTATTTTTGTTATTTAAAGTGGTATTTCATTTGTTATGACGTGTAAATGAGTTTTACGTAAAGCACAAACTTTTATAAGGAATAAAATTTTTCTGAAAAATAGATCATAAAAAGTTTTCCCTTTGTTGCAAACTTTCCTGGACACGTTGTATGTTTATGCAATACTTGCGTGGTTGCTTAACAAATTATAGATATACAGTGAAATACGTTTAACACGAAAACGCTTAAGAAGAAATATCGGTTAACACGAAACAATAAACCGGTCCCGAAAAAGTACTATGTATTTGCATACATTTTTTTTCTCTTAACACGAAACAAAAATCGCTTAACACGAAAAGATATCGTTTCTCGGAATGAACAAAATATGAAAACAGCTGCCACGTCGGCGAGAATTAAAAGGAGTTTGAAATCAAAGCGAATGAGACAATGTTGTTTATCTAAAAGGACAATACAAAATATATATCAGATTATTTTTCAAAAAAGTTATAAACGTTTTATTTGTTTTTTTTTATATTGCAAATTATGTATTCAATTTCAGTAACTTCTTGTTAATATTTCTGTTTTATTGATGTTTTATTGAGAAATTATATTGAATTTACTTCAGTAGTGCAAATTGTTCTAAGAAATAACTATTATTGGCTTTAAATTCTTATTAAATTAATATAACTGTCATATTTATACAAACGTTTGAAGTTCTAAAGGATCTGGTAAAACAAACATCGACAAATATTATCATTAATCTTCTCTTATATAACCATAACGTGCATTTATAAACAACTATATTTCTTCATCAAATTTTGTATTATTAATGCCAGTAAATTATAGGTACTATTTCAATTAAAACTGACATATTAAATAAAATTTCACAAAGGGCTAAGAAATATGAGATATTTTTGTATTAGAAGTACCTTGTTTAATTTGAGACTTCTTGTAAAAAGAGTTATCACATAATATTTCTATACGTTATCTATTATCGGCTGTTTTAATTAAAACATTGACCACATACTAATAAAATAATATTAAATTCTTTCCATAATTACGTGTCCTAATTTGTAAGTTTATAATTTTTGCAATAATTGTTGTCAAATATATTCATAATTCTTTTCGCTTTGATTTCTTTTAAATAGTGTCTACCCTCCGGCCTGCGGCTATACGGCTTATTACAGTTGCCCAGTTATATTTACTTGAATATTGCTCCAAGTAAGGAAAGCCTACAATAGATACGTTTTATGGCAGTTTGAGTCGTTTAAAATGCTCGCGATAGTACATATATACAGGATAACAACTTGAACTACGAAAGCCTATTCATATAAGAAGGTAGTGAGGGATAAAATTAAATGTATTCATTTTAGTATTGTCAACTGTTTGTATGACAGGAATGTCAGTGGTTATGTCAATTACTATGACAAATTATAAAACCACTTTGCAATTTGCACTTTTTCATTAATTGTGTATTACATTAGGATAAAGTTTTATGGTTCGGTAAAGTATTTGACGTAACCACTGACATTCCTGTCATACAAACAGTTAACAATAGTAAAATGGATATATTTAATTTTAACTCCCACCACCCTCTCCTATCAATAAGCTTTCATAGTTCAAGTTGTTAGCCTGTATACGAAAACATATTCAGAATTTTGACAGTTGACATCCTACGGCGATTGCATGATTGCAGCATGCGTGCTATTTGTTTTCATTATTTACTTATGGGTCCATTATTGACCTGTTGGGTTCAGACATTAGACAAATAACATTTCTCGGCGTTCTATTATGTGTTAAAATGCTATGATATGTTACTACTGGTACAAAAACTACTAGGTATTATAAAGTGCTTTCGAATAGTAACGAATAAATTCATTATCTCTAAAATTGAGAGTTTTTAGGTAAAATTCTCTGGCACCTTGATTTTGTTTTAAACAAAGGCACTTTTCGACATACGACCCATATTTGTAACGTAATCATCATTCGAGATATGACGTCATTGATCATTTTTTTAAATGGCAACACCCAATTTCGACCATGCCAATTGAAAGAGCGTGTCATTCTACGTACACATCGTTAAAAATATGATTACATTAGCGTATATAGGTTTGATAAAAAATTAATGTATACACTTTTTGTAATATCCTTTAATACGAAAAACTATTTCGGTTCCGTCAGTTTCGTGTTAAACGGATTTCACTGTATTATAACGTTTAGCGATCTCCGTGCGTTACCATTTGCGTACTCGTATCAACACAATTAAATTCATTCCAAATATGTAGAGCTAATACTCAACATTTTTGTAGGTTGTAGATTAAGCATGTCGGGTAAAAAATATAGCAATGTACCACGATGGAAGAATAATTATCAAAGGTACAAAATGTTGAATATTTCGAACTGTTGAGAAAGAGAGGGAGATGAAATAAGAAGAAAAATATAGCAAACGCTGTGTATCTATGTCACAGACCCAACAGAAACTTCATTTTAATATATGGAAGTGAGATTTGGATGCTATGAAATAACTGAAAAGTAAAATTCCCATGCTATGCAGTAAATATTAAAGCTCAATAATCCAGATGCAATATTGGACAATTCGGATCTTTTTGCGAACTACTGTTTATTTCTAGAAATGCACCAGCAGTGTCAATAGAATATAGAGATGAAATGGTAAAACGAGTATTTAGTGAATAAGCACAATCTCTAGGAGATTTTATGAACCTTTTGTACTATACAATTCTGACATTAGATTCATTACAAGAGTAAGAGCTACATTCATTAATATTTCAATTATTGTTAATTCGAGATTATTCTCATAATAACTGCATTCGAAACCCATTTATTTACTTCTCGTCAGTATTTAATGACCAATATGTGTATATATTACGTATAATGCTAAAACATGTCATACACTGTATTACATAGTTCTAAGATAATCGCCTATTGATAAGACACCAGAAAAACTCAAACTATAAACATAATTAATAATTAATTATTTGAATACACAAATAGTTAAGGCATCACTTGCTAAAGTTAGCTAAAGTTATTAATTAAAAGATACATATTTATTATCGTAATCTAAACTGACTCATTATAGATATAGAAGATATATTTTCGATTCCATCAAATGGTAACAAACTGTAAATATTATGTAATTTTCACTCACCAGCAGCGTTTCTTGAATTTTATTTGTTTCTAATAACGTTGTCTCTTTAAACGCCTCCAATTTTTCGTTAACTTCGGGTAGCTTATCTTTCAAAAATTGACCAAGGCATGTTTTATTGCATGCATTGACGATTTTGTTGAGTATACTAATTAAATGTCCCATATATCCTTTCCTAATTCCCTTTGTTTGTCTTCTATATATACAAAAATATATACAACAACAGCTTAATCATATGTGCATGTAAAAATACTTACTGCTGTTCATCATTCTCTTCCCACGCATCCAAAATCCGTTCAATTAGTTTACAATTTACTACTAACTGAAAAAAATTATATTAATCAAGACAACAATATTGGTTTCACACTATATTTATAATTAATTTTACTTTTAATTTGGACAATCTTTTGTAACAGTATTTGATATTGTGAATCAATCAAGAATTATTTCATTACTTAGAAATCACTACATAAAACTGCAATTTTTAAGTTTATTATAAAAATAAACCAATTAAAATAAAGATGAATACATCTTAACACGAGTTGTTCTGTTAATATAGAACAACATAAAAAACTTAATGACAATATATACAAATAATTAAAGCAGGAAATATTGCACCGGCTTCCATGTAGGGAAATGAATGGCCACCCGATACAATGAACTTTACAAATAATACATCTGCACCCATATCTCGTAACAATCACAAATAATGCGGGTCTACTAAATAAAAATTGAAACCTTTCCGATAGTTCCTATCAACGGATTTCGTTACTATAGATTATGCTATTTAAATAGTAGTCAAAAATATAATAATACGTTTTTGGTAAAATATACCATTTAAATGACTATATATAATGCGCAATTTCTTTTTGCTCAACTCAACGTGGCATATTTTGATGAAATATGTATTTGTTAGATTAAATAAATGAATATACATATTAAACGATTTAATGTTTGTCATTAGAATGGGGAGTTTCTCGTTTTATATACTGCTCGTAACTGATGGTTTGTTTGCTATATTTGCAATAAAATAAAACAGAAAAGCTAAAGAATAAAAGCAACAATGTGACACAGAAACTAATAAACTGTCTTTCGGAATATCATAAGTAACAACAAACCGAAATATTCAAAAAAATGTCACAATTATGATTTTAATAAAATATTCAGCGCTCGAGTTGCGTTTTTTACCGACTATGTCAATAAATAATCTGTCGGTGTCTATTCGGTTTAAAGCGATCGGCCATTTGCATGAGATTTGTCAACACATCTGATTCAGAAATTTGTACCCATATTATGTCCTACAAATACACATACTTTAAGTATATTTAAACGACTACTGCACTGAATTACATTTAAATCCGCATTTTCCAACCCTGAGCGCCGCATTGTTAAATTGCTTAAAAGCCTTAGATTCAGCTGAATTGAATGTATACACGTAGTAAGTTTATTTCTACCTTACGTAGTTGTTGATACAACTTTCTTAGATAGTCGTTTATCAAAGTATCTATGTACTGATTGTTTTACTTTTTTTCTCTTAACAGTAGAGAGGTTTCACATTTTTTTCTTATGCCTTAATTTAGTGGTGCTTATGCCCAAAACATACATCGTATACATAAAAAAATTTAAAAAAATATTAACGGAGTTATAATCAAAATAATTTTGTTCGGCGAAAGAGGCTAGAAAACGATACCTTGCAATGAGACTATCGCAATGACGTCAGTAACTCGCAGTTGGCAGATCGCGATCCACATTTCCGTTCAGCGAGTACGGACTAAGAAGGAGAAATATGGGAGGACAAGGCAGAGCTGCTGAACTGCAGCTAGAGAATACAGAAGGAGAAATCTTAGAAGAGGTTTTCCGCAATCCATCCATTAGCCTCAGACGGTTAGCGCTTATGTTTAAGGTATCGAAATCTACAGTGGGTGTGATTTTAAAAGCGAATGGACTTAGGCCATATCATTATCGAAGAGTACAAAATATTAATGAAGGAGACTATGTACAGCGTTGTATTTTTTCAACATAGATTTTGAAACAGACGAGAAGAAATCCAGGATTTTTCAACAAAATTCTTTGGACGGACCAAGCAAAATTTACACGAAATGGAATAACAAATTTTCGAAATTTACACGCATGGTCCGATGAAAACCCGCACTCCCACACGCCTGCCTCATTCCAGGAACAGTTTTCTGTCAATGTCTAGGCCGCATTGATAGGAAATTTATTAATTGGACCTATTTTTCTTCCTCGAATTTTAAATGGTGAAAGATTTTTGGAATTATTGCAAAATGAACTACCAGAGTTGCTGGATGACATGCTATTGAATATTCGTCTAAACATGTGACTGCAGTTGGACGGCGCTCCGGCACATTTCGCTAGGCCAGTAAGATTATTTCTAAATGAAAATTATCGCCGATGGGTCGGACGAGGTGGCACAGTTGCGTGGCCGCCAAGGTCGCCAGACATGACTCCCCTGGATTATTTTTTGTGGGGCACAATGAAGCAAGAGGTGTACAATAGCCCGGTGAAAACACTAGAAGAATTAGAAAATAGGATAAGGAATTGCGCAGAGCGATTAAAACAAAACCCTGATATGATTCAACTTGTTACGAGACAAATAACGTTGAGGGCTATTGCGTGTCTCGAATGTGAAGGAGACCATTTTGAAAACATAATTAATTAATAAAATATTGATTAAAAACTATTTTTGGTTGTTTTATTCATAATCTTAATTAATCATAATCTTATGTAGTAAGTTATACTACTTTTTTACCATACCTAATTATACGTAAATTACAAAAAAAACAAAAACATTTTGGACTAGCACATTTTGGGGTTTTTTCTATGAAATTGTTTTATCTACGCGAGGTATAACTCTGAGCACTTTTTTTGGACGCATTGTATATATATTGTTTCAATCCTCTGGTTTCGAGTAGTTCGTTTTCTATGGTGTTATAAAAATGTCGGCGCGAAAGTGGTGTTTCGTACCAGGGTATGATAATACACCAAATACAACACCCAATAAAATATTTATTACTGTTCCAAAAGACGATAGAAAGAGACAAAAATGGTTTGCGGTAGCAAGACGAAACATTTCTGAAGTATCCAAAATATCTACATTGTACTGTTGCGAGAATCATTTTAAGGCAACTATCTAAAAATTAATGTATAGCTAATTTCATTTTATTTTAATATAATAAAGGATATAAACGACGCCATCTCAGGTCAAGGATTACCGAACGCTAAACACATGGAGTTACTCTAAATTGTGTCTAAACAGAGAACTATTTCTAGATTACAAAATAAAATGATAAAGAGCTGAAAAGTCCAAAAAATATGTTGTAAAATATAATGTAATATATTAATATACATAACATACCTAACACTCATTTTATGTAAAATTTAGATGCGTACTGCGAAACAAAATAAGATCCCTGTACACTGTCACAAAGTCTGTATCCACGTTAAGTATTTTACATACATATATGAAGTCTGAAACTATGTTTCAAGGTAGCAAAGAGACACTACGCAAAATTATCATAGATATGGGATATAAATATAAGAAATGTGAGTCGAATAGAAAGGTACTAATGGAACGACAGAACATAGTGGCTTGGCGAGCACGGTACTTAAGATCTCAAATGCATAATGATAGTCGTGGTGATGACAAGAGGCCAGTGGTATTTCTCGATGAGAGCTGTGTGCATAAGAACTACACTGTGTTACAATTTTGTATACTGTTCTTTCAAATTTCTTTTTTAATGATATCTACATTTATTGTTCTTTTGTAATATATGTAAGTACAATGTCCTATTCACATGAATAAATAATGAATATTGAATATTTTTATATAACATTCCTTTGCTTGAATAAATGATGATAGTTTATGTTGTTTTCTTTAGATTGTGAGAATTATGCTATGTATTTTTATATTCACATAAGATTATATCACATTTAAATTTTGGCGCGCTAAGTTTTTGTTTGGGAATGTACACGACAAATCGATGGTGCTGCTTGAGGGGTCAGGTTTACTTGGTCGCACTCTAGTATATTTATAAATTATTTTATTTAGAGATTTAAAAACGAATATTACGAAATACATTCCTATGCAGGCGGCGCTGTAAATCTGTTTACCCACTTATTTAGTCATATTAAAATAAAATGAAACAAAGTATACTGGAATTTTTAGATCTTGTCCGTTACGTCATTAACAGCGTAATTAAACACGTAAAATATTCATCACCGACATTTCACGTACATTAGAGAGAAATGTCAACATGACATGAGTCGATTCATACTGACATTACTCATGACGTAACGGACAAGATCCAAAAATTCGACTGTATATATTTTGTTAAGGACTCAAAAACATTTAAAACAAGCATTCTTTTTATTTTACATATATTTGCTATATATTCAGTATTTTGTTAAATTAAATGTCTAAATCTCACGCTTAATGTAATATAATATAAATAAGCAAAATCATGATAACGAATTAATAGAAACAAGAGCCATCGATAGGATATAATTCTAAAAATGCTAAGCTTCGGAGCTAAACTCGAAACTACGTCTAAGCGACGACCAAGAAGCGCGCGCCAACCCGTATTATAGGGATGACGTGCTATTTGACTTTGCGCGGTTTGTTAATGGTATAGCCGCCCACGGACTTGCCTGCGCTGATCGCGATACGCATACGAGTGTGTACTCGTTGGATTCATTGCGTTCAGCACACGAACCGTGGTTCGTGGAATCGTCACTATTATAAGGGGAGCATTAGTAAAAGGCGCAAATAGACGCATATGAAAATATATACGAGAAATTCGATATTCCTGGACGTGGTTTTGAGTTGTATCGTGTTTTACGCGGTAGTGATAAACTATTGAACTGATTATTCACTTTCTCCCTAGTTCAGGAATTGCTCCGATAAATATATCCTTTTGGCTCGTTAAATACAAGATGAGCGCACACAGAAACTTTCAACATTTAACTGGATGTTTGTAGTAATAAAGCAATTTGCTTATGAGCAGGTAAAATAGCTACGTAATGTGAAATGAATGGGAAGATCGCTGCAGAAATATATTCTTTTTCAGATACTTTTAATACCTGCGTTATTACGTAGTATAGCGTTTGCCAACACCCATTACCATTAATGACATATAAACGCAAATAAAATAATAATACAAATCAATTTTAGAACCATAAGAAAAATATTTATCGAAGTAGATAGACAGGAATCTATGTTCATCTTAAGTTTGTTTCGTTAAAAACACTGATTTTATTCGAGAATTTATAACAAAACACACAGTAAACAAATAATAATTTATTTCAAATAATAGAGAAGGTAAACGAAAAGGCAGTCAAACTGAAAACAAATTAATACACAGAAAAAACTTTTGAATTATTGGTTGGTTCTGAAGGACATTTTCTGCACCATCATGCGAACATTCATTCTCTAAAGTATATGTAATAGGGTGAATCGAAAAACACGTTTTTTTCTGCAATACAATTCTAATAGCACGGAAAACTTGCGCATAGGCGTCATTATAAATAAAAATATTAAAATTTTTTTTTTCAAAATTTGAAATCGGACAGAAGGCCAAAAGTTACAAAAAAAAAGTCAAAATCCCTGTAAATTAAAAAAAATGCAAAAAAAAATAAATTTTTAAATTTAAATTAGACCCATTCTTGTTTTACTGAATTCGCGCAAAAGACCCAAAGTTGCGAGCAGCATTAGAGAACTTGGCTACAGGAGGATCCTTAAATCCAGAAAAAAATCGTCGAAAATCATGAAATATCGTTTTTTTGCGATACAACCCGCAACTTTAGACCTTTTGCGCGAATTCAGTAAAACACGTATGGGTTTAATTATTTTTTGTATGCGTTAAGGACACTCTAAAAACACACACAAAAAATGTGTTTTTTCTAATTTTTGCATTTTTTTTTTTAATTTACCGGTATTTTGACTTTTTTGGTAACTTTAAGCCTTCTGCGCGATTTCAAATTTTGAAAAATTTTTTTAAATATTTTTTCATTTATAATGACGCCTATGCGCAAGTTTTCCGCGTTATTAGAATTGTATTGCAGAAAAAAACGCGTTTTTCGATCCACTCTAATAAGTAATAGACTTTTATATCTTGCCCTCATACATATTATTATTCATGTAATTTCTTAATTACATATATACTTAGAATTATAGTGAAATTGTATGCGATAGCGATTTAACTATAGATATGTTAAGCTCACATTAAGAAATTATCGGTTTAGGAATTTATAAATGATCCCTTGCATATGAAACTGGATTTAATAGAAAAATATATTGTATATACATATAAATATCTAGTAATTTACATACAGTTGACCATACTATTTCTGCTTTGCATTCAGGTACCGCAATAAAGCATACTTTCATCGGGTTTTATGGCAGTTTGAGTCGGTTTTAAAACGTTCGAGTGTACATAAAGTACACATTTCAAATAGCGTTTAATACGCAGGAATGAGAGACATTATTTGTAAATATTATTTTATATGCTTATACATTACATTGAGAATTATTATTTTGTGTCTTTCATGTACAAAGAACTGGAATTTATGTTTTATTTTTATTTCTTTATTACAATATATGAGTCACGTATTGCACCTACAGTATGAAATCATCTCATCATTAACATTAGGTCATTAATTCTAAGATTTCTGTTCTGCTTAAGTAAGATATTTTTTATATATAAAAAGGCATGCAATTAGGAATTAGGTAGTAGTATTATGAATGAAACGTTGTAATACACTCTGGACATTTGTGAATTAGTTCGAAATAAAGTTTTTTTTCAAGTTTTTCTTTTTAAAAAACTTAACTGGCGCAGTCAGTAGGATCCAGTGGCCATCACGAAGAGGATTACCAACGCCAAATCGTGAGTGAATTCAAATTCTTTGGGTCTGGAACCATATTTCGACAATCCACAACGGTTGCATCGATACAACTCTCGAGGCAACGTGGTAAAAGGAAACAATCTTTGCCATAGTTAAGAATGGTTGTGTAGATCCAAATCTCAACACAACGAGGTAATTCACCAATCCAATCGATCAAAATCTCGAAAGGACCACACGATTACCATATTTAAGAAACAAGAGAGAAGAAAAGAAGAAGAAAGGAAAGAAAACAACAAATGATCATCTCGATTTTCACAGCCTTGTAAGTAAAGAATTTTATGTCATTTGAAAGCTTAGTAACTGCAATAGAAAATTTAACAATAAGCATGCCTAACGCACATCCATACACGCGTGGTTCAATCACGCAAGCCGAAATTTCGACAATACCAGTATTTTCTGGCGATCCGAATGTACTACCTTTATTTATCGATGCCTGCACAGATTTATTAACAACTTATGCTGATAGAACGAATACGGCTAACACTATCAATGCATACCTAGTCAAAATTATAAAATCTAGATTAGGCGGCGAGGCTCAAGCGTTAATAGGGTCACGAAAATTAAGTTCATGGACAGACATTAAAAGTCTCTTGCAATCTACATATTTAGATCAAAGATCAGAAGATTGTCTATTAAATGATTTGATGTCTGAACAACCAAGGAAGGCCGAAAATCCCTACGCCTTTGGCCAGCGAATTAAAGATATACTCAATCTTTTGCTTACAAAAATGCAGTTAGATACAGGAGAGGAACTAATCCCTCACAAGACAACTTTATACAAGAATGCAGCCCTCCAGACGTACAAAAGGGGACTAATGCGTCATGGAAGACTAGGCGAAATGGTATATCTGAAAAACCCAGACACACTAGAAGCGGCAATGGCAAATGTTTTGGAGTACCAAAATTGGCAATACCGATGTGGAATCTCAACCGCACCCCAAAACCAACATAAACCACTACAGCAAATCACTCCAGGAACAATGAATAACTTTCCAAGAACGACATTTCCTAATATACGACCGCAACCACAAACATCAGCCGCACAACCAAATCCTTTCTTTGGCCAACAACGACCTTTTCAACAATCATCCCACTTTCAACCTCCAGTGCGTTATCCAAACCAACAACCTATTCCACAACATTCTTTCCCCAATCAAAATAGATTTCCAACACCCAAACCTACTTCATTCAAATTTGCGAAGACACCAGGCCAGCAAATGGATAGAAGACAGCCAAGGCAACAACCAATGGACATAGATCCCAGTACCAGTAGAATCAGGAATAGAACAACGCCTTTCGGTCCATCCGTTCCGCAAACTAAGTGGACCTCCGAAGAACTTCACCAACAAGAACAAGAAGAAGCCGAAAATAACGAACAATACGAATACCAACCAGAATGGGACGACCCAACTGAACCTTTTGGATGGGAAGTACAGGAAGAACAGGATTTTCCGACTGGAGCCTCAGCCGAGGAACCACCACCTCAAAACAACAACCCGAATTAGAACACCTAGAGTTTAACCACCAACATGCTATCCGCCTACCGTACATAATAATCCCAGAAATAAACGCAAAATTCCTTATAGACACTGGAGCTTCCGCCTCATCTATATCCACCAAAATAGCTGAATCCGAATTTCCCGAATATATCCTATATTCCCCATTTACTGTTACTACCATGCATGGCACTACTCATCACAATTATATTTTGGAAATACCCTCTTTGGCTACCTTCAATGCCTATGGTCAAATGCATAAATTTAACATCGTGGATTTTTCAAGAAAATACGACGGCATACTTGGATTAAAATTGTTGGAACAAATGGGCGCTGTCATAGACTTCAAGCAGAAAGTACTACGAACTAAATTCACTAAGATTCCACTACACCTAGAAGACCCAACAATCCAAATAGGACCAAGAGAACGAAAAATAGTCCGTCTACCAGTCGATCGAAACCTACAAGAAGTACTAATTGCACACCAAGAAATTATACCAGGAGTAGAAATCCCAGAAAATGTCACCATATCAGAAGACTACCAAGTCATCACGGAAGTAATAAACTTCAATGAATATCCAATCCAGGTCAAAGTGGATAAACCAGTAGCTACCACGTTGTATCAGTTAACAGAGGAAAAAACGGAAGATCAACCACGTGCCAAAGAAATTAGAAAAATACAGAAAAATAACATAATTCAAAAACTACGCATTGACCACTTGAACGCAGAAGAACAAACAATGATTAGAAACCTATGTTTCGAATACAAGGATCTATGCCATGATGACAGAATACCACTCACATTCACATCACAAGTAAAACACCAAATAAGATTAAAAGACGAAACCCCAGTCTATCTCAAACCATATAGGAAGTCACCAGCTCAAAAAGAAGAAGTCGACAAGCAAGTAAAAAAGATGTTAGATCAAAAGATAATACAAGAAAGCTCCAGCCCATGGTCAGCACCAGTTGCGATAGTTCCCAAAAAGATGGATGCTTCCGGTATAAAAATTCCGAATGGTAATCGATTACAGAAAATTGAACGAAAAAACAATTGATGATAAATTTCCAATTCCAAATATAAGTGATATTTTGGACAAATTAGGTCGAGCAAACTACTTCACCACCCTGGATCTGGCATCAGGATATCACCAGATCGAGATGACTCCAGAAGATAGAGAAAAACAGCATTTAGCACTGAGGATGGGCACTACGAATTTACAAGAATGCCATTTGGACTGAAAAATGCTCCAGCAACATTCCAACGCGTTATGAACCATATCCTAAGAGGACTAACAAATGACACATGTCACGTATACCTAGATGACATAGTTGTATACGCAACTTCACTAGAAGAACATCAACAGAAACTGCGGAAAGTATTTGACAAGTTACGGGAAGCCAATATGAAGATTTCTCTCGATAAATGTGAATTTTTGAGAAAAGAAGCTTCATACCTGGGTCACGTAATCACACCAGATGGAGTAAAACCCAATCCAGACAAAATAGAAGCAATCAAGAAATATCCGATACCCAGAACGCAGAAAGAAATCAAATCATTCCTAGGACTATTGGGATATTATCGAAGATTCATAAAAGACTTCGCCAAAATAACGAAACCCCTGACCAAATGTCTAAAGAAAGGCGCCAAAGTCGAATTAACCGAAGAATATAAGAAAACCTTCCACCTTTGTAAAAATATCCTTTGCAATGAACCAATATTACAATATCCGGACTTTACAAAACCCTTTATTGTTACCACGGATGCCAGTAACGTCGCATTAGGGGCAGTATTATCCCAAGGAATAGTAGGACAGGATAAACCTATATCATTCGCCTCGCGTACCCTCTCGGAAACCGAACAAAGATATTCCACCATTGAAAAAGAACTATTAGGAATTATTTGGGCATGCAAGCAATTCCGACCTTACATTTATGGAAGGAAGTTCACTATCATCACGGACCATCGACCATTAGTATGGCTACATAGCTTGAAAGAACCGAATATGAAACTACAACGCTGGAAGATTAAGCTAAGTGAATACGATTACGAAATAGTGTATAAAAAAGGCGCTATCAATAAAAACGCAGATGCTCTATCTCGTGTAGAAATACACCATCAAGAAGACGACTCGACATCCATGATCCCACAAATATCGCAAGAAGAACTAGACGATGTAATTAGAAACTTAGTAGAACAATCACCAGAAGAAAACAATACCATCCTGACGAACAAGGAATTGGACGACATATTAACAACACTTGAGGATAAGGTACCAAATCAACGACCGTTAGCCAAGACGAACATTAAAACAACTGAATCACCAACAAGGAACAGCCAACTAAGCGAATCACTCCACAGCAACGCCAATATCGAACCTGATATCACCATCCCAATTACAGAATTAGCAATCGATACGCAAAAGAGCCAAATTTTTATAGAATCCCACATCTTTCCTACCACCAAAATCCACTCCACCAGTAATGGAAATTCCATACACCATGTAAAACTTAACAAACAAAATCTACTACAAGAATTAATCAATCTGATAAAGGAAATAATGCCTCAAGGAAAACACTTTATATACACCACCGATGACATTTATAAGAATTTATGTAATGTATACGTCGAACACTTTAGTAACCAAGGGCCAAAGATATATCGCTGCACTCGGAGAGTTCGAATATTAGAAAACACTGAAGAAAAATTGGGAATCATTATGCAATATCATGAAGGTAAAAGCGACCATCGAGGAATCAACGAAACCTGTAAGCAAATTAGTAAAGCTTTCTACTGGCCACAGATGAAGTCCGATGTCACCAACTACATCAAGAACTGCGAAATATGTCAAAGAAATAAATATGATAGAAGACCACCAAAGATACCCTTTCAAGTCACGGAAAAAGTTGACAAACCGTTTGATAAGATGCACATCGATACCGTTAGTATAAATGGCCAAAATTTCCTAACAATAATAGACGCATTCAGTAAATATGCTCAAGCCTACCCAATTCAAGGAAAAACAGCAATAGAAATAGTAGACAAACTTATTGAAAACTTCAGCATACATGGAACACCCCAAGAAATGGTAATGGATAAAGGACTGGAATTTAACAATATTACCCTCAAAGAACTTCTTAAGTTATATAAGATAAAACTACATTATACCACGTCTCAAAACCCAAACTCCAATTCACCAATTGAACGATTCCATTCTACCCTATTGGAACATGTCCGTATTCTAAAAAATCAGAAAGTCACACAAGACGTTAAACAACTGGTTCGACTAGCAATTCTGGCATATAATTCCACCAATCATTCCGCAACAGGAGTAACTCCATTTGAATTACTCTATGGTCACACCAACTCGAAAGAACCCATGGACCTATATTATGATGAAGTATATTTCCAAGAATATATACAAAACCACAAGGAAAGAACAAAACACCTTTACGAACACATCTCCCGTAAGATGCAAGAAAATAAAGAGAAAACAATAAACAAGAAGAATGAACAACGACAATCCACTGATCTAAAGATAGGTCAGAAAGTATATGTTAAACCATCCAAATATTATACACAGAAAACTACTGAGCGGTATTGGGGGCCATATACAGTAACGAAAATATTAGACAATGGAACAGTAGAAGTTAAAACCACAAAAAATAAAATTTTAAAATATCATATCAACTCATTAAAATTGGGTTTTGTTCCAGAATCCTCAGCGGAAGAGGATCAGCAGAGATAAATAAAATAAACAACCAAGTTGGACTTTTACCCCTAAAATTAGGCACTGCTTACAACATTGAAGATAAATATGAACTTATTATTCGTAAGGATTATTCGCAACTAAATAGGTTTTGGAACATATATTTGCAACAAAAGGACAAACTTCTTATCAACAATACTTCCATTGAAATCAAAGGGCTAAAATATTTACGCAATATAGAGGAAGAAAAGATTAAACAACTGATAAATTCGATCCAACTAACCTCAAGGAAAAGACGAGGAGCATTCAACATCGTCGGAGGAGTCATAAAAGCAATCACTGGCAATCTAGACAGCGAAGATGGCAGAAGATACGAACAACAAATACAAGAAATACAAGAAAACCAAAAATCAATGAAAACAGCTTTCAAGGACCAAATAAAATTAATAAAGGACGCCAGTACCCACTTCGAGGACACCGCGAAAACACTTCTAGTCAACCAAAAACAGTTAGCCAACATCATAGAAACCAATCGAGTCACCCAAGATGAGAAAAGCGTACTAAACTATCAAGTCCTCTTCCTAAACACCCTGAAGCAAGAATTAGAAGAACTGACCGCAGCTCTGGCCTTTGCGAAGAACGAAATCCTTCATTCAATGGTAATTAGTCCACAATTATTGTTAAATAATATATTATCTATTCATTTAAATAAAAATAGCAAATTTCCTTTTAATAGCTTTATAGAAAATATTTATCAAATAGAATCATTAATCAAAGTGAAAGTCTATCAGACGAAAGACCACTTCACATTTATTTTAGCAATACCTATAGTAAGTAAGGAAACTTTCCAATACTATCACCTTAATGCATTGCCCGTTTTTGTACAGAATAACTCATATAAGCAAATAGTACCAAAACTTAGATATGTAGGATTAAAAGAGAAAAGTTATATAACATCCAATAGAATTTGTAAACAATTAGTCAAAAATACCTACTTATGTGATCATGAGATAGAAAATAGAATTTCAGATAAATCCCCATGCGAAATTCATATTTTACAATTTGACAATAATTATGAAAATTGTATGTATCAAACATTCACTGTCAAAGACATAGAAATCAGAAACTTAGAATTCGATATAAAACTATCACTCAGCCCTAAAGAAAATAAATTAATCAAAACTTGTAATCAAGAAAAAGATACAATGATTGTAAAAGGTACTTATCTGATTAAAAACATAGAGAAATGCGAATTCGCGATTAACAATCAAATTATTCGAAATTACCAAAATACAATACATTCCGAAATAAAGTTAATTGAATATAATGCTCAGATAATTACTTTAAAAATTTCCGAACCAAACCTATATGATATTTCAAACGAATTAGAAAAGCAAAACAAATTAATAGATTCCATCACGTTTACACAGATACAAGATCATACCATTAATTATGTCATCTACCTTATCTTATTATTTCTCGGAATAGTATTAATTATAAGTTTCAGGAAGATTATTATTAAGACATGCAAAAATGTCAACATCAAGAAAAATAAAAGTCAGGAAGTGATGGAACAACAATTACCTCCACATATCTGATTACGGTAATTTTTGTCTAGGGCGATAGGAGTCACGTATTGCACCTACAGTATGAAATCATCTCATCATTAACATTAGGTCATTAAATACAAGATGTATGTACATAAAGTAAGATATTTCAAATAGCGTTTAATACGCATGAATTAGGAATTATTTGTAAATATTATTTTAATGCTTATACATTACATTGAGAATTTTATTTTGTGTCTTTCATGTACAAAGAACTGGAATTTATGTTTTATTTTTATTTCTTTATTACAATATATGTATTAAAATAAACTCACTCGTTTATTGTGAAAAACCCTTACATTAGTAGTATTTCTCCAGCAGCTAGGTCCAATAAAACAATTGGACCGTAACATATTTTAATATGTATATTGTACGTAGTTAGAAGAGGACATGGATAACTATACTGAATACAGATTGAGTAACGTTAAGGCACGCTTAAAGCCAGATGTTTTATCTCACTTATTTGCCTGCCAACAGGACAAGTCATCTTCTAAAAAGAGGGTATGTGAGAGCAGTGAAAATAGGGCTCGGAAAAAATTATCGGTGAAATATTGAAATATTTTTATAAGGTCAGAAAAGAAAAAACGTTTGTTGCGATGTATACCAGACCATAAGTACAGAATTTTATTTTTTGTTTATAGCACTATTTGAATAAAGTCTAGGAAATAGTATGTAGACTATATTTCCAACCTCTTCGTATATCTTACCACTTTTCAAAGTTTCCGGTTTTGCCAAAACTTCAATTAAATTTGATATTTTAAACGGAACATCCTGCAAACTTGTATCACTTACGGTCCACCGGAAGTTCACGTCAACTTTTTTAATTAATAGTATGGCATATTTTTTATGTGTTTTTTAGATCGCTTATGCAATTCTGCATCAAAACTTACTAAGGTATCTTATACCCAAAATCAGCTGTTTTTGAGTTATTCATTTTTTTTTCAAAAATACGGCCAAATGCAACGCTGTATAAAAAAACTCTGTATTTGAGTAACTATTGCAGGTGAAGAATTCATATTTGCCTTGTTACTAACTGAAATATAGCGCATCAAATCTACGCCTTCAAAACTATGTCCATGTATACAGGGCCGTCCAAAGATGAAAGTCACTTTTTAAAAATGGAACAACTATATATTATTGCATTTTTGAATACACTTAATAATTCGCTATCATTCATTATTATACCTTGTTTTTTTTTTAATAAAAGGGACAAAATTTAAAAGCGCCCGCCAAAGTATAGGCTTATTGCTGCTCAAATTTGACAATTTTAGTGCCGCCATATTGCAAACACAGTTTATTGAGTAAATATCTTTGTAAAGTATTTTCCAATTTTTATTTGTCTTCCTACGGTATTCCAGCAATAAAATTAGTTTTTAAAGAAACTATTTGCTTGTGATAATGGATTCATAGCCTAATACAAAAAAGCGTGCTACCTTGGGATGTGGACATTTGTCGGTACATGAAAAACAAGCTATATTAAACATGTATAAGAAAATTATTGGTGGTTGTCTTAGAAAAAAAGGATACAGGATCACACCATAGCAGGAAGAACGAAAAAATACCGTAAACATAAAAACATATTGTCTATGCTATTCTTGTATTTCTTTACTTAAATATTAATAAATATAACATAAAGGCATAAACTACTGCCATTACTTTTTTATAAATGTGATCTCTTCATTAAGTTAAGTACTAAATATATATTTAAGTAGTAAGTTCATATATAGGTATATTTCATTTCATTGTATCTGTCATTTAAATTTACCGCCAAAATTTTCAGATATTAAATTTATCTAATGTAATGCGGGTTGATGCGTTTTGTCCCTCTTATTAAAAAACAGAGTATAGACATATTAGCTTCTATGTGTACTATATGTACTATAAATACTATATGTACTATAAATACACATAGATTACATTTGTCAAACAAAATGGTAAATGAAATACACTACAGAAAAGAAACGAAATTTTAGATTTATTTTCCATTCATCGAGAATGTAGTATGGCTTTCCACTCACATCGATCCAGATTATACAGGGTGCTTCATTAATTTCGGGAAATATTTTAACTGGAGAACGTACGTGTCAAATAATGACCATTGACCAAAAATAGCCTTATTCAAAATCGCACCGTTTTCGAGATGAAAGTCTTCAAAGTTCGAGAAAAAAAATTGTTGTTCCATCTTTAAGCTAATCTACTACGGTACGATTCATACGACTACTATTGGAATCACGAAGAAGAGCCCTGAGTCATTAATAAATTAACGTATGAATCAAATCGGTACTTCAGCGTCATATTAGATATCGTACTTCCGGTAGAATTTCAAAATTGCAATGGCACGCACATAACGAAGTGTCAAACTTTAAGGTTAACGTCAGTTGTAATACAAGTGATAGATTACAAACATAACCTATTTGAAATTCGAAAACCAGTAAAACAGCGTTAATCAAATTACGTCTCAAAGTGCGGCTATCTGTAGTTGGTATAGAAATCTCATTTTTGTTACATTTCTATCTTTGTCTTGTACATTGCTGGGGACAGCAGGTCAATGAAACGTCTGTCCTACAGATATGTTACGGACGAATGACATACGTTTATGTTGTTATCTTTATCTTTTAAAATATCTTGACTAATAATTTTGGAAATGTGTGTCGTTACTAGACGCGGCAATTTGAGACGCAGGGCTCTTCTTTCGTGATTCCGACAATACAATCAATTGCTACCAGTATACTACCTGACTCCGATTCCGATTCATATCAAGCGGCGGTACGACTCCAAAATGATACGGATTCGTATAAAGTAAATGATTCGTATACGATTATACGAATCCGTACAAATAGTAAAGATTCGTACCGTACAAATCACACATGAGAGTCGTATATACTATACGAATCATGCGAATCTGACCCATCGCTAATGTGCAGCATTCTCGAAAATATGTTTCCGTGTGCAGGAGTTGATTTCTTGTGCACCTTATGATGCTATACATTCATCCCGTACATACATAAAGGCATTTTCTTGCTGATTAAGTTCATGTATACCTAAATTATATTCCTGTATATTTCGTTTATAGTATGCAATAGTCCACGCTAGGTAGGGAAAAGGGCGTGCCTTCTCTAAATAAAAGGTACTAGCACAAACTTTGAAAATATCCGGTATCTAGCGGTACAGCCTGCTCCCTTGTCTCTATATCGGTTTTATTGTCAAGGCAGTTTCATACATACACACGGGCTACTTGTCTAGACATATGTTCAAGATTTTCGTTTAAAGCGGCAGGTAAAGCATACAGAAGCAAGGGACATTTGTATTACGAAACGTATCACATAAGGAGCGCTACACAGGCACACCTTTTCGTTCTTGTCTATTGATATGTTTCTTCGCATGCACACTTTTACAAATACTGCTATTATTAGGTGTCTTATATAAAAATTACGTATATTTATAGACCCCTATCGAAAACAAAAGTCCATAACTATACGTAATTTTGATATAAGAATACCTAATAATAATCAATAAATCAATAATCACAGATAAGAACTAAGAGGTGCACCTGTATAGCGCTCCTTACCTAATACGTTTTGTATTCTGCAATTGCAAACCTCCCCATGTATAGACCAGTAGCCCGTGCGTATGTACGATATCTCTTAACAATAAAGGCGATATAGTGACAGGGCAGCAGGCTGTACGTCTAGAGACCGAACATTTCCAACGTCCATGATGGTACAGCAGAAGATTTCGTTTTTATTCATCATGCGTAATGCCTTGCTGTTCTTTATGATAATTCTTGCTTTTTCAGCTTTTCATACTTGTAGTTCATGTTGAGTTTTTAAGTCTTTATTTTTTCTATGTCTCTTGTGTTACTTGAATTGCGAACAAACCACATTTTGCACATGTATCTTTAAGTGAAATTTGGAAGTACAAATTAAAATAGCGACAAAATATTTTGCGATATACAATATAATAATAATAATATTTGCTTCAGAAATAACCAATACATTTACTTCGTTACACTTCTCGTTGTACAAATTATATGTTTGACGTATATTAAGCTCATGACTTTGCGACTAGCAAGATAGAACGCTTACTTAATGTTAAATAGTATAATGGTATAAGTCAAGCTTATACCACTTTGTTTTTCACTAGAACAACTTATCATATTTTACAGTGGTCATATTAGTGAGACCTATTTTGATATTATTCAAGATATGTTATCAAATTTTTCAGGAAAACATACGACTGTGAATAACGACGCGTATACCATACCATGGATACCAACTCTGAAGGAATATCTGTTTTCATACTTACAAAACTCTAGAGAATCAAAAAATGGAAAAGGATACGGTGTTCCATTTAAAATATCAAATTTGATTAAATTCTCGGCAAAACTACAAGCATTAGAATGTTCCAATATGGATAAAAAAAATTGCAAATACAGCGCAGTTGCCATATCCCAAATGTCATTCTAATAGTGCTACAAATAAAGAAAATAAAAGCCTGCTTATATGGTCTGAGACACCACGAAAGTATACAGGGTGGTCCATTTAAAATGTAACACTGTAATATCTTCGAAATAATTAGTGTTATGAAGAAAAGTATTAGACAAAAGTTTAACTATATGAAGGGGCTCATTCGATGGCGCTACTGTTGTCACTACAAAGAAAACACAAAGGTCATAGCAAGGTCAACTCGTTTTTTTTTTTTCAAATAGCATATGGTATTTTTTTATCAAATTCTAAAAGAGCAATAAGTTGTGAATAGAAAAATAGTAAACCACATATGACCTGAAAATAGTATTAATCGAGATATTTCGAAAAAATGAGGACAATAAAAGTCAGTGCAGCAAATGTTTTTTATTTGTTTGTTAAATGTAAAAGTAGAAAATAAATGTTAATACTAGCTACAAATTGTTTACATAAGGTAAATAGTGGAAGAAAGCAGACGGCTATCGAATTGGATGTTCAAATTGGCGACCACCAGCCCCAATGCACTTTTGTATTCGCGTAGAAGAATCGCTATATTTATTTTAAGTGTACAATATCGCCTTGTTGTATATGACATGGAACCAACAACACTAGAAAACATGCAGCAGAGAATACATGCATGTGTAGACATTTCTGAAGATATTTACGTTACTGCGCGTGCATAGATTTTTTACGCGAATACAAACGTGCATTGAGGCTGGTGGCCGCCAATTTGCACATTTAATTCGATAGCCGACTGCTTCCTTCCACTGTTTACATTGTGTAAACAATTTGTAGCTACTATTAATTAATTATTAACTTTCCACTTTTACATTTAACAAACAAATAAAAAACATTTGCTGCACTGACTTTTATTATGACCTCATTTTTTCAAAATATCTCGATGGGGGGGTTGATGGCCGCAGTGGTTAGGCGGCTGACTATTGTTGTGAGAGGACGATAGGTGCCGGGGTTCAATTCTCTGGAGGGACGGTGACATTTTTCCAGAGAGTTTAATCTCGGATCGACTTGCCATTCGCTGTTGGGAGCGAAGTGATTAACAGCGCGACATCATAAAAGGCGATATGATGCTGTCACAAAGCCATTTAAACACAACTTACACACACTAAACTACACCGCAAGAGTTGCAGCGATAGCCAGACAAGTAATACAGCTTACAGAGTCACTGCAACTAAGCACCCACCACACATAAAAAAAATACTAATTTGAGGTCATATGTGGTTTATTATTTTTCTATTCACAACTTATTGCTCTTTTAAAATTTGATAAAAAAATACCATATGCTATTTGAAAAAAACGAGTAGAGCTTGCTATGACCTTTGTGTCTTTCTTTATAGTGACAACAGTAGCGCCATCGAATGAGCCCCTCCCTATAGTTAAACTTTTGTCTAATACTTTTCTTCATAAGACTAATTGTTTCGAAGATATTACAGTGTTACACTTCAAATGGACCATCCTGTATAAATTTAACTAATAAAACATATACTGATTTTTTTTTAACTTTTGGTGAATTATTAAGAAAATTGAATATATGTTATTCGCTCACGGAGACAATTCTGAATACATTCGAAAGAGTGAAAATCAATTTTATAATAATAATCCAGTCCTCAGTATACCTAACAGCTTACGCCAATTACAGGGGATGTATTATTATACCTGTTGGCCGACATAGGATATTGCTTTTCCGCATTGGCCGACTAGTTCAAGTATTTATAGTGTACTAGTCACCACGCTACCATCCGGGTTGAGCAAGTACAGTACTGTGCAATAAAATCTGGGACAGTCTTATGAGCATAAATCCCAAGTATTTATCTATGTAAACGGATCTACCGTGACATACAGCATATTCAGATTGTCATTAAGTCAATTGGCATTCCATGGGTATGACACCTTAATTACACAACTTAAATATGTTTGTCCCAGATTTTATTGTACATTACTATACATCATTAATTTTAGAATATTGTATCACGTACGCTTAACGAAAATAAAATTATGGCGCAAATTCGGAAAGTAATGACTGTATAGAAAATAAATTATACTACTTTAAATAAAATTATAATACATCAAATAACCATTCCTAACTGAACTACTAGTGAAAATATTAAAACATTAATGAGTACAGATTAACGGCTGTATAATGGAGAGGATGAGTTCGGTATAATGAGCGGCAGACAAAAAATAAAAAAACATACTTTTTTTTTTTTAATGTCTGAGCTTTCGTAATATATTAATTACTTCATCAGAGACAAGAAGAGAGTACCATACTAAAAACAAGCATTGTAACCCCAAATTAATATAAGAAGAGAAAAAAGAATACACAAGGACACATCATGTCCGGTATTGAAGATAAAAAGTTAAAATTGAATTAAAATTATACTATAAATTGAATACAACAGAGCAAACGGACTAAACAATTACAAATTAAACAAGGTTACAACCTTGTTTGATTTTTTGGCTGCCGCCCATTATACCGAACTCGTCTCCTTAAAGTATTAAATTTGAAAAAGTACGATACAGTTTTACTTGGATTATTTGTGTATATACTAAATGCAATAAAATACAGGATGATTTATTAGAACGATCAAATCCGATTTCTCTAAAGATAAAGGATATATCTTGATCTTTAGAGAAATCAATACATGCCCCAGAAGTTGTACTTTTAAATTGAATAGTCCATATTTTACTTTATATGTAAATGATTTCTTGTTTGTCATTCACAAATAGAAAGTTGCATGTGTAGGATATTTAAAAAATATGAGCAGTCATATATGTAAATAATTTCTGAGGTATTTCAATTTTATTATTAAAACGTAGTTCCAATAAAAATTACTTTAGAACGGAACAATAAATGAAATAAACGTTATTCAATTTGCAAACCATCCAAATAAGTATGTTTAATAAATAATTAGTATCTGTCATGACAATTTGTTGTCATTATTTGTAGAATTGATTAATAAGTACTGTATCGAAAGTAACATGATTTTTTCTCCTAGAAAATTTACAAACAGGAGAATTTTAAGAGAATGCAATAAAAATTGTTTGCTGGCAACGAGAATGTAATGGGGGTTATCTAGAATGCTAACAACAAAACAAAACTGCTTTTGAAGCGTTAATGAAAAGGTTTAATTGCACTGGATCCGTTATGAAAAAAAAGAATGACTGATTTCATAGGAGACTACAATTAAATGTGTTATTAGCTATTACTGAAAATCCTCAAACGAGCATCTGCGCAATCTCAGGGGAACGAGACATAATTTTGGCACTGACAAGAGTGAGTAAAGAATCCTGTTTAGAAACCAGATGCATTCCGATCAAACTCTATTACTCCAGGGATTAACCAAGAGGCAAGATTTGACAGAAATGGATGGGTAAATATGCCTAACTTTTATTATAATTCCACGACCAATTCTTTTCATACTAATATATTAATTGTATTAGATCCAAAAATGAATAGAATGTAAATATCACAAAAGTATAGGTTTTTTCCATTACATACTGATTCAGCGCGCCCGGTATCGGACACCCCGTATATTTGAAAATAGTTTTAAACCTTAGTTGTAAAAGACACCTTTTTTTAGAAACATATTGGACTTTATCGCATTCATAAATCACTGTACACTTTTTTCATAGTAAAACAAAATAAAATCACTGTACACTTTTTTCATAGTAAAACAAAATAAAATCTCAAAATTATAACTAAAACCTAACGTTTTACTTTTGATATTATACAGGGTGTGCCAATTATCTGAGGTCGGTCTATTATATCTTACTTATTAGTTTGATTAAAAAATTTTTAAACTTAAAGTTGTTCGGGATCAACTACTCTATATCGTAAAATTATTTTAGTGTATACAGCATGTTTAGTTTTGGCTGAGTGTTATAAAATTTTCTTCTTTTAAATAGAACACCCTATATATGATTACATTTTCAGATTCCTCGTTATAAATTAAGATAGTTGTATATAACAAACTTATAGTACTAAAAATTAACCGTTTTCGAGATATTTCAATTTTAAGCGAAAAAAGATCATTTTCATTGTTGTATTTGAAAATCAATTCCATCTGTACTAATATTTGTTTTGCAACGATTCTTCAGCAAATATCTTCACTATAGTATACAAGGTGTTTCAAAATTTAAAATAATTGCAATTTTAATACGGTAAAACTCGTTTTTTTTTCCAAATGGAACACCCTGTATATTTTTATGCTATTTGATAGTGCTTCAAGTTCTCCTTCAATCGCTTATAATTTTCCTATAGCTAAAATTAGTACTTTTTGAGATATAGGTAATTTACTATAAAATTCATAAACATTTATTGATAATAACGGTAAGAAGTCAACAGTGCTGTGACAGCTCTAGTAACAGATAGATATATATATATATAACGATTTATACTTTAATAAAAACAGAAATAGAAAAATAAAATCTTATTAACTAGAAACATTTTTGCGTAAATGTGGTTTGTACTTAACTGAGCCGCAGTTTACATATCTGGTTGTCAATCGTTCAAAAGCTGCCTTTTTAGGATACCTGTGGTTTGGATATCTTTCATAATAAAGTTTGCTCGCCAATAAACAATTTCGCCAAAAATAAAATAAAAATAAATTTCAAAGCTTATAAAAACGTATAACAATTAATAAATAAGCAATAAACAATGACAACAAATAATAATAGAAACATTAAAAAATAATTCCATACAATAATACTGCGGAAAAATTGTTACGTGAACGCCGAACTGCAGAATTTGACAGTTCCTTAATAAACTGTCATAAGCATAGGTTACTATTCCTTTAAATTTCTGGATATATGTATTATGATTAATAATAAATATTTCTTAGGGTATTATACAATTTTTAATAGAAACTATCTTTTTTTAATTATACACATCTTTTATATCTATCTATTACTAGAGTTGCCACAGCACTGTTGAAATTTTATAACCCTCAGCCAATACTAAACACCCCGTATACACTAAAATAATTTCACGATAGAGTAGTTAATCCCAAACAATTTTTACTTAAAAAATGTTTGATTAAACTAATAGGTAAGATATAATAGACCGAGCTCAGATAATTGGCACACCCTGTATATTGTATACATTAACTAATGAATCGCATGTAAAATGAAACAAAACTCGGTTGGTCTACTTTTCACAATACTAATTATTATTAATACTCTTCCCATAATAAATTTGAGTAAACTTAGATATGAGCATTGACTTAAGACGTTTTCCTTACTCCTACTAAAATGCTTTGTTTATCTTACATGTCTTGATAAAATATTCACGTCCTCTTGTTGACTTAGACATTCGACTTTTAAAGCGGCAGTGATGCATGATTCCACTTGCGTGTGCAGAAAATTATTCCACTGGTATTTAAAGAACAAATCCAAAAGAACTTCCATTGTACCGAGAGAGGCTAGTTCTTGCATTAATTCGACGTTGTTGGAAAAAATAATTGCAGCTATTAATTTCGTTACTTGTAACCTAGTATTGCCCAAAGGTGGATCTAATATACCCAAAGTAGTATTTATTGGAGCTTTCTGTAACATGTTAATTTACAACTTTTACATTACATTGAAAACAATGTTTATTACCGTTGGTGGATTTAACAACAAAGCATGAAAATCTTTCAATTTTGTTAATATTGCTGATGTAATATTCTTCATTATCTTTTGCCTTTCCTCCATTTCGATAGGATCATCATGACTGGAATTATTGTAAATATTTTGGGAATCATATTCTGGAATGCTGCTAAAATAAAATAATACAGTAACAGCAACAATTTCGGAAATTGCATACAACTCTTAAACCTACCAAATTTTTTGAATATCTAAGATTGCAAGAAGCACTTGAATACCACCAACGATGCTACTTTCGATACGTTCACCTCCTAATATATGATCCAAAAGAAGTGATATAGTTTCGACACTAAAGAAATGAACTATTGTTATATTTAATTTCATACTGCCAAAAAATAACTTACGATTCCAAAGAATTCAAAAGAGGATCCGGATCATTCCGTTCTGTTGAATTTCGCTGAGTATCTCGTGCTGTTTTAATGAAATCACATAGCAATTGAGCAACGTTATAATGTCTTTCACTGTCTATTGTTGGATCGAGTAGTGCCACTAAAGATTGGATAATTCGCTGACTATCTAGCCACTAAAATTCATAATGATACATTTAATATCTTTGTACACATTAATAGATCGGCTATATATAATATAATAATCAAGACAGAACCTAAAGTCTTATCCTAGCAACACAACGAGCGCGCTTTGTACTAAACTAAGCGCCTAGGTCACATTTCAGGGAGTACAGTAAAGAAAACGGACCCTAATAACAGTGATTATAACTACTTAAGTTAATTATTTAATATTAATTTCTATCTAAAGCCAAATAAACAAAATCAAGGTGTTCAAGAGAGGAAACTATCAACAAATATAGTATGAACGGACTGCGTTCATATATGTACAGTGATGTGCATTAAAACTTACTCAAAGTGCCATAAAACTTTATAAATATAACCCCTATATACAATAGAGATGAGTACGATAGATAGCCGATTGCCCTCGACGGATGAGTCAGTACTAAAGCACATCACTGTACACAGTCTTATTATAGATAATATCTGAAATACATGATGACGGTTAGTTAACGATAATTAAAAGTAAGTTAAGTAAAATGTAAATCCAACATACGTCTTGAAGTCATAATTATAAATATAATTATGTCAATAATCATTACCAATGATATAATACTAAAGAGGATGTACGTGGAGTTGTATGCCTCAGATAACAAAAGTATCAATACTTAAAAATAGGCATCCATGTGCTAAAAACCCAATATCAGAGTATCAATACCAAGAAACTGATACCAAAAACTCAATTACAAAGTTTCCATATCTCTGGCTACTTAACCGATTTCAGTACCTAGAATCGATTGATAGATGTATAGTAACCTTGAGTAACTTACCTTAGTGCCAATGATATTAAAACGAATAATACTCCTATTACGCTGGTAGAAAGAGCGAGAAGCCTAATAGAATTCAAGAGGTTCAAAATTCTTATTTGCGACATATTTATGGAATAAAGAAATATCAGCATAGTTCGCATAAATTGATTGGTACCGGGTGATTCAATATGAACAATCGCTGAAAACTCCAGACATTGACTTTGTATCCCCGAGTACTACAAATACGTTTTAGTTTCAACGTTTGGTGTAGATTAATTGGCTGTACAGTCATCGGTTTGATTTTTTTATAATAATCCTTTCAGAGGAAATATGTAGCTATTTGGAATTTGAAAAAAATATATTGGAGGAGTTGCTTGTACCAATCCTTAGACATCAAAATTGACATTTTCAGTAAAGAGGTCTACAGACGATACGATCGGTTGTACGACTTGTACTACAAGTTGGAGATAAAATCGTACAGACATGTCGGTCGTTGTTTTGCCTCTACATGTAAATAATGTACAATTCGACAGGTAGTACAACTGATCGCTAAACTTCATTTCTAGTTGGCAGTTGTAATGTCATTGTATCATGACATCAAAGAAAAAGAAAGCAGCCATTCTTGCGATAGCGTTGTTGTTGGATAATATTGAGGAAAAGAAGCAAAAGCATTAATAAGTTTAATAAAAATCAGAGCATTTGTCACTATGACAGACGAAATTGTCATGTGAATCGTATCAGCGGTAGTAACCATGTCTACACATTGCAATTTTTTGTGAATATGCTGGTACAATAGATGGTGGAACAATAGATTTTAGGTATCTCCGTACTACCATCCAACTCGACCGTGTCGTACAACAGGTTGTACTACAATGCTACACACGTTGCAATTATCGTTTAGACTGTCGAACTAGCTACAGTTGTACAACGGATTGTACAACCGATCGTATCGTCTGTAGACCTCTTAAGAGGGGGCACATGTATACAATTGCTGTACAGTACAATATAATGTCGCTATGTTTTATAGTAATTGAATTAGTCGAAATGGCACAGTTCGGGGGTGCCAGTATGTTCTCTAGATATTGACCATCTAGACATTTTTCTCTGGGAGTAGCACAACAATAATCAAGAATTGTAAAATGAAGTTATTTATTCATCGTTTTAATTTATTCCACACTTTAGGCGCACATTGTATACAAACGTCAAATAAAATAAAAATAAGTATACACAAACTACTCCTTCCTTTTTATATTCCATTAGCTTTTATACCAATCATATTAATTAATTTTGAATTGTTAACGATGTAGATTAATTAATAAAACGAAAAATTAGAGAGATATTTGAATCGACATAACATAGCTCTAATTTTTGATTTAAATTTATGCATTTAAATCAATTACGTCACGTTGTATTGTCACAAAAATGCACATCAGTCAAAATTTTAAATTTTTAAAATGGAAAAAATTATATAACTTACGTTTAAAATGTTTTGCCTCATTTCCACGCCTTCAACCTGCGTCATAAGCTTCAATGTGAGATCCATGATTGCGGATGTGCCTAAGTGATTGAGCAGCAGCTTAATAAAATTGTCTTTAGCCTTTAAAAAGTCTAAAACCTGCAAGCACGTCAATTGATAGGATAACCAGTTCTGGTGGGTAAAACAGGGATAGAACCACGGGAGTAGTGAGAAATAAGGTCAGGAAGGGTAAAAAGAAATAATTGTTATATATCAGTCTATAGATATCTACATTCTAATATGTACATATAAGAATCTGCCATAGTTGTCAATGCATTCATAAATATATGTTTATTAATTTATATAGAATTAAGATTTCTGATCATATTAATAAAATAAACTTTAGATAATTTCATGGTATTTTTATATGAGAAACGCTTAAATTGTATAGGATTTAACAACAAAATTTATTAACACCACGAAGTGCGATTTACTAAAAGAATAACACAAATATCCATATCTATGTATGGATATTTGTGTTATTCTTCACTGCTTCTCTTGGTGCAAAAGTTCAATTTTCTCTAGTTTATTATTGCCTTGATAATGACAGTTTTACTGTCGAAACGCGTCGGCTTTCAGTAAAAAGTTTTTTGGTGTTTAGTGGGTAGAAGTGTTAAGGGATATTTGTGTGATAGTCTAATGTAGTGCTTCTCCAATCATGTTTACTTGTGTGTATGTTCTGCTTATAATTTTTTTTTTATGCAACTGACTGTAAAAATGACACTTTTAACGCAAGGTAACCGGATTAAAAATTCAGTTTTACAACATAAACTGACATAAGCGCATCATAAGCGTGTAATAACCAAGTGCGTGAAATCATATTTCGCGAATAAGTGACCAGTTTCCTCCGGCTCGCGCTTTATGGACATTTGCGAAATGTTTCACGCACGAAGTTTGTACAATATTTTTTGTACGAGAACTATAATAATGATACATATTGTTAAATACGTTATCGTTTATGACCATATTATTAAGGATTTATGATTTTAAAATGTCACTAAATTAATCAAGTTCCAGGAAGTTTTGATAAGCGAGTACAAAAAATACTTTTAATTTTAACACTAGTGCGAAAATGTTTATAACGCTAATGACTGTTACTTTACTGATGTAAATATTGATATATACGTACATACATTAGCATTACAACAATTACTATATAATATGGATTAATTGGGCATCATCATTAGTTTCAATCAATCTCATCAAGATCCAGTTTGATTATTTTAATAGGAATAAAAAACGTCAACAAAACTTTCTTGACGTTTCTAATTCTCAAACATCAGTGCGCTACCATGACTGACACCTCTGACTTGTGCTACATTTTATTTTTGTGATAAAATGTCAAAAATTTTCATAAGTAATATTACAAGTGGCCAAGATTTTCTGATAAAATTGATTTGGATAATTTGTAAGTGCTTGTTGAGGCAATATTTAAGATCAACAAACACGAACAAATTATCCAAATCAATTTTATCCAAAAAACATCTTGGTCACGCGTTGTATTTAAAAAGACTATATCACAAACAAAATTTGTTGCAATGTAGTTTGCTATTAGTAAGTTCCGCAGTAATCGGATATTTTCGTAATTTACTCTCTTAGGTTGTGGTCATTTTGCCATGTATTTGGTTGGTAACTCAGAAGAAGAGGAAACAAAATAATAATAATAATGTGTAGTAATTGCGAGCATTGTGAGTGAAAATGAGCCGTTTTGACAGTACTCCATTTGTATTGATAAAACCACAAGTGATTTTATCACTTGTTAAAATTCACACGTGAGTTTTTCGCTATAAAATGAATGTCATTGGCTGTTGCTAAGGAATTCCAACTGTGTGATTGGTTGAAAGAAATCTGAGTGATATAGTCGTAGAAATCTTAATTCATTTAATTAAATATAAACAGTCGTATAAAAAATAATGTACGATACACGTGTTAAGAATGCTATTTTATTTCACGAGTTAGAAACCGGAATAGAAAAATAACTATTTTCTATTCGGGTGCTATAAAGTTCACTTTACGATACCCGTTTTGGTTGCATAAAGTATTACCAAATATAATACTAGTATTAATATGGTCAAAGATTGGTTAGTTCCATTACGGAAACAGAGAACGCGTCACATTATATTCAGAACGGCGAGAGTTTTAAAGTAGAGGGGCAAGGGACATTCGTAAACAAGCAGCGGACCAGACAAATTATTGCTTCTATGATACCTGTCAGATGTCTCGGCAATTTGAAATTAATTGACAGCCACAATCGACAGCCAATATTTGTCTGGTCATATGCATCCTTAACGTTCTACTGTCGGCGACATCTAAACTCCACTTAAAAAACTATTCTTTGAACGTATGTATATTTACATACAGTAGTATTTGGTATTACTTTATCGCACGCTAATTTTACATGTCAAACAATATATGTCATACAAAACATGTCGCTCATTTTAATCTTTTTTGAACTTTTAATAACCTAAATAGAAAAAAATAGTATAAAATACACGTTTCACAAGCCATTTTTGCTCTTTAGAAAACTTGAACGCGTGCGCAAAAATCGTGTCTTCATGAAACTTGTATCTTAATATACTAAAATTTATATTCGACTGCATCATAGTTGCCTATTTTATTAGCTACTTTACAGTCCATAAAGTGCCACTTTAAAGAACTAGTACTTAAACTGAAAAATGAAACTTTTATGTCAGTATCAAATAAATGTCAAAATCAGCTTAAAACTTTGCTATGTTATTATGATGTACACCATTTGCGGTATACCGCATAAATAGTTTCATACTGAAACTTAGAATTATTAGCTAAAACTGAGTCTCTAGCATTTGCAGCCAATATTTTTATAATTTGTTGTTCCGCATTCGTTTAGCGATTGAGACCCTGACCTTTTTAATTTTTAATAAGCCATTTGACGTTTTTAGACATACATTTAAATGTACAGGGTGATTCACACAAATCTAACATAGTCCATGATTTTTATTTTTAATAAAACACCCTGTATAGTTTTATATTTTTGAAAGCTCCTTAACATCCTGATTTCAAAGAATTACATCATCTAGGGTATATTATTAATAATACAGGATGAAACTTAAAATCATTTATGTATACCATAATTCCCTGCAATAAGGTAATGTTAGGTAAGTTGGGTTAGACAGTTTTTAGCTATTGATGAGAAAAAATGTTAGTAAAACCAATATCCATGAGCGTATACGGTATTATTTATTTTAAATTTTTCCTTCTATACTGAAGATAAATTTGAAGGGATCAAGCAAAAACTTTTACGAAGAATGTTTTTTCCATACATCTATAACAAAAGAAAAATTTCTATTGGGACACCTGTCCGGCAACACACTGTATAGTAATCTAATAAAAAATGATAAACTAGAATATGAACATCAATATCCCGTTCAATACAGAAAGTATAGTAAATGATTGATATACCTTTTAGAAAATGTAGCAGTCTAGAATTTCATCATACCTGAAATCACTTTCATTTAATAGAAATTACTCACTAATGTCCCTGTTAGCATATAAAATTTGTTTTTAATAATGTGTAATAATTTTGGATCAAAATTATAATAATTGTTTCGCTATGTGCTTATGTGTTAGAATAGCTCTTTTTAGAGCTCATTACAAGATGCCGTAAAATTATTTGTAAGTCTTGCTATCCACAATCTACTGGTACCGTACACATGACTAATTTTAAAATTTGGAGGGATGTGACAATATTTGCGATAGAGCAAAAGTGCTTTTGTATTGATAGGCATTTTTGTAATGGGATACTAAAGGCAGACGGAGTATGGGTTTATTCTCTACAACTTGCTTTCGAACAGCTTGCTTCGTGAAGAGTATCCCGAGTAAGTATTGATTATGAAACATTTTCCCGTCATAAGCGTTCTTATACAACGCGATGTGAAAACAGGCACTGTATCTGTAAAGGAAAGTTTAAAGGAAAAACTTATTGTGTTAACAGAACCAGTTATACATGGTATCTAAAGACGTATTAACCATAATCCAACAAAATTATTACGAAAATTGTCAGTACCAACAAATAATTTGATGAATTGTAACATTCTAGACATGTTAAGAAGATAGATGGTTGATGTTTAAACAAATAACATACAACAAAGTGGCCAATATTTGCGGAATAAGAAAATACAATGAAAACGTGAAGAGGTCAAACTGGTGGAACAGCGAAGTTAGACAGGCAATAAAAGAGAAAAATGGAAAAGAAGTATGGAATCAAAGTCAGAGCAAGACATGAAGGAGTACATAGCACAAAGAAACATAGCTAAAATGATGGTTAAAGAAGCGAAGAGGAGAAGCTAGGAGGAATTCGGAACAAATCGGAACGAAACCTACAAAACAAACAATAGAAGATTCTGGAACCAGGTAAGAAAACTAAAAGGACGCAAAAAGAAATCACCTAGAGCCGTAAAAAATAAAAAAAGTGAAAACAACAACAGAAGAAATCCTAGAGACATGGCGTGAGTACTATGAAAATAAATTTAAAGACAAAGAGAAAAGTATCCTAGAAGTTAATATGAGGGAGCAAGAACAAATGAAAGAAACAACAAGTCGGGAAATGGGAGAAATTACAATGCAAGAAATGGAAGAAATTACAATGCAAGAAATGGAAGAAGCGATCATGAAAATAAAAACAGAGAAAGCATGCGGAACAGACAACATAGACCCAGAAATAATCAAATATTTAGGAAAAGATGGAAAAGAATGGCTACTAAAAATCTTTAGAATGGCATGGGCAACAGAAAACACTCCAAAAGACTGGGAAGATAATATTATCCCACCAATATATAAAAAAGGGAGGTATTTAGAGTGCGATAACTATAGAGCACTATGCCTGTCTACTACTAGTTTCAAACTATATACAAAAATAATAGAAAGGAGATTGAGAGTGGAACTAGAACATCAATTAGAGGAGAAGCAAGCCCCATACAGAGTAAATAGACAAACAAACGATAATATACATATTATTCGGAGCATCATGGAAAGAAAGATAGAAACCGGGAAAGAACTTTACTGAACTTTTCTAGACTTAAAGCGGCGTTCGATACAGTTAACAGAAATATCATATGGAAATGCCTAAATCAACTAACTGTAAACAAGAAATTATGTGCAGTAGTAAGAAAGGTATATAAGAGGGTATTTGGTATGGTGCAAATGAATGGAAGGCGGTCAAGAAGATTTGGAATAGATAGAGGAATAAAGCAAGGGAATAGTCTAAGTTCGGTGCTGTTTGTAATTTTAATGGATAGACTTATAAAGAATACAAGAAAAAGGTCAGAACAACAGCAAACAATAATAAGATATAATAAATTAGAACCAATAAAAGTAGACAGCTTGCTATACGCGGATGACAGTACTGATAGCAGATACACATAAAAAATGGAGAAACTAGTGAAATTAGAACTAGAAATAAACAGCGAAAAATGCAAAACCATGATTATAAACAAACGCGGCAAGCATAATAAAGAAACCATCCATATCGGGAGTAAACAACTGGAAAGAGTGTCCACGCATGAATATTTAGGGAGCATAATAACAGAAGATGGAAGGATAGATATGAATATTAATAACAGAATAAAGAAAACAAATAAAATATATTACGCACTTAATAAAACAATTATAGGAAAAAAAGAAATAGATAAAAACATCAAACTAAAAGTATACAACGCAATATCGATACCAACAATGACCTACGCATGCGAATATTAGCCACTGCAAAAGACACAGGAAGGAAAGATGCGATAGCTACAGAAATGAAATTTTTAATGAAAATTAGTAGAAAAACAAAGTGGGACAAAATAAGGAAGGAACAAATAAGACATAAAGTAAACTAAGAAGTAATAACGGCCAAGATAGAGAAAAACAGTTACAATGGTATGGACACATGGTAAGAATGGGAGAAGAGACACTGGTAAAAAGGTAGTGGAGACTGGAAACATGGATAGGAGAAGGAAAGGAAGGCCGAGAAAGGGATGGAGCGAAAGAATAGAAGAAATAGGACGAAGAAGGGGAAAGGCGATACTAGAAATGAAAGAGATGGCCAGAGACCGGAAGAGATGGAGGAAATGGGTCAACAATTAAAAAAGAAATATATCCGACGCCTACAGCGGACAAAAGGAGTACAGAAGAAGAAGACATGTTAAAAAGAACTAATGCAAATAGTTTGTATTGTAGAAGATAAAAATACTAACTTGCCACTATTTCTAAAATTATCCATTTTTATAAAAGACATGTTTATACAAAGTAACCCTTATTTTTAATGCCGAATAAGATAAAATTACAAAAATTGCCACTTTCCATTTTAAAAAATTGACTTTCGATAATTTTTCCGATTTCATTTTCAGGCGTATATTTCGCACACTCTGTATTAATCATGGTAACAATTTTATACAAATAGTATTTAATTAGGTCATCTACTTGAGAGAATTTACTTCAAATTAAATAATAAACTTCTCCGTATATGGAAAAAGTGCAATTGAGAAAACGCAAATTTAGCATAAGAATGCCAATAAGTCAAAAAGGGTTAGACTTAGGTGTATGATATTATACATAAAATACATTTTGAATTTCACATAGAATCTAAAAACGTAACAATATACAGGTATTCCATTTAAAATTGCGAAGTTGGTGCTTACTTCCGGTATACCCTGGAGCGCCGATGGCAAGATGGCTTTAGTATAGTGCCAAAATTACAGATCATTCCTAGCTATAGTTTTCCCACAATCGATCGTTGCAGTTCACGGTAAACCACTGTATACTAGTGGACGAAGAATAAGTGGCTATAACATATTTAACAAAAAGTATTTGCTATTTTCGAAAATTAAATATTTCCAATGTTATTAATTAATTAGTCCACTATATTTATACTAAATTAAGCATATTATAAAGGAAGAAAACATCCTATTTCAAATTTTCCACCAACAAGTGATACTATGATTTTAATTGTGCATATAATTAATAGTTACTTAAAATCAAAATGAATTTGGAACTTTTTATGGAAAATATTTACTTCATTTCATTCATCATTTTCTTCGGTATCGTTCCAATTTATATCTTTATTTCTTATATTTCTTATTTTTTCAAAAGTTCCGTGTCTCACTAATGAAGTATTCCGGTATGGCTGTCTTCGATCAGGGTATTAATTAACGTACATATTTGCAACTTCTCTCCAGTTATTATCTGATAAAAAAAAGCAGCGTAGCATCAATATTCTCTGCATTAGTAAATTCCATTTCTAAATGCTATATAATTTAAGAAAACTAGCAATAACAGGTATATGAACTAAATTCCGTTCACGGGAAGTAGAATAATTTAAATTTGTAGAAGACATTTTTTCCATCCATACGTGTCTGAAGATACAGTTCATGTAATGGATCTTTAGACACGCGTCATTGTTTGATGACATAAGCAAAGATTGTCGATTAATCTACCTATCCTTATTTAATATCGGTGTCGAATATTCTAGCGCGGAAAATACGTATGTCTGCAATACAAATCATATCTAGACTACTGCCTTAATCAAGTGTCAGATTGTACATCATTAGTATTCATTGTCATAACTTATTTGCAATATGACAGATTTATATAATAGGACTTTATTAAAAAGGCGAAATTCATCTTATAGATGCTCTTCCATATAAACGTTATAATCAAACCTAATGCGTGTTTTAGGTTAATGCTCAATTGGCAGAATCCTAACCATAGAAAAATCCTAACCTACTTTTTGCGTATGTTTACTGTCAGAAATGTGTATTATATTTTAATGCATTATGTATATAGTGCTTAACTTGAACTAGAAGTACCGATTTGATTCGTACGCATAGAAATTGATGACGTGCGTCTAAAGGTCGATTACACGAACTGTATCTTTGGATTGGTAAAAAATAACGATATCCAGTTTTCGCTGATTTGTTGGTAATTTAGCCAACTTTTTTAATTTGTTGTCAAAAATGTATGTTTCCGTTTAATATTTTCGAGAAAAAAACAAAATTCCCGAGAAAAATTAAACAGCGCCCTCTAGCATACAGGTTACTTATTAGACTGGTGCCAATTTGTAAGCATTGGATTGGAGGAGTAATGCTGTTTTTAACGAGACCAAGTTTGCAAAATTCGGTTCAACTAAACCGGAGTTATAAGCGTTCCTTCAATACAACGTTTCCCCTCCTCCTCTCCTCTTAATTGACAAAATACAAAAAAGTTGTCCGGTGTAAAATATGCAAAATTTTCAGTACATCCCGATTTTCATATTTATGATAGACCTTAAGTTGGTAAATTTTGCGTAAAATAAGAATTAAAGCTTTTGGTGATCAGTTGCGCCGTCTAGCGGTCATCCTACGCTTTTCGAAATAATTTCCAGATGTTTCTCGGGATCACTTTAGTAGGCGATATTTTTTTCCCAAAGCTGTAAAGCGTTCCTGATATATAGCCGAGCGACATTCTCAGTTGGCCACACGGTACATATAATGTGTGATACATCGTTAAGTTTGTAACCAAAAATGCCATCAGATAAAGGTGTACTTTTTTCTCCGTCCATATAAAAAAAAAGAAGTTTCTCAAAAACGAAACGTCGGACAAAAAATATAAAAATACAGTCTTGTAGAGCTATAAAGGTGCCAATGAAGAACTTTTATTTATTTTTCGATAACTTGCAAAATAAAGTCAGAAAAAAATAAAAACGAATATTTAAAAAACATGTCTTCCTAAATATCTCAAAAACGAAACAACTTAATTGAATTAAATAAACGCCATGTAAAAGGTCACTAAAATGCGCAACTTTTCGCTAATTTAAGCAACTTTGTATCTCTTACCGTTCCCGAGATCCCCATGAAGTTCATTCTTATCTTGGACACAGTGTATATACACTGTTTGTAATATCCTTTAGTACGAAAATCCAAAAATATTTTAATTGAAGAAAACACAAACGATTATATATAATTCTGAATTTTCAAATTTATATTTTGGCCAGAACCCCATAAACTTCTAATGAACGGTCTCGCTGAGACACCTGTGTGGTGAATCATCTAATATAATGTAACCAAATAATTGTTTGTCACCATTTCTAATACAAGCCGAATTTGAAACCAATTATAGGGTTATTCAATTTGAACTAAGAAAGTTAGTAAAGGGGAAGTGGCTGATTATTCGAAATATTTTAGATCGATATCCTATCCTGGAAAACGGTCTGCCCAAAATTTTGTATTTCGATGCTTTCTAGGTGTCCTATAACATCTAATAGTAACTCATCAAAAATCGCTTTGTATATTTAAACTAATCATTGTCAAATTAGATATTGTCAAGACACTGACTAATATAAGTCAGCGTAAATGTTTTGCATTACATTATCTGCTGTATCATGTAATACTTGATTCAACGCATAAATGCTGCAAAGAATATAGTCCTTGAATGGTTGAGTAAAAGATGTATCTATGTATATACGCATGCATGTTTATAGGCAACTTATGGACAACTCTTATCTCAGTTAAGGACGATATTAAAATGCATTAAAATTATATAAACAAACCTGTTCAGTCTTTTTGGCAATGAGAACACCCATAATTTTACTAAAAAAGGAAGCCAGAAGAGGATTCAACGGTGGCTCATTATCCAAAAATAAACATAATTTTTCGAGCAAGGCCACATCACTTGCTAGTCTTTCATTTAAAGCAGGAACATCACATGTTAATAATTCACAAGCTATGTTTGGATATTTAAAACGTGTACTTTCATCAAGTTCTTTGGAAGGCTCCATTGTTGTTAATTTTACTAATTCGTCCATAATATCAGGTTTTATTAAACTATAAAATAAATATATATTAAAAACTTGAAAGCAATGAATTATTCAACTTAACTTACAAGCTAAGTAGGGCTTTATTTCCATATTTGCATTCATTTATAAGATCTTCACCATCCAAAACTTCTTGCAGTGTCACATCCTAAAACAAACAATGCAGAAGCTTCTATTTGCTACTCTTCTTAACCTATTTTTGCAATACATTCTGACTTTTTTAATTACCTCTTTACCAAGAATGGTTTCTAATTGGGAAGCGGATGGGTTACTGTACTTCCAGAACATATTAGCAAATCCTATAATGAAAGCCAGTCTGAATAATTTCAAAAAAACTACACCAATGACAAAATGTATGACAATTTACTAAAAATTGACAATGTTTCATTTATTGGATGAAATAATAAAAATTATGACAGTAAAATACTGCTGGTAAAATTTATAGCTAATACAATTTATTTTTTTAGCACCATTCTTACCTTTTTCCTTAAATTAAACGTTGGGTTAAGTTCATTTGAAGTGACCTTTTTTATCGAATTTTTACAAAGTTGCTTGTAATGATTACGCAATTACACTTATATTAATCGTATATCACAAATATCATAATTAACTACGGTATAAAGTTTGGCTAGAAATACATTTAAAACTGCTGCAAGTAATACTTCCGTGACAAAAGTATGTAACCACTAACCACCATTCATTTCATATCCCATAATGCACTTGTTGAATACGCAGTTGATTTTTGACAGAAAAAAAGGCGGCATTTTCAGATTATTTTTGTATTTTCAAATTCAAACAAAATACATCATTTTTAAACATCAAAGGTGTATTTACAATAAAAAAACAATACTTATAGTAAGTGACCATTCTATTTATTCTTCTCATACATTATACCATGATAGATTTAGAAATTCAAATTTAAATGATCTTTTTTAGGAACCGGTACTGCTCTTCCACTTATAATTACTTGTGGCCCAACATAATATCTAATAAGTAGACTAGAACCACGTTTCAGTTGATTCTGACGTGATAAATCTAACCAACAATTAATCCAATTTTGATACAACGGCATCGCTGGAGGTTGCCCTGCAGTTAATCCAGATTTTGATACTGCCATACAATTAGCGACCACTTGAAACGGGTATGTGATAGCACTTGCGATAAACTACAATCAAATATATTCATATTCTTTTCAAAAATAATAATTTCCCACAGACCGACATTGTTGCGGATGTATACATTTGGAATTCCATTTCTTCAAAAACATAAGTGTTAATGGCATAAGTTGCAGTACTTGCCAGGAGTAAAAATATAATGTCTCCTATAACTCGAGGCACTAATCCACTGAAAAACCCTAATATACCATTTTGTTTATAAACTTCTACTATTGAATTGAATAAACCACTACAACACATAGGTATATTGCTTTAAAAACAAAAATTATATTAAACTTAAGTCAAACCTATATTTCGTTTCATGCCCAACAAATTGAGCCATCATTCTAATTGTTATAACGTGAAATGGATGACTTATGATTATGGCACTTACACGACTAATAAGGTCTTTTTTTAAATTCCTAATAAACTTTGCTCTGAAAATAATTATAGATGTATACTTATTAAATCAAGTTTATATGTAACTTTTACTTTTCGTCTTCTCGCTTTTGTCTATCTCCTTTATGTTCCTGTATTTCATCACCATCTAGTTCATCATCTATTTGCTCATTATTTTCATTTTTTGTGCTTATTTCACTCTCTAGCTTTTCTAAAACCCTCTCTGTAGTAATAGCACAGACTAAGTTTCCACACACTTTCGGAAATAAACCTCTATAGCAACCACTAAAGCCATCGACAGATTTGATATACTTAACTAAAATGTTGAGAACATTAGCTGAAATCATCATTTGTGACCAAACTGCTTACCATATTCAAATATATTAGGTAGTTTCAATGCAGGTTTACCGAATAGAGTTGTAGAAGGTCTGGGAGGTATAGGCTCATACCCTAACTATAAATATCTCAGAATTACATGTATTACATCAAGTATTTAATCTAACCTGTATTAGAACTTTAGCATATTCTAGAGGATGGGAAGCGGTATTTACAACAATCCTTACAGCATAATTTGACCAATTATTTTTCACTTCTTTCTGCTTTGACATATTTAAAATTTACTTACTATACAATTATTTTGTTCAAACAAACAATTGCAGTGTTGAAAGAGAGTACCGTCAAATTTGATTTAGTAGCCTACTTATGAGTGTGGTTATTAACTAATTTATTACCTATATTAAATTTATTAATATAAACCTTATATCTTTTATCTAGTGATAAAATAAATAAATACACTTTATTCTAATACATGTAGAGATGTGACAAAATACAGACAGCCGTAAGACAGTTGTTATCGGCCGGTCATTTATCAGCAAAACGCAAATAAAAAGCGTAAGGGCGGTCGATTAGAATCAGTTGGAATGGAGTGTAGCCATTCTGTGAAAATCTATGCATAATGTGTATAAATAATGAAACTGCGTTTATTAGAGCTTAGTGTTTAGCGTCGTAGCTCAGCATGGAGCGATCAGAACGGTTACAATCCATTGTTGCAAAACACAGAACACAGATAGAAGAACCCACTACCACCACTACGATGTGACTACGACCAATGCGACCAACTACGACTACCCGCAAAATGAACATTGAGTTGTATTGATATATGCCGCGTTTACACTATTCAAGTGAATTGATCAAGTCAGTTGAATTCAAGTGACTTGACAGCGAATTGAGGGGTTTAGATATTCAATTCGCTTTCAAGTCACTTAAATTCAACTGACTTGATCAATTCACTTGAATAGTGTAAACGCGGCAATAGCGTATCTAATGGAGTATCATATATGTAGGTACAAATGTACAACTCTGGCCTTTCCACAAATTTGTATAAATCGTATTTTGGAAAGAATATTGGAAAATATCCAAGAGCCACATTTTAGTTTTGAATTAGGTCACTACGTAAGAACAATATTTATGCCGTCCCAGCAACTATTTGCGGATGAAGTTACAATGCGACGGAAATTAATTTTGTAACGTTCTTGTACCGTAATATTGTAGCGAACATGGTAACTCAGGTCATAGGAAAACTAGATTGTTTTACTATAATTAGTATTGAATGAGTGTCATTGGTAACCGGTGTGATTTTAGTTAGAAGCAAAATTAGTATTTCAATTTTTGGATATCAAATAGGTTAATTTTGTAACTGCAGTTGTAATTCAGTCGCGTAAATAAGGCTTTTTAAGTTAACCCTTAACTACGGACAGTGAGTCTGACAGACTCCGCTGAATGTTAAAAACATCTCTAATTCTCACTACTATTTTACGCATGCGCGGACTCTAGTAGGTACCTTTCTAATTTTTAGTGTTCTAAAGGGGGCCTGACACGCTCGTGCTACACATGGGTATGTTTCTCTCGGTGGAAGGGGTAAACATTCGAATAGTTTCTCGTCTTTACATCCGTGCGCTGTAAGTCGTAGTAACCATAGCAACCGCGCGAAAACTTTAAAATAATGTGCAGGTGCCGCACAGCCGCCAGTTAGTTGCGCCAGTTTGCGTTGAAAACGTGTTCGTATATTTGTTAGATGCGAGAGTTTAAGTATTGCGTATTTAGCTTACAGACTATTAACTCTCCTGTATAATAATGTATCATGTAATAAATTTATGGCAACTTGTTTGTTTCAAAATATATTCTCGGTATATTTTGAAACAAATTGAAGGTTCCATAAATTGATTACATGATTATATAAAAATCATGTTATATATAAAATTCAAGCTACCCGCCATTTCTTATGCTAATTTGTCGACTTTACACCAAGTCGCCATCATACCAAATGTCCTACCCCCTCCACGAGAGAAACACCTCTTTATTCTTCTCTATGGTGCTACATTCCAATGTTACTCATACCGTTGAGGTACGAGTAACTTGAACGTGGAAGCGAGGGCATGATGGACTTGAGGGGGTATCTAGCATGCCTATTCCTCGGACTCTGTCATGACCATGGCTGGTGACTGCACACCAGTCAAGACCAATGTGCGTGGTGAAGAGCCACATCCTACACGAGGTGCTTCTGTTCTATCCTAAACACATTGGATTTAGACTTGCCTGTCGATAAACTGGCCTGCTTTCCCTGTGGGTAGCCCGCAGGGAGACTCTCTGCTCAGCTGTCGTGTCGTGGCCTAGAGCTTGCACATGGGACCGTACGGCGCCGATGGTGGGCTTTTCTTTTTGGAAAGTCTCATCATCGTCAAACCAGGCTCCCGGCTGGTGCCTTGCGGGAGTTGGGGGACCTTGGCTTAATTGCCTGGGCCGAGAGGAGACAACCTCACAAAAAACCTACATCCTAAGGTTGTGGTCGAGCTGCTGGGATGCGTGGCTGAATAGAGGATCAGTCCCTATCGATCAACCCTTGGGGCACCGGGGGCACCCCATTGTATAAATGCCTTACCCGCGTACCGGGGCACTGCGCTGGGTCGACCTACTTTTCCCCTTACTCGTGGGACTCACATGATGGAACCGCAAGAATATAAAAAACCCAACAAACCCAAATCTGGGGACTCTGAAAAGAGACACCCAAGTAAACCTGCAAAGGTATCTACAATGGATGCAAGGGCTGGAGGCTCGGGAACCGAGAATCCGAAACCGAGATCCAAACTCTCCGACGCCGAAAGGCGCAAACGTAAGGCTGCAAGGCTAGCCGCTTTGGCCCAGCCGGGCAGCACTACGCCCAAAATAGAAAAGGCCGCCAGGGAAGCGACTATCGCTAAACCTAGCACCAGCCACGCGGTGACTGCGGGGGTGAAGCGAAACCTCTCTGAGGGCAGCTCACCGAAAGCAGTCACAAAGTGGATAAAGACAGGTAACCCTGCACCGAAATCCTACAAGGAGGCACTCGCGACAATCCGGATGGCCATTGTGCCTGAGGATTATCCTGAGAGCTCCATCTCGCAGGAGCAGGCGGACCAGATCCGAAACTGCTTGTTGCTGGAAATAGACAAGATAGAAGTCGGAGGACTGGAACCAGGCTTCAGCGAGGTCCGACACCGTGGGGGTGTGCTGAGGGCGGGCTGCCTAGACACGAGCACCTGCTCGTGGCTTGCGAGCGCTGTCCGAAGCTGTACCCCCTGGGAAGGTGCCAAGCTGAAACTGGTGAGGGAGGAAGACTTGCCAAAACCCGTCAGGGCCATGGCTTGGGTCGCTGGCCCTCCCGTGGAACCTGAGAAGCTTCTGCACCGACTCCAGGTGCAGAACCGTAAACTTAGCACTGGCTCTTGGAGGGTGCTCAGCACCAAGGCTGACCCTAAAGGGCAGCAGGTGGTGTTTGCCATGGATGAGAGCCAGTGGAAAATCATCAAGGATACCTACGGTGGTACACTGCGTATCCAATTCTCCCTTGTACCGTTCCGACTTTTGGGACGGAGGGAGAAGGAAGAAGCAGGAACTACTGAGGACGCGGAGATGGAAACTGCCAAGGCAGGACCATCTGCACAGCTGTTTCCGGGGCCTGATGGGGACGCAGACACTGAACGGGCTGTGGGTTTCCCACAGTCTGCAGGCACTGCGTGTACCATCACGGACCTCCTTACAGACGCTCAACTGGTGGACGACCTCCTGCGAACTCCGCCAGGCGAAACACACACAGCAGGACAGAAACATCAACATTCCTGAAACTGCTGCAGATTAACCTCCACCACTGTAAGGCGGCCTCAGCTGCGCTACAAGCTTTTGTGGTAAGTAAAAACATTGATATAGTTCTCATACAAGAACCCTGGATTCCCATGGGTAAAGTAAGCGGCTTAGGGATTAGGGGATGGACCCTGATACACAGCGACATCCCCAATCCCAGAGCCTGCTTGCTTATCAAAACTAACTTAAATTTTCTGATGCTTAGGGATCACTGTTCTAGGGACCTAGCCGCAGTAAAAATCCAGTGGATGGAGGGTACCGGGGCAAGAAACCTAATTTTGGGGTCTGCCTACCTCCCGTACGACCAAGAGGGTCCACCTCCCACCCCGGAAGTGAGAGCACTGGCGGCCTATGTGGGAGAGAGCAAACAGGAATTCCTGCTCGGATGTGATGCCAACGCCCACCACACCCTGTGGGGTAGCACAGGCATCAACAAACGAGGTGAGTCACTTCTAAATCACTTCCCTGCAAACGGAATAAGTATACTTAACCGCGGAAATAAGCCGACTTTTGAAATGGCTAGCCGTGCGGAGGTTATAGATATCACTGTACACTGCGCTGTGCGAAGTGGGTGGTGCAGTGGTATGTGTCGGATGAGCCGTCTCTCTCTGATCACAGGTATGTAAGATTCGATATTGAAATACTACAGGTAAGTCATATATCGTACAAAAATCCTAGGAACTGCAACTGGGACGCCTACCGGAAGCGCCTGACAGAGGAACTTGAGCAATGCCCCAAAAAGATAAGCACCGTTGCCGATATCGAGCTTTTAGCCGACGGCTGCTATAAAAACTTCTTACGATGAAAGCTGCCCCACTAAAGTCAAAACAACAAACAGGGATACACCATGGTGGACCAGGGAGCTGTCTGACTTAAGGGCGGCCACCAGAAGACTTTACAATAAGGCGAAAAGATCTGGATCGTGAAACGAATATAAATTGTCCCTGACCAGATACAATTGCGCTCTGAGAAAAGCGAAACGGGAATCGTGGAAAAAATTCTGCCAGGAGCTAGAGGAAGTCCCCGAATGCTCCCGAATTCGTAAAGTCCTCGCCAAAGAAGGACCCTGCAGAATAGGGACACTGAACAAGCCAAACGGCGATAAGGCCGAAACAGAAGAGCAGGTTCTCAAACACCTCTTAGAGGAGCACTTTCCCGGCTCTAAGACCATTCACACCCAGACTGGCGGGGAATGTGTGGAACTGAGCTATGCTCAGATACCTAACTTAAGAGCGCGGAAAGAAGACTAGAACCTCGCACGGAAAATAATTCAAGTCCCAAAAATTCGATGGGCCATCGAATCGTTCAAACCCTTTAAATCGGCGGGCACGGACGGCATTTTACCGGCACTGTTACAACAGGGCTTGGAGCCGATGTCCCCAATTTTATGTACCCTACTAAGGGCTACCTTAACTACGGGTTACATACCAAATAGCTGGAGAGAGGCTCGGGTGGTCTTCATTCCTAAACAGGGCAAGGCGTCCTACAGGGAAGCGAAGTCGTACCGGCCCATCAGCCTTACCTCTTTTCTTCTCAAAACTTTAGAGAAGATAATTGACAGACATTTGAAGGACTCCGTATTGGCAAAGCTGCCTCTAAACGAGAACCAATATGCGTATCAACCTGGAAAATCTTGTGAGCAAGCTATTCATGAGTTTGCCCGGCGAGCGGAAATTGCCTTAAGCAACAAAGAAGTCGCGCTGGCTACCTTCCTTGATATAGAGGGCGCCTTTGACAGGGCGTCCTTTCTGTCGATGGGTAGGGAACTTCAAAGACGTGGAGTCGAGCCAACGGTGACAAGGTGGATCGACGCCATGATAAGAAACAGGATGGTTCATGTGTCACAGAACCTCTGCACCATAAAGGCGACCGTGGCAGCTGGCTGCCCACAGGGCGGAATGCTATCACCCTTGCTGTGGTGCCTGGTGGTAGATGGCCTTCTCTGCGATCTTCGGACGGCGGGCTTCCACGCACAGGGCTATGCCGATGACATCACCATCATGATCTGCGGCAAGTTCGAGGGCGTGATATCCGAGAGGATGCAAGTCGCACTCGGACTCGTGGAAAGGTGGTGCAAAAGAGAAGGGTTAACTGTTAACCCTAGAAAAACGACCATGGTCGCGTTCACTCGAAGAAGGAAGCTTTCCAGACTTCAGTGTCCGACCATCTTCGGCTCAAAGATACCTGTATCCTCTGAGGTCAAATACCTAGGGGTGACTCTGGACGCCAAATTGACGTACAAACCACACCTGGAACAGGTAACAAACTAAGCCACGAAGGCCTTTTGGGCCTGCAGAGGAATGTTTGGCAAAACGTGGGGGCTGAAACCTATGATGGTACACTGGCTGTACACGAAAGTTATAGTACCCTCTATAACTTACGCAGCGTTGGTCTGGTGGCACAAAGCTAGTATGGGCTATGCGGCCAACGCACTCAGTAAAGTCTAGAGGATTGCCTGTTTAGGCATCACTGGAGCCATGTCTTCGACGCCGACTGCGGCGATGGAGGTGATCCTTGGACTTCCTCCGCTGCAGCTTGTTTTGTGGTCGGAGGCAGTTCTAGGGGCCTACAGAGCAAAATGTAGTGGATGCAGTGGCTTCTCCGGTAGAACGGTGGATCATACCGGCATCTTCACCTACATAGAGCAGACAGTACCACTGTCCATGGGGGGCGGACAAGATCCCGCCCACTTTCAGTTTCAGTGGGGGATACAACGTAAACATCTCCAATAGAGAGATTGCCGAAACTCTCGCCCACAAACCGAGACGGGAGGTATCTCGCTGGTTTGTGGAGGCCTCTAAAACGCCTAACGGCACGGGAATTGGGATTTGGAAAGATGGTGAAACCGAGGGTGAAGCCTTCAGCCTAGGGAGCTCCGCGTCCATCTTCCAAGCCGAAGTAATCGCAATCCAGACCTGCGCGGAAGGCAGTTTAAACTGCCCGCAGGTTAATGGAGCAGTGGAAATTCTCTCTGACAGTCAGACTGCCCTTAGGGCACTACAAGCTGTCAGGTTCGATTCCGAGGCAGTGCTACACTGCCATAAGACTCTCGCAAAACTGGCGGATCGCCTCAATACAACACTGAGATGGGTGCCAGGTCACTCTGGAATCAGAGGTAACGAAATGGCTGACAAATTAGCTAGAGGCGCCAGTGAGAGACTACTCGTGGGTCCAGAACCTACATGTGGGAACTCCTATGGCAGCATCAAAGCCTTTGTCAGATCTGAATTCGCTGTTAGGCATTGCTCCTACTGGAATGCACTTGCCGGCATGAGATACTGCAAAATTTTCGGGATTCGCCCGTATGATGAAAAACTGCGCAAGGCAGTTTCCATGAGCAGGGTCAGGTTGAGGTTACTCACAGGAATCTTAACCGGTCACTGCGCACTGAACAAACACCTGCATCGTATGGGCATAGTAAACTCTCCCCTATGCAGAAACTGTGGGAATGCGGAGGAAACTCCAATCCATCTTCTTGCCGACTGCTCGACAGTGGACAGGGAGAGGCGGAGTTACTTCGGGGTCGGGCGTCTGGATGATCCTGGACTAAGAAAATTAACTCTCGACCAGGCTGCGGACTTTTTCGTCCGAGTGCAACCTGGCTAAGATGAGTAAAACAGCACGGGGGCACAATAGGTCTTTCTTATGGCCGAGTTTGCCTTTACGGCTCGTCCGCCCGCGCAGTCCCAAAAAAAAAAAAACTTGAGAGAAGAACGTGCAAGGAAATAACACCCGTGAAAAAGGAACGAGCACGGCACGAAAAAAATCGGACTTGACTTGATTTTAACTGTGTGACGTCATGCGCTTCGGATAAACACGAATGAAAGTCGAACGTCAATTTGCGAAGTTCGTGACGTGTTTGCAATGTGATTAACTCGCCATTATTATGATCTGTTTACATCTGTTGACATTAAACTTTGTTCCTTCAAAATTGTGCATGTAAAATACAAAAAGCATGAGCGTGTCAGTGTGCAAATTCAGTCCAGATAAAATTGTGCGTTTCAGAATGGTAGGTACGACTAAGATTGGAATGAAGCGCGAGCGTATCAGGCCTCTTTAACAGCTGCACATGAAAGAAGGTTTGTCGCGTTCTTGATCTGTAGTTTTTTTGTTCTTCGGAGTGTCACAGACCAGCGTCCGTGTTAGTGCAACAGTATCTGTAGCGATGGCAGGTTCATCGAAGAGTGTTGTAAGTGTACCTACTTATCGAGACTTCGAACAAATTGTTTTACAATGGTTCGAAGAAGAAAATAGTGATAATAGTGACACTGAAACTAGTGAAAATGTATGTATAAATAGTGAGCATGATTCGCAAAGTAAGCAGGAAACTAGTGATAGTGACGATGATGCTGAATACATTCCAGAAGACGAAAATATTTCTGAAAGTCATGATGAAATGCAATGTGAGCAAGAAGACCATAACCATAGTGATGATACAGAGGATAGCAATAATGTTGAAAAGAAAAAAAAAACAGAATTATTGGTACGGAAAAAATTGATACAAATGGAGTAAGGAAGAACCTACACGAAATGTTCGAACTCCAGCACATAATATCATAATTCTTCCACGTGCACGCCTAGCTGTAGCTGACAATAAAAGTGCTCTAGCATTTTTTGACAAACTCTTTTCAGAAGAAATGTATGAACTTATATTGACGTGGACAAACAAAAAACTATCCGATATGAGAAATCGCTACAAACGACCGAATAAACCAGAACTTTCAGAGCTCACTCCCATAGAATTACGAGCTTTCATTGGAGAAGACATTAGAAGTATCTTTGCCAAGGACTGCACAGGCAGAGACATGTTTAGAACAGTTATGTCTGCAGAACGTTATTCCATATTACTTGTAGCTCTACGATGTGATAATCCTGACGACAGAGCCGACAGAAAAAAGTTTGATAAAGCTGCAGCAATCAGTGAATTTTTTAATTTATTTATAGTGAACGCTAAATCATCATACTCAAACGGTGCCACGGCATGTGTAGACGAAATGTTGGTAGGATTTAGAGGCAAATGCAGTTTCAAAATGTATATACCATCTAAACCCGAAAAGTATGGTACTAGAACAAGTTATCTATTTAACGCATATATTTATAAAGGAAAAGATAGTGATGGTCACAGACTGACTGCCGAAGAAAAGAAACTGAGTAAACCAACTCAAGCAGTCATGCAACTAGCAAGGCCCATATATAACTCTAAAAGGAATATAACCTGCGACAACTGGATCACATTCTTGAAGCTGGTAGAGTATTTATGGAAAAATAATATTACGTGTGTTGGAACTCTGACTGACTGAAAAAAAATAAAAGGGAAATACCTCCAAAATTATTGCCTACACGAGGACGCAGAGTAGGTGAAACATTGTATGGCTTCACTAAAAATATAACTCTTGTGTCACATACTCCAAAAAAAAACAAGACTGTAATTCTTGTATCGAGTATGCATCACACTAAAACTACTGATCCAGAACAAGAAAAACCAGAAATAATAAGTTTCTATAACCTCACAAAAGGTGGTGTGGATTCCATGGATGAAAAATGTGCCAAATATACGTGCAGTCGTCGCACTATCGTGTATGGCCTATGGCCCTATTCTATAAAATTGTTGACATATGTAGCGCAAATTCATACATCATTTACTCCACATTCCCCACGAATAATGAAAAGCGATTTGGTTTTATAAAAGAACTAGCTAATCGATTGGTTGAAGAACATATTCGTGAAAGGTTGCAGTCGCCACACATCTCTAGGGAACTGAAAAATCTGATTTGTCGATTTTTGATTATTCCGCAAGATCCACGTCCAGTGCAAAATGTACTAGAAGTGCGGAAGTATTGTTACATATGTCCTTCTAGAATAAGAAAAAAAATCTCTTACTTGTGTGTACAGTGCCAGAAGCCAATTTGTCTCCAGTGTTCGCGCAAATGCTGTGTGAACTGCTGCGATAATAACATAAAAGTAAGATATTACTATTATTCTGCTTGCAGGATTCTTTCTGTTGTGATCCAGAATAGCAATTTACATTTTTGTGTTCATATATTAGTAGTATTTTATGGATATATACTTAGCGGGGCTATATTTTTTATTTTTCTTTAAAAAAAATCCCTCTAAATTTTTCGATGTACTAGAATAACATGTTAATTTTGTCAGTGTCAAAATAAATGTAATTTTATTCAATAATGAAATATTTTTCAATAAAATTAATAAAAAATATATGATATTTGTTTTTATGCGGCTATTAATGGGTTTTAAAATTTTTAAATAATTATAATTTGATTTCTGGAATCGAAGTCTGGAGGACTCCTCGTCCGTGTTAACATGAAAATAATGGGTGTCCGTAGTTAAGGGTTAAACATCATACACGCATGCTTCTGCTAAAAGTATCGGTGAATTGATCATTTGGTCACATCAAGGGGTGTAAGGTCGAATATCCCAAACTGACTGGAACTGTCATGGCGACGAAATTCTTGGTATCCGCAAGAGATCGCTATCAATCACGAACGTCACAAATGCAGACGCCACGTCTTTTGTCATTATTTAACCAAAGTATTGTGTCGTGTTGTTGTGTTGTTTACACCATATATTTATGGTCTATATATAATTCGATTCCTGTATTGTGTTGTATCGTAATATCGATCAACTTGTGTGTATTTAGTAATGATTTAGTATTAGTGTTGTCGTGTTAGTGTATTATAAACAATTATAAAGACTTTAAAATGAGCTTTGTTTTGATAGGTAAGTTATAAAATATTCAAATTATACAAGTCTTATAATATGTGTCTGGATTTATTACCATTACCTAGATTATTAAGAAAATATAAAAAATAAATTTGTATTGAATTTGTTTTTATTGCCTTATTGGTGGATACTGCAGTACATATACCTAAAAAACGTAAAGTTTGATGTATGGCCGTGAAAAACTCAAACTATTTCGGACTTCAAAGAGATAATTTTGATTGGAAAAAGTAGTTGTAGTTCTTTCACTAATTTTTTATATTCTCCCGATAATTACTTAATACAAAAATCAGCAAACTAATTTTTTATGAAATTGAATATTGTGTGAGTAATTATTAGCAGATTATCAAAAAACAGTGAAAGAACTAATCGTACATACATACTTATAATACAAAATTTAAATTTTACCCTGGACTGATGTGAATTTTACCGCCTTGAGTTCTTGATCCCCGCGAGATGGAGCGATTTACAAGGATCCACCTAGTTTTTTAGTACTTGGATATGCTTGGCGTATGTTTAAAGTGTGGTTCTATTTCTAACTGTTGTTTATGCTGTGGTCAGTGATTTCCCAATGTGAATCATTTCTAGAATCTGGAAACGTATTCCTTCTGCGGGGAGTTGAATCTTTTATATACATTTATACCTTGATATATAAGTGGCTTTCGATTTGTACACCGTACAGCTCGGGAGCTGTTCCGAGTCACCTATCTGTCGTTCTATTTTGCCATGTGACTTGCACTTGTACAGCCCCGTTTCTGCTTCCCTTCACCCCTGGTGCACCAACCTTTCGGCTGGGGCGATACGCTCCCGCATGCGCACTTGCGTTTGTTTACAAAAAAGTGTTGACAATTTGAATGCAATGTAAACAAAACGAAAACTTGAAAGGTTATGTTACATCTGTGATTACATGGCCGCCACCCCACCACCCTTTATTTGTTTACACTTTATCTGTACCTGAACTGTACTGAGTTAGTTCACTGTACACGCACACGAGTAGCTCCGGAGCTGTTCCCGAGTAACCCTTATGGACAAATCGAAAGCCACTATAATGTCGTGTTTTATACCTCGGTTGGTTCTAGTCTTTACGTTGTTCTATATAGTTCAAAGAAATGTCTACATACAGGCTTAAGAATGTTTTCGTTTAGTTTAACGTTAGTGTCATTTTTTTAAGTGCGTTTGATTAGCTCAAGTTAAATATACAGATACCTATAGGAGAACAGTACAACAGCAAAAGGTTGAAGTAATAATTCCATGGATGTGGAAACGTATCTACGAATTTTCAGATGATTATTTTAGAAATGCATACACGTCCCATTACCATCACGTGTATGTAAATAGAAACGTCTGAATACAATTGATACTACGTAAGAATAACAACGTTTAGGAAAAGTATCGGCAACGTTATAATAACGTAGGCAGATACCGTGTCTGCAACGTATTGTGTACTGCTTTGGAAAAAGTGTAACGTAGCGATAAATGTGACCGGTTACAAAAATCCTATAGCAAATACAGTTGTTGGTACGTGCGTGAGAGGTGTGCGCAACGACTTTTACACCAAATTGTAACCAAACTCGTTGCACAACCTATAACTTGTATTAGCTATAAGCTGTACCATGAACCAGGTGCAGCTTCGGGAAAAAAAAATATCACTGACTAAAGTGGCCCAAGAAACATCTGGAAATTATTTAGGAAATAGTGGGATGACCGCTAGATGGCGCAACCGAGCACCAAAAATTTAAATTCTTATTTTATACAAAATTTACCGTATTGAGGTTTATCGCAAATATGAAAATCGGTATCTTCTGAAAATTCCGCATATTTTATACTAGACAAATTTTTTGTATTTTATTAAACAAGGACAGGGGAGGAGGGGAAACTTCGTTTTGACCGAACGCTTATAACTCCGGTTCTATTGAACAGAATTTTATAAACTTGATTTTGTTTGAAACGGTTCTCCTCTGCCAATATAATTTTTACCAATTTTAATGAGTTTAATAAGTGATGTGCATGCTAGAGGGCGCTGTATAAATGTTTTCTGGAATTTTGCTTTTCTTCAAAAATATTGTAGGGAAACATGTATTTTTAAGCGTGAATTAAGAAAGTAGACTAATGGCCGTTTGTTTAAGCGCAGCTTTACCATTGGGGTATTAATGCTAAGCTGCGCTTAAACAATGCGCTGCAAACGGCCATAAATTACCAACAAATCAACGTAAACCGCGCATCCATATCTTTTACCTATCCAAAGATATCTTAAAAAACGTGTATATACACTCGGTTGATTTAAAATCGACTCATCCGGCAAGCGACGTAGACCTAACGTCGCACACAGAAACTTTCAACATTTAACTGGATGTTTGTAGTAATAAAGCAATTTGCTTATGAGCAGGTAAAATAGCTACGTAATGTGAAATGAATGGGAAGATCGCTGCAGAAATGTATTCTTTTTCAGATACTTTTAAAACCTACCCAGACAGCACAAAGATATCTTATAGACGTCCATAAGATGTCTGAATCCGATATTCGGGACGTCTTATGGATGTCTGTTTACGCCTGAAGGACGTCCATAAGATGTCGTATAGACATCCATTGTTACAAATGTCAAAGTTTATAAGACATCGTTTTACAACGTCTTATAGATATCTATTTTGGACATATGTCAGACATAATTATCTAGGCTTTTAATGTTTCTGAACACGTGCACCGATGACGTAATTTCTAACTAATAATTCAGAATCGGTACTCATGGAAGTGCAAGAACTGTTTGAACGGTTCCAGAATCATTCTGAATCGATTCTGTCAGTAACCAAAACATCGGACTAAAAATTCGGTTCGCGTTCTTAAATAACCAAAACGCTAAACTGTAAATGCGCGTGCGCAACAACTCTAGAACCATTCTGAATTCTGAACCAAAACAAAGCTAATACTCGTACAAATCAATTTTAGAACCTTAAGAAAAATTATTTATCGAAACAGATAGACAGGAATCTATGTTCATCGTAAGTTTGTTTCGTTAAATACACTGATTTTATTCGAGAATTTATAACAAAACACACAGTAAACAAATAATAATTTATTTCAAATAATAGAGAAGGTAAACGAAAAGGCAGTCAAACTGAAAACAAATTAATACACAGAAAAAACTTTTGAATTATTGGTTGGTTCTGAAGGACATTTTCTGCACTATCATGCGAACATTCATTCTCTAAAGTATATGTAATAGTGTGAATCGAAAAACGCGTTTTTTTCTGCAATACAATTCTAATAGCACGGAAAACTTGCGCATAGGCGTCATTATAAATAAAAAAATATTTAAAAATTATTTTTTCAAAATTTGAAATCGGGCAGAAGGCCTGAAGTTACCAAAAAAAAGTCAAAATACCTGTAAATTAAAAAAAAAGTGCAAAAATTACAAAAATAAATAAATTTTTTATTGTAATAGTGAAAAAAGTGTTTTTAAGAGTGTCCTTAATGCATACAAAAAGTAATTGGACCCGTTCTTGTTTTACTGAATTCGCGCAAAAGTCCTAAAGTTGCGAGCAGGGTTGCCGCCCTGAAAATGTTAGCTATGATAATGGATGAGAGACCACACATTAGAGAACTTGGCTACAGGAGGATCCTTAAATCCAGAAATGAGCCATCGGCTGAAGGTTACATAAGAGACTTCAAAATACCTTCAATAAATTTTAGTGCAAACGACTATACCGAAGTAATTGATTGGTCAATTTGCAAGTTAACACCGCCGCCACTACTGTCCAAGATGCCAACTGAACACATTGCTTCTTTGTTGAAAGACAAAGCGCTATCAGCGTTTAACTACCTCAAATTCCCATGCCACGCCCAGTCTGTTGAGAGGTGTGTAAAACTGGTTACAGAAGCAGCAGAAAAAGTGTGCGGGCATGAAAATCGAGATGGTTATATTAGAGCTACTTTAAAATCAAGACAACTGATGCCCACATTTAATTAAAAGTCAGCACTCAAAGGGGCTTCTATGTAAATAATCTTTTGCCTACAACGAACATATGCATTGTACAAAGTAAATAGTTACTGTAAATATTGTAAATAAAATTCACCCTGGTTGGTTGGTTGCGTAGGGTGGATGTGGAAATCACTTGTTAGAGTCTTATTACAAACCTAATGTGTTAAATAAACACTCATCCAGATATGGAAAACGGCGTTTTTACGGGACTATAACATAACTTATACTATAATTTAGACCTTTTGCACGAATACAGTTAAGGAATAACAGGTCTGAAAGTATTTATTCTGGGTTGGGAAAACTATTTTGAATGGTTTTTACACTATTACAAATTAAAAATAAAACTTTTATGGGTTTTGGCACATGTTTAAAAATCGTCGAAAATCATGAAATATCGTTTTTTGCGATACAACCCGCAACTTTAGACCTTTTGCGCGAATTCAGTAAAACAAGTATGGGTCTAATTGGGTCTATTTTTTGTATGCGTTAAGGACACTCTTAATAACACTTTTTTCACTATTACAACAAAAAATGTATTTTTTGTAATTTTTGCATTTTTTTTTAAATTTACCGGTATTTTGACTTTTTTGGTAACTTTAGGCCTTCTGCGCGATTTCAAATTTTGAAAAAAAATTTTTTAAATATTTTTTCATTTATAATGGCGCCTATGCGCAAGTTTTCCGCGTTATTAGAATTGTATTGCAGAAAAAAAAAGCGTTTCTCGATCCACTCTAATATGTAATAGACTTTTATATCTCGCCCCCATACATATTCTTATTCATGTAATTTCTTAATTACATAAATACTTAGAAATAATTGTATGCGATAGCGATTTAACTATATACATATGTTAAGCTCGCATTAAGAAATTATTGGTTTAGGAATTTATAAATGATCCCTTGCATATGAAACTGGATTTAATAGAAAATATATTGTATATACATAGATAGTGATTTATATACGTAGTAATTTACATACAGTTGACCATACTATTACTGCTTTGCATTCGGGGACCGCAATAAAGCATACTTTTAACGGGTTTTATGGCAGTTTGAATCGATTCTAAATCAACCGAGTGTACATAACAAGAGTTTTTCTATAAATACAGTGAAATACGTTTAAGACGAAAACGCTTAAGAAGAAATATTGGTTAACACGAAATAATAAAGCGGTCCCGAAAAAGTACTGTGTATTTATATATAATGTATAAGTGCCCCAGTGAAGTCTGCATCATATGGGATTTTTTTATTAATAGATGTATTCTAAATTTGAGTTTGGCATCAATTTCTGCTTCGGTCAAGATGAAAATTAACCAAAAAAATAATAGTCACGCGATTCGTATTATCTGTCAAATTTAAAGTGGGGTTATTTGTCAAAATATCGAAAAAAGTTATTAGAAAAAGTTTTTCTAAATGCAATTTTTAGCCCATACGCAAAATTTCAGCTGCATAAGATAATTTAGATTTTTTGCCATTTTCTTGTAAATTGCACCACTGTTGCGAAATAAGACTCAACGCAACCTACATTAAACTTAACAACAATAAACATCGGTATCATCTCACACCACAACTTTGATTAATCAACCGAATACCATTCGGTATTCGGTTGATGATGAAAACCCATGCGTTTTCGAAACACGTGTCCCGAATAATTAATCAAAGTTGTGGTGTGAGGTGATACCGATGTTTATTGTTATTACGAGCCCACAGTCCTTGAAATCACTCTACATTAAACTTCTTAGTTTTAACAATGCTTTATTCCAGGCACATATTCAATGTGTGTTTTTCTACAAAATCCAAATAGGGCTATTAAAATTTGGTCACATGTGATGCAAAGTTTGTTTTTGACCCTGTATAAGGTAAGTTCATAAAATAACTATTTTTGAAAATGTAGTTTGTGTCTAAAAGTAATATACAATAATATTAAGAAAATAGTTTAATTGAAAAGTCAAATTTTCTAATAAAATAATCATAATACATTATAAAAATGAAACGCATTTAAAATTCCACCTTTTCAATTAATAACAATATGTATTTTAATATAATAATATTTGAAAAACCTAAAAATTAAAATTAGGTACCTACATACATTTCTGTGTGCCTCCCATTGCGTTGGAAATACAAACAATTGTTCTTCTTGATACATCTTTAATGGAGTTTCTGATACTAAGGGGGCTTATTTCTAAAATACAGTTTCGAATCACCGTTTCCAAATGATCAACATTACGCAAAGGTTTTTCTTTGTAAACTTTTTATGCAATGTACGAAAAATTGGCAAAAAATCTAAATTATCTTATGCAGCTGAAATTTTGCATATGGATTAAAAATTGCATTTAGAAAAACTTTTCTAATAACTTGTTTCAATATTTTGAGAAATAACTCCACTTTTGAATTTTTTTTGGAAAAAAATTTAAATTTAACAGATAATGCGAATCGCGTGACTATTATTTTTTTGGTTAATTTTCATTTTGATCGAAGCAGAAATTGATGCCAAACTCAAATTTAGAATACATCTATTAATAAAAAAAATCCCATATGATGCGGACTTCACTGGTATACCCTTTAGCACGAAAAAATATTTCGGTCCCGTCAGTTTCGTGTTAAACATATTTCACTGTATTATTAAAAATTATTCTGCTTTACCCCAATGGAATTTAACAAATTTCGTCTTGATAGAAAGGATTTTCCTCTACCTATTATTAGTGATCCAAACTCTTTAATATGATTGTTACCGGTACCGCTAGAGGGCGTTCAGAAAATGTAAATAGGTAATTTGAGTTTTTTTTTAGAGAATAGTGCGTGTAATGATATATTTATGCTCACACTATAAAATAGTGAATTGAAAATTTAAAATATTAGCTTTTAATTCCTGATTTATTTACACTTGTTATGGAATAAATTGGTATTTAATTATTTATTGTTTGACTGATCTACAAGTGGAAATAAATCAGGAATTAAAAGATAAGTACATAAAGGTCAGAAAATATATATATTAAAATATTAGTGAAAACAACAACAGCATAATTAAAATAAACAACACAGCAAAACAATAAAAAAGCAATAAAAACATGATAAAATCAAAATAGTTACTGGCGGCCTAGGTGTTCAAATTGTCGCCCATCATTTTCTACACAACGATTCTGTCTACGACGAGTAGATAGCGTTGCAGTATCTTATTCTGCCATAGAAATACTTTGTACGGCATGTTTTATCCTCACAATCAGGTTGTCTCGAGTAGTGAACCGCGTTGCAAAAACAATTACTTTTATTCTCACCTTTCATTAAGAAAATATTAAATACCTCAGAAATTACCGAATTTAGATATAGGGAGTGGTTAATAAAAATGAAAGTGCATACAGTGTCCTTCGTTTCCTTAATATAAAATACAGGATGTTTCATTTAAATAAGATGAGAAAATAATGCATTTGCGTTTTGAATCGTCCTGTACACAATTTTCGCAATATTGGCAAAATATCACTTTCCTATGAAACTGTAACAATATAAAAAAGTCATTCCAGTACAAAAAGAATTTCAAGTTGTTTTGTGTGGAATACACAGGACGTTGAACACGCAATGATTTTCAGACAAAATTGACCATAACTTCTGAAATACTCGGTGTAACTCAATGAAACCTTATATTGAAGGAATTAGGAAAATATGCTTAATCTAAATTTAAAACAATATATAGTGTGTTCTGTTAAGATTTGTTTTTTTTTTGTTTTTTACAAATAAGTTACCCTTAGGTTAGGCAACCCCTTTTTCCGACAGAATATGTTTATACATATTCATAAGACAAGAATAGTCTTTTACTCCCATTGAAAAATGCGGGTTATTTTTAGGTTAAGTTTTAAGTGTGTGTAAGAAATGTAAAATAAAGGTACAAATAAAATCAAAGACGTGGTTATTACATCAAATCATCAACAGAAAACGTATGTTTGGTTCACCCTGGTAATATGAAACACTCTGTATATACGAAAATAATTTTGAAATTTGTAGCTTAAGACTATCTATGATTTTTGTATATAACATTTTGTGATATCTTTAATATTAATGGAGATATGGAGCTTTGACGCACTAATGCCTCACCCTGTATATATGTGTTTGTAAAAAATATAGGCAATATGCATGAGTACTAATTTTAACTTTATATCACATTGTTGTAGTAGTAATAGGTGCATACCTATATGTTCTCTTAAAGTATTTTGGACAGTAGTTCCAGATAATCCCAATTCTCTAGCTACTGCCCTGGTACTTAAATGAGGATCAAATTGCACATATGCCAAAATATTACTTGTATTTTCCTCTGTATGACTTCTATTGTGTCATATATATAGGAATATTTACATTTCCTGTCGTTCTTAAAAGAACTAGTCGAAGAACATTTATTTTATGGAAATGACATCTTTCAGAATATTGTACGGTACCTATACAGGATGGTCCATTTAAAGTGTAACACTGTAATATCTGCGAAACCATTAGTGTTATGAAGAAAAGTGTTAGACAAAAGTTTAACTATATGAAGGGGCTCATTCGATGGCGCTACTGTTGTCACTATAAAGAAAGACACAAAGGTCATATCAAGGTCAACTCTTTTTTTCCAAATAGCATATGGTATTTTTTTTAATCAAATTCTAAAAGAGCAATAAGTTGTGAATAGAAAAGTAGTAAACCACATATAACCTCAAACTAATATTAATCGAGATATTTCGAAAAAAATGAGGACATAATAAAAGTCAGTGCAGCAATGTTTTTCCTTCGTTTGTTAAATGTAAAAGCAGAAAATAAATGTTCATAGTAGCTACAAATTGTTTACATAAGGTAAACAGTTGAAGAAAGCAGCCGGCTATCGAATTAAATGTTCAAAATGGCGGCCACCAGTCTCAATGCACTTTCGTATTCGCGCAGAAAAATCAGGACATAATAAAAGTCAGTGCAGCAATGTTTTTCCTTCGTTTGTTAAATGTAAAAGTAGAAAATGAATATTAATAGTCGCTACAAATTGTTTACATAAGGTAAACAGTTGAAGAAAGCAGCCGGCTATCGAATTAAATGTTCAAAATGGCGGCCACCAGCCTCAATGCACTTTCGCATTTGCGCAGAAAAATCTCTATGCAAACGCAGTAACATGTCTTCAGAAATGTCTGCACATGCATGTCTTATTTTCTACTGCATGCTTTCTGGTGTTGTTGGTTCCGTGTCATATACTACAAGTCGATATTGTACACTTATATATAGCGATTCTTCTGCACGAATGCGCAGCATCAAATTGGCGACCACCAGCCTCAATGCACTTTCGCATTCGCGCAGAAGAATCGCTATATTTATTTTAAGTGTACAATATCGACTTGTTGTATACAATACAATCTTTACTATTGATTTCGTAAATATCCGACTTTTCCAAAGGTTGTATCTTGTCTTCGCTCTCTCCGCCAATCCATTACTCCGAGGGTAATTCCGCGAACTAGTTATAATATCAAAATTCCAGTCAGACGCAAAATTTCTAAACGCATAAGAATTATACAACATATTATCTGATATTAACGTCTTTGGAATACCGTGCGTTGAAAATATGTTTTTAAATATCCTAATTATTTCATCAGTAGCTTTATTTTTAATCGATACTACTTCTAACCATTTATTATAATAGTCTTGTATTACAACATAACTCTCATTCTTAAATTCTAATATGTCAGACGCAACCTTATTGAACGGTAAATCTGGTATTGAATGAGGAATGAGTGGTTCTTTAATGTTAGCTTTTCTGAATTGTTCACATATTTTGCACTTTAAAATTACAGCCTTAATATCATTGTTTATGTTAGGCCAATAAACAGCTTGTTTAGCTCTAGCTTGAGTTTTAGTAATCCCTAAGTGAGATTCATGCAATAATGTCAAAATTGATTTTTGTAATGTTGTAGGTACTACAACTCTACTTTGAAAAAACACTAGGTTATTCTGTACAGTGAGATCAGTTATAATATTAAAAAATGGTTTTATGTCATCACTAAGTTTGTTAATGTTAGTCGGCCATTCGTTATAATAAAAGTTTATATTTGACGATTTTAACGCTCTTCAACTTGTTTCAAGGATAAAGAAATGCCAAATTGAGCAAATTACGGTTCTTTAATCAATTGTTATTAGCTATGTTTGCTACGTTTCGGCCGACACTGGTCTTTTTCAGGCTAAAATTTTTAACAAAATTAAACAACATAAATATAAAAATACATTATTACAAGATGGTTCACCAAAAAGAAAGACATACTTACCAGTCAGCAAGAAACAATTAAAACCAAGTCATTCAAATGATGATTAAAAGTACGATGACATTCTAATGTAGTAATAAGAATTTATATAATTAATTGTTTAAATAGTTTTTTCAACTAACTGGAGAATATAATATAAGTAATATATTTTAACGTTATATTCTCCAGTTAAAGCCAAAGACTCCAACAATAGACTCAAATTTTCAAATTCTGAGCTTTCGCAATTTATTTATTGCTTCATCAGAGAATTAAAACAAGGGTGTACATTGACGATGTAACATCCAAAAAATTAACACTAATTTTATTATTATTACTAATTTTAATATGTTGTTTTGCTGTTGAAAATGTTTTTTGGATGTTACATCGTCAATGTACACTCTTGTCTTAATTCTGTGATGAAGCAATAAATAAATTGCGAAAGCTCAGAATTTGAAAATTTGAGTCTATTGTTGGAATCTTTGGCTGCCATACCCACATTCCCAACCTTGTGAACTTAACGAGTACAGCCAGTACTTCTTTTCGAAATTTTTATCAATAAAATCAGATTTACTAACTAATCTATTAACATTAACGTTCTTAATGAGATTTAATTTAATACACGTATCTAAACCTAACAATGGCTGTGCTAATATTATTAACTACATTAACTACACTACTGCTACATAACTATTATTATTACTACTAAGCTGTATTATTAAGTACAACAAAATCTTCATACAACTCTGTGTTATCGTGGCTACATTTCAAATTTACAATTCCAAGAGGATTTAAATTTAAACCTCATAGGCTTCAATTACATGTGAGGTTGGCCTTATCTTACTCTTACAATTAATTATATCAAGCACATTCTTAGGAATTGCATTCACTTCTGCACCGGTGTCAAGTTTCAATTTTATTAACTTATTCTCAATCTGAATGCACTGAGACCAACTTACCACGTTAATATTTTTATTGGGCATAGCTAATAACAATTGATTAAAGAACCGTAATTTGCTCAATTTGGCATTTCTTTATCCTTGAAACAAGTTGAAGAGCGTTAAAATCGTCAAATATAAACTTTTATTATAACGAATGGCCGACTAACATTAACAAACTTAGTGATGATATAAAACCATTTTTTAATATTATAACTGATCTCACTGTACAGAATAACCTAAACGGGTCGATGGCCGCAGTGGTTAGGCGGCTGACTATTGTTGTGAGAGGACGATAGGTGCCGGGGTTCAATTCTCTGGAGGGACGGTGACATTTTTTCAGAGAGTTTAATCCCGGATCGACTTGCCATTCGCTGTTGGGAGCAAAGTGATTAACAGCGCGGCATCATAAAAGGCGATATGATGCTGTCACAAAGCCATTTAAACACAACTTACACACACTAAACTACACCGCAAGAGTTGCAGTGATAGCCAGACAAGTAATACAGCTTACGGAGTCACTGCAACTAAGCACCCACCACACATTAAAAAAAAAAATCATAACAGAATTTATCACAAATTAATTGTCAGATTCTTCGGTGTCTTTCTCGAGTTTCTGATGGAACTGTCGCAGTCGATCTTCGGACCATGAACTGTCCGACGCCTAGAAGTCTAATGATCGCCACCTGGAATGTCCAAGAAATCACGAACAAGAAACTCGAGTTTACTCGGTTTCTCGTGAATTTCCGGATCGACATCGCACTGGTCTGCGAGATCTTCAGCTAGATCTGCCCGAGATGAAATTCAAAATAGCGAACTACTACGTCTATCGAACTGACAGAACCAGAACTAGAGGAGATGGCGCCGTCGTTCTAGTAAAGAGGAGCCTCAAGCATTCGGAGTTCTGCTTACCGGACAATAGTCTGGAGGCGAGCTCCATTGCTATGAAGAGAGCTGGCAACATGCTGCTGTTCGTAGCATGCTACAACCCACCTAGCCAAGCGATCAGACCCCTCCATATAAGGAGAATCGCGGAGCCAGCCGATCAGGCGTTCATATCGGGAGACCTGAACAGTAAACACTGCTCATGGCACTCCAGGTTGAACACCGTGAACGGAAACCAACTGCGGAACTGGCTCGACCTGGAAGACGAGCTCTACGTCGCCGCTCCGAGCGAGCCCACTCACCATAGCACCACAGGGCTCTAGGACCCGGACGTGCTGGACATTTCAGTTCTCAAAAACTGAACGTTCTCTCTGAAGTGTAGAACGGAACAGCAGTTAACCTCAGATCACTATCCTGTGATCACCGAGACGACCCTGAACCTGTCAACACTGAAGTCGGGTACAGAAACCAAGAAACACAACTGGCCACTGTACAAAAAGCTTATATCGGAAACGATAGAAGCTAATCCCGGTATTGAGACTGAGAATGACCTCGAGGAGGCTGTCTGCCACACCACATGGCAGATACAAGCGGCCTTGAATAAATCGGAACTGAAGCCAAGATTTCCCGAAGAGAAACCTCTTCCGAGGGAAATCGTGGACAAGATCAAAGTGCGTAACAGAATCCAGAAGGAATTCCAGCGTACGAGGTACCCTCCTACGAAGGCGGAATACAACCACCTGAGGAGAGAGATAGAGAGAGACACCGAAGCGTTTGGATACAGAAAATAGAGCGATTTCGTCGCGAGAAGCCAAACTGAAGATCCGCACAGGGTGCCTCGGATACTGAAAAGAAACCGACGGCCCGTGTCGGAGATCAAGCATGGTCTAAGCAGATGCTTCACCGACAGAGAGAAGGCTGGCGCCTTGGCTAGCACCTTCGCGGGTCACTTTACTCCGAACGATCGTAATGATCCCGAGCAGGAGAGACAATTCCGGACCACCTTGCATGAGATCGACGAGATGGACCCAGGTCCACCTATTGTTGTGACTCCCAAGGAGGTCCTGCAGGTTATCAAGGGTATCCCTGAAGGCCTCTGGGCAAGATGGCATTCCCAATTAAGCGCTCAAAAATCTGCCGCTCAAGCTGCTAGTCAAACCCTCTACCTCCGGTGCAGCAAGCACAGTTGGGCGAGCCACCAGCTATGCTGCTGCTGCGAAAATGACCAAAGTAGGGTAGCACCAGAGGAGTACCCTCAAGTATGGATGGACGTTTCTCTGCTGTCTTCGCTGGAGGCAATGGTGGAGAGCACGGTTCGAGGCCTGCAGTTCGCCCGCATACATTTCCGTCAAGGAATAATGTTGATGGACTGTGAGACAGACGAGACAGTTAACTGACTTGACCAGGTAGTAGGCTGCCTTCCCACGTGGAAGGGACCGAGACTAGTGACGAGGAAAGGAGATAACCTCCCGAAACCCCACGTCATGACGGTATTCCTACCGAGAAGCAAGGGTCAGAAAGCAGGGAAGCTGCTAAAACTGGTTGGCGTCCCGAACCCGCAACTCCAGATAGACTTCTGGAAGGTTATAAACGCCAAAGAAGAAGGGCAGGGCCAGGTACTCACTATTGGGATTGACCCCAAATCATGTGAAGCGATTCCGGCAAAGGGATGTACCATCCATTACAGGTTCGGTAGAATCCCCGTGTCTGGACTCAAGAAGAGCCAGGAAACATCAGAGACAAAAGAGACTACCTCTGACACCTCTGAGACCGTAGTGGAGCAACGGGAGACTAGCGAGCAAAGCTCTTCAGCCTCTCGAGGTACACTTGACGACATCAACTTCGATGACGTCAAGATTGAGTCTGACCCGGAAGGAGAAGTCACTCCAACATCGCAGTCAGCTGCAGAACTGGAGGCAAGTGACCCTCCAACCGACTAGCCGCCTTCACCAGGTTGATGCAAGTCAACTTGCACCATGCGAGGGGAGCCTCGGCTGTAGCTGCAAGGATGTTTACGAAACGCAACCTGGGACTTGCAATGATCCAAGAACCTTGGATCAATGGAGGGCAGATCAAAGGACTGTCGTGTAAATACTAACAGGTAGTATGGGATCGCAGGCAGGAACACCCTAGATCCTGTATTCTAATAAGAAATAACATTAAATATACGTGTGTTTCAGAATTTATGACTCGGGACTTGACAGCAGCCTTGATACACCTCGACTTTGAGGGCAAAAACCGAGCCATTGTCATTGCCTCTGCATACTTCGCCGACGGGACAACAACACCGCCTTCGGAAGTGAGGGAGCTAGTGAGGTACCGCAGCAGTAAGAACCTGCCGTTGATAGTTGGCTGTGACGCCAATGCGCACCATGTCATGTGGGGAAGCACGGACGTCAACGAAAGAGGTAAGTCCCTTTTAGAATTTCTATTATCCTGTAATCTCCAAATCCTTAATGTGGGCAAAGAACCAACTTTCGTAACGGAGGTAAGGAGAGAGGTACTAAATATAACACTTAGCAGCTTTGGTTTGAGTAGTATGATTAAGAACTGGAAGGTATCAGATGAACCCTCTCTGTCAGACCACAGGATTATAGAGTTCACTCTAGAGGGATATGACCCCTCAACCTACCATGGCAGAAACCCCAGGAAGACGGACTGGGATTTGTATAGAACATGTCTAAAGGATAACCTGGACCAGCTACATACAGGCGGGACTACACAGCTCCTGAAGCTGGAACAAGATCTGGAACACTTTAGCGAAGCGATTATGAGAGCTTTTGAAGCTAGCTGCCTGCTAACTGCGAGGAAGCCAATTACGGACAATCCTTGGTGGAACAGAAGTCTAGCAAACCTCAGATCTGTAGTTCGTCATCTGTTCAATAGAGCGAAGGTTGACGGAAATTGGCAGAGGTATAGAGATAAGTTGACTGAATACAAGGAGATAAGGAAGGCTAAAAGACAAAGCTTTATGAACTTTTGCGAAAACATCACTTCCACTCCGGTGGCAGCAAGGCTTCATAGGGCCATGGCAAAAGGCGGAACAAGGCGAAAAGGAGCGGGCTAGCCTGTTACTTGAAACACACTTCCCAGGTAGCAACGAAACAGACTTAGAAGAGGCAGATACACATACCAGGAAGCCCAAACGGGAGGACTGGGAAATTGCCAAGCGCATCTGTACAAGACAACGCATGGAGTGGGCGATAAACACCTTCCAGCCATACAAATCGCACTCCTGCAAGAAGGCCAGGAAGAAGTAATATAATAATAAGATTTAGTAAACATAACGAGAAGCCGTCTGGCGTTGGGATACATACCCAAAAGCTGGAGAAGGGCCAAAATCACCTTCATACCAAAAATTGGGAAAGAAGATGGGACTAACCCCAAATCCTTCAGACCCATTAGTCTGACATCCTTTCTATTGAAAGCAATGGAAAAACTAGTAGGCAACTATATTAGAATGGAAGTAATGGAGAAAGCTTCACTTCACAGGAGTCAGCATGCACACAGGGCGGGCAGATCGATAGAGCCTGCCCTGCATGGGGTAGTTGGAATCATTCAGAAAACCCTGGATGATAAAGAAACAGCGATCTGCGCTTTCCTAGATATTTCAGATGCGTTTGATAACACGTCACATGACGCGGTTGAACAAGCACTTGAAGCAAGGGGAGTCAGTAAAACAGTAACACGATGGATAAGTAAAGTGCTCTCCACGAGGACAGCTGAGATGACGGTAGGTGAACAGACTATCAAAATCAACCCAATGCAACCCAAGTATACTACGATGGCTGTACATCAGTATAGTAAGACCTATGGTGACGTACGGGGCAATAACCTGGTTCCAGAAGGTCACTAAAGTTACAATCAGGAATACCCTTGACAAGTTGCAACGGTTAGCATGTGTATGCATCACCGGAGGCGTGAGAACATGCCCAACTGCGGCCCTAGAGGTAATTTTAGACCTTACCCCCTTACACATAGTGGTGGAGGGAGCGGCCCTTGCTGCAATGCACAGACTGACCAGGGCGGGGACTGGAAGGGGCGAGACTCCGTACCAGAGAGCATGGACATCTCTAATCGGGCTCTCCCCACTTCTAAGCCTACCGAATAATGAAATAGTCAAGGAATACAGCTTTGGAAGGAATTTCCTCGCCAAGCTAAGCAACAAGAGAGAGTGGCTAGGAGAACACTCCCTAAAAGAAAACACTATCAAGTGGTATGTGGACGGTTCTAAAACCGATAAAGGAACAGGTGCAGGGATATTTGGGCCAGGAACCAAATATTCCGAGCCAATGGGAATATACCCCAGCGTCTTCCAAGCGGAGATCAATGCCATTGGAAGATGTGCTCAACTGAACCTTGACAGGAACTATCGGAAGCAGAGCATTGCAATTTTCTGCTATAGTCAAGCAGCCTAATGGCGCTGAGCTCTAACACTGTCAGCTCGAAATTAGTCTGGGAATGTCTTAATAGATTAAACAACCTAGGCACGAAAAATAGAGTTGCATTATACTGGGTACCAGGACACACTGGAATTAGAGGCCACGAAAAAGCTAATTCACTAGTAAGGAAGGCCGCCACAACTGAGGATAAAAGTCCGGAACACCTGACATCTTACTGCACCGCCATCACGGAAACCCGACCAACCATCTCGGTAAAGACGTGATAGACGGAGAAAATATACCTTCTCATCACAGCTTATGCAGTTTATTAAAGCTCTTAGACTGGATGGGGAGCTTTAAGAGCGGCCATACCCCAGCAGCTTACAGCTCAAGCAAGGGGGCACAATAGTTCAATAGGTCGCAGCGCAATATCACCCTCATTTTAAATCTGAATCTAACAAAATATTGCCGATGATTTGCAATTCTAAAAAAAAGATTACTGTCACTCCAATATCGAACATGCTGAGAGGAAACAGTTCCATTGGTAGTAAATGTAGCTTCGTCGAAAACGTGCTATTATTGCTGTTTCAATTGCAATACTGTCAATACGAATGGATTTTATCAAAGTAGGCCGATCATTCTGATAATTTGCATAACGCCATAGCTTTTCATTCTAAACAACTTTTCTTAGTAAAACTTTGGCGTACTGTTAACGGAAAAGGCAGTTTATCTAGAACTAAAATAGTGTTTGCTCAACTGTAAAGGCCTACTTGACTTAAAAAAATCGAAAGTAAACCAAAAATAAATTTCAGACCAAGCAGGGCGGAATCCCAAAATATTAAATTCCAATTCGAAAACTTTTGGTCAATCATACCTACTATAAACTCAATCCGAGGACATATGTACAGTATGATGTTTATCCATCAAATATTCAAAAAAAAATCAATTTTAATTTAGTGCTAATTTATTTCTACAAAAATGACGGGAATGACTAAAGTGCTATCTACTTGCATTTTACCTTACCAATGAATGAGATAGATATATTTAAAGTGATTCACTTTTGCCTTGAGTGCGTAGTTTGGAGAGCAGTCTGTGGTAAATAGTAAACCTAACGATTAAAATAAATAAACTTACCAACTACATAGTGTTGCCATATTACAATCAGTGCAGCCAACTCATCAGGACACTTCAAAGTGATCCCTCCATTTGTTGAATTTGTAACGTCATCATATTTTTTAAGGGCTATCTATACATTTTTCTTCTATTTGACAAAGTATTCCTTTCGCTATTGAATAACTACAAAACACTAAAATGTCGCATTAGAAAGTTTCTGTCAAAAATGAAAAAAAAAACATCTGATAGTTAGTATCTTGGATGCACAGTTCTCTCGTAGATTAATACGAGAATTACTGGGAATCATAAAAAATTCGTTTAACTTCAACAAAGCAGATGGATATAAACTCAGTAACACTTGGTGAATAGTCTTACGACACTGTCTGTTCACAGCATCGAATCAGAGCGAAATGGAACCACTATGGGCTATCAAAGCAAAGAAGAAATAAGATGTATAAGGAACAGAAGACAAGACAGTCTTTAGAAACCTTATGTCAGTTAAGTTAAAATGATCTACATTACAATATTTGGAAGACTTTTACGCATAAGCCTTTTCTTGACTCTATAATTTTTAATAGAATTATCCGAAATTTATAGTTAGGTACCGTGTTACATAGACATATGTACATACATGTACATATGCATCAAATTTTTTGTCCTGATTTATTTCCACTTGTAGGTCAATAAAACAATAAATAATTAAATACCAATTTATTCCATTACATATAATAATGTTTTCGTTAAATAACTTCTTCAGTGGAAGAAATTGACATTTAATATGTGTCAAATTACTAAAAATATAAATATATTAATAATATATAATATATCAACAAAATTATCTAAAAAACAAAGAATCCATTGATATATCGAATTTTAATTATATTTTCAAGTAATAATGAAAGATATATTGATTTAGTACAACTATAAAAATTGAAATGATTTGAATTATTCGTATATCAATCTATTTTTTGTTAAGCTCTAACAATTCTGTTCAAGGACTAGGGAAAAACACCTAGTCAAGAGCTTAAAATTAATAAAATGCAGGCGCGAATTAAATTATTATAAATAACGCTTAAATTATCAATATCCGTCCTAAAATTTACCGCGTTTTCATCTTTTTCAATGTATATCATTTCGTAAATTAATCTTTTTTATAATTATTTTCCTTTTTTAAAATTTTAGTGTTTTGAAAATCAAAATTATGTCGTCTATCTTTAGAGTGCTTAGATAAAGCAGTTTCAGCGGTGACGTTATGTGTAATAGTGTACTGATGATTATAAATTCGTTTCTTTAAATATTGTTTGGTTTGTCCAATATAACATTTGTTACAATCTTTGCAATCTAATTTATAAACGACATTACTTTGATTATCATGTTTAATGGGTGTTTTTAAATTTGTGAGTAAATGTCTATTGTTGGTAGGTATGAAAGTTATGTGAATGTCTGATTTTTTTAATTCGTGTTTTATTGTGTCGCTTAAATTGTTTATATATGGTATAGTGTGGTATATGTTATTATTTGATTTTGTACCTGTGTTATATATTTTATTTATTCGTTTTGTGATTAATTTATTATAAAACTCTTTAGGATAACTATTTTTTTCTAGTATTGTTTTAACTTTGCTTAAATTTTCTTTTCTAAATTCAGGGTGAGCTGATTTAATAGCCTGATCTACTAAACTGTTAATTACGCTTTTTTTTTAATTTACCGAAGTGTTTGAAAAATAGTTTAAATGCCTACTACTACTAGTGTCTTTAATGTACCACCAGTTTGTTTTTATTTGTGTGTTATCGTGCATTATCTTTACATATTAAATGTCAATTTCTTCCACTGAAGAAGTTATTTAACGAAAACATATTATTATATATGTTCTGCAATAAATTGGTATTTAATTATTTATTGTTTTATTAACCTACAAGTGGAAATAAATCAGGACAAAAGAGATAAGTACATAAAATTCAGAAAATATATATATTATATGGATCAAACCAATATTTTTATAAAATCCGATTTTCTATGGAATACATTAATTTAGTCTGTAAATTCTAACAATTAACACGAAAACGCTCGCGCTTTTAGTGGCATTAATAGTACTAAACGAATTTAGAACACGAACTAAGTTTTTTTGAAACAAAAAAATAAGAAGAAAATTAAGAAACGAAAAAATAAAGTATACACTAATCGTCAAATTAGTTGTGTTCATATTTGATCATGTGTGTCCTGTTAATTATATTATCTAGAAGATATAAAAAGGAAAATACGTTATTAGTGCCATATATATCAGCATTCATTGCGCAACTATCATATCTAAAATATCAACTGTATGAACGCATCATCAAGGATAATCATAACATCAGTCAGTTGTAATATTATTTGCTAGAATTTCAAATTTTATACAATATCTCGATAATACATTATATCAATAAAAAATAAATATTGAAGAATACTATTTAATTATTTATTAGTCGTCATGAATAATACTTCGCGAAATGGTTCAAATTCAAAAATGATGTCATTTTCAGGATCGTATATTATGAAGATAGAATAAACTTAGAATTTAGAATATTTATTTTTATACACTGTATCTCACTTCTATATACAAGTGTTGACGTATGTATATGCAATATTAATTTTAATTATTAATAATTAATTAATTAATAATATAATCTAATTGAGACTGCAATCCAAATTAAATTATATTATTTACTATCTATATACAGTAGTTAACTCCTTTTTACTATATATGTATATTGTATATAAACGTATAATCGATAATCTTATTTACCCATAGGGTGTTAAGATATGTAGATACTGAATTCAGTTGCAATACATAGATCACTGATAAAGAGATGTTGCCCAAACTTTTTTGTTCTTTGCCATCCGTATGCCTTGGTTCCATTGTACTCCTCGTTCCTTTAGACTCTCTGTTATTGAACTGTCCCATGTCTTCCATGATTATCCTCGCGATCTCTTCTGTGTTGTTTTCGCTAGCCATAGCTTCTTTGTCTGTCGCTTTTCCTCCATGCGTATAACATATCCAAACCACCTTAATTGCTGTTTCCTTATTGTATTCAAAATAGGCTCTATATTTAATTCCTGCCTTATCACCTCGTTCCTTATCTTGTCTTTTCGAGTGACTCCTTTCACCGCTCTTAGATATTTCATCTCTATAGCTTGTATTCTGCTCTTGGTTTGATTATTCAATTCAGCTTTCACATCCATATATTAGAATTGGCTTAAACACTGTATTATAAACGGGTATCTTTGTATTTTTTTATATTTTCTTGTTTCTTATAAATGTGCTGTTTAGTGCATAGTAGAGCTGCGTTGTATTTTCTATTCTACTATTTATCTCAATGTCTTCTTTTCCATCTTTATGTATGTTTACTCCTAAATACCTAAATGTGTGTACTTCTTCTATTGCTCTTCCATCTATTTCTATTTTTCCTTTTGCTTCGTTTTTTCCTATTGCCATCACTTTGGTCTTATCTATGTTTATTTTCAAATTTCTCTTTTTTAGCGCTGCGTTCCAATGGTTTAAGTTTATTTCCAAGTCTTTTTCGTTCTTTGCATATACTAGCAAGTCGTCAGCGAAGGCACTCTCTGCTAATTCCACTACCTGCATGTTCCTATAACCTACTTGTAGTTTTTTAGTAGTCTTTTAAGACATCATCAAGTATTACATTGAAAAGTACCGAGCTTAGTATTCCTTCCTGTCTTAATACTTCCTTCGTTATAAACTAGTCTGACTGTTTCCCGTTCTAACGTAATTCTTTGTTTTCTGATATATAGTCGCTACGGCTTTCCTCAGTTTCTCATTTACTCTTCTTCTTTTAAGACTATGCCACACTTCTTTTCTTTTAATACTATCAAAGGCTTTCTCCAAGTCTATAAAAGCTATGTAAACGGTATTATTCATGCTCTTTTCAATCAGTTGTTTCAACGTAAAATATGTGATCTTGGACTCCTCTTCCTTTTCGAAATCCCTTCTGTGGTTCTTCTGATTGGTGTTCGATTATTATTTTTAACCGTTTCTCTAGTATTCGTTCATATACTTTTAGCATAGTACTAAACAAGATTATTCCCCTATAATTGCTGTATTCTCTGTTGTCTCCTTTTTTGTGTAGAGGTAATATTATTCCTATTTCCCAATCTTCTGGTACTTTTTGCTCTTTCCAAATCGCATTAAATAACTTTTTCACAATTTCTATCCCGTTCTTATCCAGGTTTTTTACCATTTCTGTTGTTATCTCATCGTGTCCTGCCGTTTTACCTCTTTTCAACGTCTTAATGGCTTCAATTATTTCTTCCTGCATAATGTCATTCTGTTCTATTAGCTGATTGTTGATTATAGGCGTCTCGTTTTCTTCTCGTTCTTCTGGTGTAATTTGTTGTTCAAATTTCTTCAAAATACTCCTTCTATCTTTTCATTATGACCTCCTCTTCCTCTAAGATCTTAGCGTTTACTTCTTTTATATGCGTATTTCTATTTTCTTTGCTTTTCGTTAGTGTTTTCAGTATTCCGTAGAACAACTTTTGGTTAGCTTAGTGTCGCGTTCCATTTTGCTTCCAAATTCTTCCCATGATTGCTGTTTCTCTCTTCTCACCATCTGGTTCACTTTTGCCCTATGTTCTTTGTACTGGTTATAATTTGCGTTATTTCTTTCACTAAGATACTTTTTCCATTTTTGTTTTTTCGCTTTTACTTCTTTTTTAATTTCGTCGTTCCATCACCTTGTTTGTTTTTTGGCTCTGTCTTTTCTGCTACACGTGCACGTTTCTTTTGCTGTTTTTATTATAGCATCTTTAATTTATTACTCTACACCTGTCTTCTACTGGCATGTTGTTTATACTATTTCTGATTTTATTCATTTCTATCTCTATTTTCTCTTTGTATACTTTGGCTACCTTTTTTCTCTTAATTTATATGTTCTAATTACTTCTTTTCTTACATTCATTTTATTTTTCCTTTAGTTTCTGCATGTTTTTGTTTGTTTTTTTATTGCTATTTTAGTTAGTACCAGGTAGTGATCGGAATATATTTCGCATCTTCTCTCTTCTTCTACCTTTTATTTCTCTTCTATAATTCTTATTAACAATAATGTAATGTATTATTGATTTTCTTTTTCTGTTTATTATTTCTCTCGTATATTTATGTGCGTCTTTGTGTTCATAGAAAGTATTGTCACCGCCAGGTTGTTCAAAAAGTCTATTAATCTGCGGCCGTTATTATTTCTTACATTTTCTCCATATTTGCCGCTTGTACTTCCTATTTCATCGTCTTTTTTTCTAACTCTTCCATTTAATTCCCCTAATATCAACAATCTGCCCCCGCTTTCTTGAATCGTTTCCATTAGTTGGTCCTAAAATTCATCTTTTGTGGTGGCTTTTTCGTCCTCATTTGGTCCATATACAGTTACAATTGTTGTTTTTATTTTTTTCTGTATTTCCTTTTCTATTGTCAATATCCTCTCCGACACTCTGATCCATTTTCGTATGTATTTCACGTTTTCTTTCTTTATCAAGCATCCTAGCGCCTCTCTCGCACGACTGTTTTTACTCCACAGTATATCAATAGATGGCCTCCGTTTAGTAATATTTTTCCGTTACCTTTCTTTTTTCTTTCGGTAATTCCCACGATATCTGCTTTTACCTTTTCCAATTTCTCTACTAAATCCTCTGCCTTTCCTTTCAAGCTTCTAACATTCATGTATACGGTATATGATACATATTAACTGTAATCGCTGTCATTGTTGTGGATAATGGACTTTCTACAAAAATTTGCTATAGTGGACATTTATTCAAAAAATCAGAGAACACTCGATTTTTGTGTATTAAATAATATATACAGGGTGGGACACCACATTTGCCTCGGTTATCTACATAAAAGGATAACACATTTAAAATCCTTTTGTGTACGTCCATTGGGAGCACGTTCTAAAATTATTTTAAAATATACAGGCAGTCCCAAAAGAAAGTTACACATTAAAGTTATCAAAATTTAAAGGCAACACCATGTATATTATTACATATTTCGATTACGCAGACTAAATAAAGGCAAGTCACTGTTATATTCCTTATACCTAGGTTCAACAATTTCTGAGATATTTAACAATATTTGAAAATGAAGACCAATATTTAGCATGAGTACTGCTGTACGTATTTAAGTTGTGTGTTTTAAGTTGTATTATTTCATTAGCACAACCCTTACATCTAATGCTAAAATAAAGATGCTTTCTAAAAATTATACAGGCTGGTTAAAATCTTACCTCTAACTATGTGTACCATTAATATATTATTATTATATTATTACTTGTGTATAATTATAAATGGTACAAATGACTATTAAATAGATCTGTCATAATATTATTGTTACGTAGCCTACTTTGTGCAGCTTGAAGTGGTCTGTTTCGACAGTAGCAGAAGAAATATACATTTTTCTCTAAAACGGTTGAAGATAAATGGATACATTCTGATATCAAGAGAAAGAAAATTTAATTTTACATCCAACCCTGCAAATATATATAGGGTGTCCCATTAGAAAAAACCGAGTTATGGGCATTTAAATGTTTCCAAATGTTGGCGCCAGCCAACTATATGTCAACAAAAGGATCCGTACAAGTTAGTATAGGAAATAGTAAAGCAATTCAAGACGTATCAATTTGCGCAAACCAAAATTTTCTACCTTTTTTAGTTTTGATCCTACAGATCATTAACGAGAGCGCTCCAACTGGAAAATTTTTGATAAAATATTTATTTTTTCGAAATCAAAAGCACATAGGTCTAGGAAGATCTTAATAAAAGTTACTTAAAATATTATGTAGAATCTAAAAAAATATAATATATAGGGTGATCCATTTAAAATAATAAAGTTACATACGCTTTTTCTATAATTGGGACACCCTGTATATTTGAAAATAATTTCTTGCTATGTATCGTATAAATAGGGACAACTTTTACTTGAAACTTTTTTTCTCTATACTGTAAAATAAACAAATTATCAAAGAAACCGCGTCAGCTGGGGCACCCTGTATACAGGCTGTTACAAATTCGCGGGTCACCATTGGGATCTCGAAAACGGTAAGAGATACAAAGTCGGTTAAATTTGGGCAAAGTTGCGGGTTTTGCTGCTAAATAATAATCCGTTTTAAAAAATTTTCTATGATTTGTAGTTTTTGAAATATTTCCGAAAAACCGAAAAACACACTTTTCTTTTTTCTTCTGTTCTGAAATTATTATTGTAGGGATCAAAACAAGATTAATACACTCTACAGGCACTTTTTTGATCTCTTTACGAAGGTGTTATTAGATTTTGCTTAAAGTGTTTCCTCTCGCTTTGACCACCATCAACTTCATTTTTTCTTATAGCCGCCATATTAGATCCTGGTATCATTAAATAGATCATTTTTTCTGATATTTTTTTATGTATCACGTATCCTCATTAAAGAAAGTTAAATGGCTATAAATGCAGAAAATGTTAAAAATAACAGTACTAAGAAAAATATGGTGTACTGTGACGACAAAAAGTAAACGTTTTGACATATCTCCTCATAGTTTAGTTTGTTTACTGTTCAACTCAAATGCAATTCGTTTTAAACTTATTCAAATGATGAAAACAACGCATAACAACGTGACATGTTACAACTTTATACAACACAGTAACAGCGAGCGAAATTTACTTCCAACAGTATCCATAAAGACGTCGACCAAATAGAACATTGTTTGGTAAATTAGATAGAATCGTTGTTCCTTATCGATCTTTTAGTAAAATTCGAAGGAAGTAGGAATTTCAGAATTTCAATATAAATTCAGAAAACAACAGTCATATTAACAACTTTTAATATCCAGCTAATTGCTGAAAAATTAAGTAGGTATTATAACATTCACAAAAAGAAACAAACCCAAAATATGTATTACAATGTCGATACTGTAGTCTGTTTCTTTGAAATTCTGAATAAGTTATATTTTAAAATACTCGTCACATTGCATTGATACCAAACGTGACCCGAACGAATTAAACTAGAAAAAATACCGGTGTACTCGACAGTTCTGAAAGTACCTACTTGATAGACATATTCATAATTATTATAGTCTACAAATTTAATAGTTCACAAACAAAACAAAATTTTCAGAGTAGTGGTAAAGTAACTTGTTCAGCATAAACTTTATTTTTCAGAATACCCCACAAAAAAAAATCTAATGGCGAGAGATCCGGTGACCTTGCAGGCCAGCGTACTACTCCACTATTCCCAATCCACTAATTTGGAAATTGTTCGTTTAAATGATCACACACCGCCCTTGCATTGTGCGCTGGTGCACCATCATGTTGAAACCATAATTCTGGAAGCCTCCATAAATTTATATTGTCCAAATATTCGGCAAATGTAGTTCTAAAAAAATTTAGGTATCGTTCTGAGTTTAGGTTTTCCTATAGGTTTCTTAGGTTGGCCCATAAATAAATGGGCCAATTACTTGTTCTCCCACAATTCCCGCCCAAACATTGAAGCCAAATCTAACTTGATTTCGAACTGGTCTATTGACTCTTGGATTTTCAAGCGACCAGACGTGCTCATTATTTCGATTAAATAATCCACAATTTGTAAATTTACTTTCATCCGTCCAAATAATGTTTTTTTAAAAATTGCCGTCTCTGTTGCTAAGCCAATGACACCATTCTAAACGTCTTTCGGTATCCCCAGGAAGTAAAGCGTGGGAAACGTGTATTTTGTAGCATTTGTAATTTATTGTTCTTTCTCAAGAGTCTCCAAATTTTAACATGATGCAAGGCATCGATAGTGTTTGCAACTTGTCGGGTTGAATTGCAAGGGTTATTGTTAATCTAAAAGAAGAAATTATAAAAGAAAATTGAAACAGTTAAAACAGCTCTTGACTGGACTTTTATTTAAACTATACCTTTTTATAAATAAAGTAACAATTAAGAGAATATTATGTATTTAAAAAATAAAAAACTATTAATTACCTCTTCTAAAATTTGTTCATTCTCATTATTATTAGAGCGATCTCCATACTTCTTTCGAATTTTACGAAAAGATCCATAAAGAGAAATGTTCCTATCTAATTTACTAAAGAATGTTCTATGTGGTTGTCGTCTTTCTGGATATTGTTGAAAGTAAATTGCGCTCGCTATTACTGAATTGCTGTAATTAGCATAATAACACTTTAACATGTCGCGTTTTTCTTCATCGGAAAAATCCATTGTAATAAGTAAAACGATTTTCAGTAGGATTAAACAGTAAACAAACTAAACTATGCGGAGATGTCAAAACGTTTACCTACTTTTTGTTGTCACAGCACACCATATTTTTCTTAGTACTGTTATTTTTAACATTTTCTGCATTTATAGACATTTAACTTTCTTTAATGAGGATACGTGATACATGAAAAAATATCAGAAAAAATTGATCTATTTAATGATGCCAAGATCTAATATGGCGGCCATAAGAAAAAATGAAGTTGATGGTGGTCAAAGCGAGACGAAACGCTTTAAGCAAAATCTAATATCACCTTCGTAAAGAGATCAAAAAAGTGCCTGTAGAGTGTATTAATCTTGTTTTGATCCCTGCAATAATAACTTCAGAACAGAAGAAAAAAGAAAAGTGTGTTTTTTGGTTTTTCGGAAATATTTCAAAAACTACAAATCATAGAAATTTTTTTAAAACGGATTATTGTTCAGCAGCAAAAACCGCAACTTTGCCCAAATTTAACCGACTTTGTATCTCTTGCCGTTTTCGAGATCCCAATGGTGACCCGCGAATTTGAAACAGCCTGTATACAGGTACTTACGCCAAGAAAAATAAATACTTCGGTGTTAATAATCAAGGGTGTTTTCATACGTACGGCAAGCTACCGATTGCAAGGCCGATGGCTTTTTCGCATGAAGGATTGTTTAACAGACATAATAATCATATCTGGGCTTCAGTCAATCATCATGCGATCCGAGAAAGAAATTATCAGACCAGATCTAGTTTCAATGTCTTTTGCCTTATGATGAATCATAGGTTCTTTTATGTTATTTGTGACGGTGTCTTAACATCAGTGCGTTACCTGAATTTATTACGGACAGTGGTTGAGGATTTTCTTGACAATTCTTTGATCTTGGGAAGAAGCTGCTGGTATCAACTGCAGCTCCGGCCCATTGCATCCAAGAAGTATCCCATGAACTCACCTTAATGTTCGAAGACAAGTGGATAAGACGGTTAGGATCGTGGAACTGGCCTCCAAAATCTCCAGATCTGACATCTGTAGACTTTTTTCTTTGGGGACACATCAAGAATCTGGTTTACCAGACACTGGTTAACACGAGACAGGAATTAGAAGCACGTGTGCGAGCAGCATTCGACAGGCTGTCCCCTCAAGAACTACTAAGAGCAACACTTGAGGATGTCTCTGCATGCTTAGCACTATGCTTGAATGCGAACGGCCAACATTTCGAACAATTATTATAATTTTTTCTATTCTTTACATCCTTTTTTATTAAATTAAGAATTTCTTCCCCTCAAGAACTATGAAGAGTAACACTTGAGGGCGTCTCTTCACGCTTAGCACTATGTTCGAATGCGAATGGCCCACATTTCGAACAATTATTATAACTTTTCTTCTATTTTTTACATCTTTTTTTTATTAAATTAAGAGTTTCTTGATTTATGTAAACATTGTTTCGTTATTGTTATGAATTTTAATTTTCTATAGCAATAATTAATGTTGACATATTTGTACCATATCCATAGCAGAAGATATTTCGAGCGTTATCGGCCTTGCAATCGGTAGCTGGTAAGGGCATTTGACGCATAATTATTAACTCACAAGCATCAAACAACGAAGTGTGACTTTGACATTAGACTTGGACAATAAATAATAAATAAAAATTTGAGAACGCTTAGTTTCTATGGTACCCTGTATAAATATCGAAGAATTGTTAGTGCATTTTTTCAAAAAAACCCTAATTATCTCGTAAAGTATTCGTTTCAGGTATAGGACATGTGGGATGTAAAAGATGTAAAATGAGATGCCGAATGCGACTAAGTAATAAAATATGGGGGTGCCATTTGAAAAAATTAAGTTATGGTTCTTCAAAATTTCGAAAAGTTAACGTGCCACAGTAAAGTAACCACACAATCTAGGCAGCCGTTCTCGGTGCTACAATATACTCCAACATGTTATTTAAGCATATTATGAATTCTAAATGGATATCCGAAAAATCGAGTGTTCTCTGATTTTTTGAATAAATGTTCGCTATAGCAATTTTTTTTAGAAAAAATTGAATAACTACAAAACGCCCGAATCAAATTGAAAAAACTAAATGTATTTATAAAGCTTAAAATTAGGTAAATCTAAACATATACAGGGTGTTCCATTAAACATAACAAAGTAGACGGCGACTATCGGTATAACCGGAAGCTCTAGAAATCTAAAAATATTTTAATTGAAGGGAACACAGTCGATTATATACGAATCTGAATTTTCAAATATATATTTTGGCCAGAACCCCATAAACTTCTAATGAACGGTCTCGCTGAGTCACCCTGTCTTTCATAATCGTCGTATGTGTCGAACGGTAGGTTATCGCGAGATTTGATAAAAAGTGAAAAAGTCAGCTTAAGTTAGTTGCATTTGAGACTAAGGAGAGTTTAGATCTCGTAATTATAAAGAAATACGCATTACACAATTATGAAGTAACGACGAGAGGTGCTCGTTTTGATGGATACTAGTAACATTTTTCTTTAAATTTTCGAAAGTTATGGTAGTTAACTCTCGTTCTATTACTTAGTTAGGTAAAAATCTGAATGTTTCGGAAATGTTCGGAGGCGTACAATTTTTTAAGGAAATGGGTAACGACGAAATTACAAGAAAGATCGATATATTTTCCTCGGTAAATTATTATATAAATCGAGTCTAATTACGATCGATGTAGAATTTCTAGGAGAATTAAGTACTACAATAAAAATTACCTATCGCTATTTAAATTGGTTACTAATTTCCGCACGACCTGTATAAATTTTGAAAATTGATATTTCTCTAGCTCTACTTGTTTTCCTCATCGACCCACTAGCCCATCACACTTTTCTGACTTCATCAAAATTATTGCTTTCATTGAGTACAATAAACTATAATTGGATACAAGCCGAGGCTATACGCCAAACATAGTAACACGCCTCTTTAATTTTTTGATATTGTGCTAGGTCAAATGCGATTTATGTATCGGTGTTGTCTCACCTGTATTGTGCACTTTCTGTTCACCAGTGTTCTACTTCAAAACAGCATACATCCTATTCTGCGGTTGATTGTACAGTTGACGACTGTATGAATAGCTATTGTCTGGAACTAGCTCAAAATATATTATTTCTTAAAACTTTTTACTAAACGCTTAGATATATAACTTTCTTCTGTCGGAAACTATTTCGATCACTGGATTAAACTTAGCTCAATGAGAACTTTTCTCGAGTCCAGCTCGACAAAGAAGATCAATTTCATCCTGAAGTCATTACTCATTCCTAAATACGATAATCAATGGATTTTTTCATTGTCTGCGGCATTCTTCTTAAGCATAAAAACTGCCGAAATCCAGCGTATTAAAAAGATTCTAAATGTTATTTTTCCACGTAATACAGTACATATCTCGGTTGATTTAAAATCGACTCACCCGGCAAGCGACGTAGACCTAACGTCGCACACAGAAACTTTCAACATTTAACTGGATGTTTGTAGTAATAAAGCAATTTGCTTATGAGCAGGTAAAATAGCTACGTAATGTGAAGTGAATGGGAAGATCGCTGCAGAAATATATTATTTTTCAGATACTTTTAATACCTACGTTATTACGTAGTATAGCGTTTGCCAACACCCATTACCATTAATGACATATAAACGCAAATAAAATAATAATACAAATCAATAGAACCTTAAGAAAAATTATTTATCGAAGCAGATAGACAGCAATCTATGTTCATCTTAAGTTTGTTTCGTTAAAAACACTGATTTTATTCGAGAATTTATAACAAAACACACAGTAAACAAATAATAATTTATTTCAAATAATAGAGAAGGTAAACGAAAAGGCAGTCAAACTGAAAACAAATTAATACACAGAAAAACTTTTGAATTATTAGTTGGTTCTGAAGGACATTTTCTGCACTATCATGCGAACATTCATTCTCTAAAGTATATGTAATAGGGTGAATCGAAAAACGCGTTTTTTTCTGCAATACAATTCTAATAGCACGGAAAACTTGCGCATAGGCGTCATTATAAATAAAAATATATTTAAAATTTTTTTTTCAAAATTTGAAATCGGGCAGAAGGCCTAAAGTTACCAAAAAAAAGTCAAAATCCCGGTAAATTAAAAAAAAATGCAAAAATTACAAAAATAAATAAATTTTTTATTGTAATAGTGAAAAAAGTGTTTTTAAGAGTGTCCTTAATGCATACAAAAAGTAATTAGACCCATTCTTGTTTTACTGAACTCGCGCAAAAGACCTAAAGTTGCGGGCAGGATTGCCGCCCTGAAAATGTTATGTTGGCTATGATAATGGATGAGAGACCACACATTAGAGAACTTGGCTACAGGAGGATCCTTAAATCCAGAAATGAGCCATCGGCTGAAGGTTACATAAGAGACTTCAAAATACCTTCAATAAATTTTAGTGCAAACGACTATACCGAAGTAATTGATTGGTCAATTTGCAAGTTAACACCGCTGCCACTACTGTCCAAGATGCCAACTGAACACATTGCTTCTTTGTTGAAAGACAAAGCGCTATCAGCGTTTAACTACCTCAAATTCCCATGCCACGCCCAGTCTGTTGAGAGGTGTGTAAAACTGGTTACAGAAGCAGCAGAAAAAGTGCGCGGGCATGAAAATCGAGATGGTTATATTAGAGCTACTTTAAAATCAAGACAACTGATGCCCACATTTAATTAAAAGTCAGAACTCAAACGGGCTTCTATGTAAATAATCTTTTGCCTACAACGAACATATGCATTGTACAAAGTAAATAGTTACTGTAAATATTGTAAATAAAATTCACCCTGGTTGGTTGGTTGCGTAGGGTGGATGTGGAAATCACTTGTTAGAGTCTTATTACCAACCTAATGTATTAAATAAACACTGATCAGATATGGAAAACGGCGTTTTTACGGGACTATAACTTAACTTATACTATAATTTAGACCTTTTGCACGAATACAGTTAAGGAATAACAGGTCTGAAAGTATTTATTCTGGATTGGGAAAACTATTTTGAATGGTTTTTACACTATTACAAATTAAAAATAAATCGTCGAAAATCGTGAAATATCGTTTTTTTTGCGATACAACCCGCAACTTTAGACCTTTTGCGCGAATTCAGTAAAACGAGTATGGGTCTAATTATTTTTTGTATACGTTAAGGACACTCTTAAAAACACTTTTTTCACTATTACAACAAAAAATGTATTTTTTGTAATTTTTGCATTGTTTTTGAAATTTACCGGTATTTTGACTTTTTTGGTAACTTTAGGCCTTCTGCGCGATTTCAAATTTTGAAAAAAAAATTTTTAATATTTTTTTATTTATAATGACACCTATGCGCAAGTTTTCCGCGTTATTAGAATTGTATTGCAGAAAAAAAAACGCGTTTTTCGATCCACTCTAATATGTAATAGACTTTTACATCTTGCATATTCTTGCATATATTTTACATATTCTTATTCATGTAATTTCTTAATTACATAAATACTTAGAATTATAGTGATACTTAGAATTATAGTATGCGCTAGCGATTTAACTATACATATGATAAGCTCGCATTAAGAAATTGTCGGTTTAGGAATTTATAAATGATCCCTTGCATAGAAAAATGTATTGTATATACATACATACATAGTAATTTACATACATAGTAATTTACATACAGTTGACCATACTATTACTGCTTTGCATTCGGGGGCTGCAATAAAGCATACTTTTAACGGGTTTTATGGCAGTTTGAGTCGATTCTAAATCAACCGAGTGTACATACACAAATCCCTACTTAACAATGGTGTAGTGATGTTATAGTATAGATTTGTTATAAACAACTCCAGACCATATACATAGTTAAATAGTTTACTATTATTTAATGTAAACTCGCTGTTAAAAATTTGTCCAATTATTTTGACGGTTAACGAAATTTTGACTAAATTTACACATCGTATTGTGAGGCAAATATCAACGTCTATAATAATTTAGTTTGAATTAAGCAATATTTTTCAATGTGACAACGTAAGATTAAAGGCCCTATCGACGGTCTAACATGTCGGTCGCATGTTGTGGCCGAGCGGCTCGTCCAACATGATATATCATGTGCTCGCTCGCAACATGCTCGATGGATTTGTAGTGTTGGACGCTTGGCTCGATAGTGATCTCCAACTCTAACCGCGCGCCCAACATGTTGGATCGTGCATTGACAACTGTCGAACAGCTCGCCTGACACGTGGCGCTTTCCTCTTTTTCTTTTCATCTACACACAAAAAACCACCACATACAGCTATGACCCATTCGAAATCCATGACAATACTAACGTTGGACCAACGTGTTCGATACTGAGTTACACCGTCTATGGAGCCCTGCCAATATGTTGTGTTGGGTTACAGTGTTGGGTTGGGCGTAAAGAATAGCTTGGCCAACATGTTAGACCGTCGATGGGGCCCTTAAGAGCCATATTACAATGTAAAAAATGAGTAGGAGAGTTTTTTTAACCGCGAGTTAAAAAGATGTTATGCGCAAAGGGTTAAAACACAATAAAAAAATAATGATAATAATAGAATTGAAACCTTTGCAATATTACCTTTTCAAAAATTGGAGGGTGCTATCGGGCAAATGTAAAACTACTGAAAAAAGGTTTTGCCGGCAAAGAATCAAACAATTGATTACATAACTGTTTACCGACAGAACTTATATTATATTAGGTGTAAAAATATGTAATGTACAGGTATATAAAATCCTTAAAACTATAGGTACCTGTTTCAAAATTTATTATTACTTATTGCCTTACACATGTCACAATAATAAAGTCAGTATTTCACTTTTCTCACTGCGACTGTCTCTTATTTTATACTTCACATTTGAGGTGCTTGGTAACGGAGATATATTTTCCAATATGCATTGAGTTCTTGACGAGTCTAAATTAGTTTTTTTGTTTGCTCTCACCATATGTTTGGTTTGAGGTCACAGGCATGTCGAAAGAACTAGAGGGCCATGGTTCTGTACACTGATCGAGCTGTGGGGTTTGATCGGCTAGAGGGTCATTCGGCAAGCTTGAAGCATCAGCTGACAGATGAAAATCATCAAGGTCAGCAGTAGTTGGAATCTGACCTAGAGCTGTTGCCATTTCTTCGCCCTCCTGTGATTTATTACTGAGTGATGCTGCAAAGTCCAGATAGGAAAATACATTCCGATTCAGAGGGTAAATTCCTGTACACTGGAATCTAGATTGCGTTAACTCCATCCTGCAGATTCGGGAAAAAGCAGTAGTTACCAGCCCAACTATGTCTTTCAGAGTTATCTTCATGTTCGGGTACTTCCTCAACCAAACTCCACAGGCTTCATTGTAGGCATTTTTAAATGGTTTCATAATTGACCGATCTAATGGTTGGATCTTGTGGGAAGTGTATGGTGGGAGGCTCATTATGTGAATGTGATATTCTTTAGCGTAAAGGATCACATCGAGATCCTTGTGGCTAGAGTGTCCGTCTATGATTAGCAGGACAGGATTCTTTTCAGTAGGGTTAACCCGCTCAACAAATGCTTTTAACCATTTCAAGAAACCCTCCTTAGTAATCCACTCGCTCACTTGTCCATCAAAAATGTGAGGAGTATCTTTTTTCAAGTCATGATCAATCCTTACACGTGGGAAAACAAACAAAGGCGGAATAAACTGGTCCCCTGTAGCATTGGTGGCTAGAAGTACAGTGAAGTTTCTGCCCCTCTCTGCAGATGTCAATTTTCGCACTTGTTTTTTGCGTTTTACAGACATGACCTTCAAGTTACTTTTGTGTACACAAGATACTCCGGTTTCGTCCGCATTAAAGATACGGGTTGGATTGAATGGTTGTTTGTCCATAAGTTCAGTTCGCTGGTCAAAGAATCGGTCGACTTTGTTCTTGCTGAAACCAACAGCACGCTGTAAGCTTGTTGACTCGGCTGTCCTCAGGCTTAAGGCCTTGTGACGGTTCATAATCTCGTATAATAAAAATCTTTTCCCGCCATACATTTCTCTTTATTAAAGCGGTGACACACATTTAGCCTCTTGGCAAGGTTGTAGGATAGTTTTAGGAACTCTGTTCTGCTTAGTGGCATCAGCTGACTATCCAAAGCCTTCACATGGTCATACAATATTTCCTCTTGTTCATCAGTGAACGTTTTCTGAAACACTCCTTTGTTATTTGAGCAACAAGGCTTAGGCGTTATCTCTCCACCCTTTAAAAGTATTTTAACACGATCACCTAACGTGCTCCTCGGCACATCAAACTTACTGCTTGCAGTTCGTATGGTCATTTGCTTCAACATCACTTTTTCTATGGCCGATTTCATACTTGCTTCATCCCATTTTCCTCGTATTTTCCCCATGATTACCTGAAAAAGCCAGATAGCTTTGATAACTTTTGCAGTTTAGCGACCAACGTGTTGTCCGATACCACCCGCTTGTACCTTGTCCGATACCAGTCGACAAACATGAAAAGTTCGAATAGCTCTCCTTCAGCTATCAACAATCCGCCTAAACCTAAATGCTCAATTTACATAATATAAAGTATAATAACTGGTCTGAAAGCAATTACAACTAAATACACTTACTATGAGAGAAGTTGCAGCTTTGCAAAAGTATTTTCATGCACAATAACACCACCAATAAATCAAAAAAAAACGGAGCACAAATCAAAGCGTGTGCAAGAGCAATCCCAGATGGCGAGAGCCCGCCTAGTTTGCTTCAGTAGTTACACTGACTGCGTGACAGATGCTGCCAAATGCGGCATATTACGAAAACTGCTTCTGTCCGATACCGCCCGCTGTCCGATACCACTCGACCTTCCCCTATTATAACAGGTGTCTCTAACGATTCGAGAAGGTTAAGCTTCTCTCCTTTTTCTGTTACTTGTAATATTTATATGTTTTTATTGTCTGTTTTATGATTGTGTTCTAGGAGATGTGTGGCAAATGTGGAATCATTATTTCTTGAATTGAATGGTCTGAAATGTTCTTTTAATCTAATACTGAAACTTTTGCCTGTCCGACCGATGTATACACCTTTACACTGACTACATTCCAGCTGATATACACCAGATTTATCCAAGGGATTAATTCTATCTTTGGCATTAAATAAAACATTAGACAGTTTAATATTCGGTTTGAAAGCTTAAATTACTTTTAGAGAGTAGCTTAGCTATGGATTCACTTATTCCACCAAAATAAGTCAACGGCACTTATTCTTTTGATTAATTTTGGTTCTGTATGGGATAAATTGGTTTTATTTCTAATTTTGTTTCTTATGTAAAATGGTATCTATGATTTTGTTGTTGAAACTAACAGAAGCAATCTATTTAATGATTTTAATTTCTCTATCAAATGCAGTTTACGAAAGTGGAAGACCTAGAGCTATATGTATCATCCAATTAAATACGACTTATTTGAGATTTGTGGGGTGACATGAATTAATCGGTATACAAGTATCAGTAAAAGTATTTTTTCTCAAAACTTCAGAGAAGATAATTGACAGGCATATGGGTTATGCGACCAACGCACTTAGCAAGGTCCACAGAATTGCCTGTCTAGGCATCACAGGGATCTTGTATGTCGACTGCAGCAATTGAGATGATTTGTGGGCTTCCTCCGCTGCAGTTCGTGTTGTGGTCAGAAGCAACCCTAGGGGTTTATAGAGCAAAATATAGTGAATGCAGGGCTTTCTTTGGTAAAACGGGAGATTATACCAGCATCTTTACCTACATCGAACAGACAGTACCACTGTTCATAAGGGCGGATAAGATCTCGCTCGTTTTCAACTTCATTGGGGATCTTAGTGAGATTGTAATAGCCCTCGTTCACAAATTGAGGCGAGAATGCTCCCGCTGGTTTGTGGATGATTCTAAAACTCCGAACGGTACGGGAATGGGAATTTGAAGACATGGAAAACACAATGGCAAAGCCATCAGTTTGGGGGAGGAGGGGAGGAGGCTCCTCGTCCATCTTCCAGCCCGAAATAATTACTATCCAGATTTGCGTAGAGGGCATTTTAAGCCCACTGCAGGTAAACGGATCGGTAGAAATTTTATCTAAGAGCCAGGCTGCCCTTAGTGTATTACAGGCTGTCAGGTTTGGTTCCGAAGTAGTACTTGACTGCTATAGGAAACTCGAAAAACTGGTATCACAATATTTCGCTGATGTGGTTACCAAGCCACTCTGGAATCAGAGGCAATGAAATAGCTAACAAGTTAGCAAGAAGTGCCAGCCAACGATTATTCATAGGTCCAGAACCAACTATTGGAATTCGTATGATACTCTCAAAGCGTTTGTCAGATCTGAACTCGGTGGTACGCATTGCTCCTACTAGAATGCACTTCCTGGCGTGAGACACTGTAAAACTCTCGGGATCCGTCCAAATGATACTTTGCCAGATACTCTTTATAAGCAGAGACAGTGTAGGTTACTCACAGGAATGTAAACTGGTCACTGCGTGCTGAATAAACACATGTATTGCATGGGCCTAGTAAACTATCCCCTGTGTAGAAACGATGGGAGTGCGGAGGAAACTCCTGTCCATCTCCTTGCTAACTGCCCAACAGCGGACAGGGAGAGGCGGATATACTTTGGGGTCGATACATTAGATGATCCTGGAGTAAATCAATTAACTCTTGACCAGGTTGCGGACTTCTGTGTCCGGGTGGAATTTGTCTGAGAGGACTAAAACGACATGAGGGCAGAATAGGTCTTTCTTTTAGCCGAGTTTGCCTTTCGGGGTCGTCCTGCCTGTGCAGTTGCAAAAAAAAATTGTAAAATGCGAAATATATCGAACTTAAAGTTATCGTTCGATTTGGTGAGTGTAACCTTGAATTCGACATATTTATGTATTTCGCAAACCTCTTTTTACAAGTACTTGTATACCGATTAATTCATGCCAGCCCACAAATCATAAATTAGCCGCATTTAATTCTATGTGTACTTTTCACACAACTATATAAAAAAGTGACATAACAAAGTAAAAGTATTACTTTACTTATATTAGAAATGTATCACAGAGTAACGGCTAAAACTATAAATTATTTAATAAGTAAATACGGTGAAACCTGCGATTACTACTTAAATATGAATAATTTTAACATTACCAAATAATGATTGCGAATATTGTTAATAAAAAGTATAATTTCCTAAAAAAGGAAGCTCTAAATGGCACACCTAATACTCTTCCTACGCATTAATGGATTTTCGATCAGAAAATAGAAAATATCGCTCATAGTTAGGTGCTGCTTGTATATCTGAATATGTTTACATTTTCTTATACTAACACTTCAAAAACAGAGACGTTATTTTTTAAATTTTTTTGTGGTGAAAAGTGCAGCTACACCAGCTTTATAAGCTACATTCTTAACACGTTTTATATTACTATATATGCAGAGTGTGGCATCGTCCTGGCATACGTCAATTATGGCTTGGCTATTCATTTTATCAAAAAATGTTTTGAGTACGAGCTATCTCGACTATAGTACTCCACAGCAGAAAGTATGTCTTTATATACAGGATGTTCTGTTTTGTCTGAACGATAGGATTGTTTTCTTAAATGAAACATTCTGTATATTACTACAATCTTCAATTCTTTGAAGTAATATAAGGCGAATTTAATTAGATTCTGCACTAAAACCCAACAATTTTCGAGATAATCAATTCAAAGAAAGAAATGAAATGAGTTTTAGTCATTCGAACATGTTTGATTGAACTTTGATTTAGTTTTCTAAACACCCAGTATAATAGAGTAAGGATATTTAGTATGAACCATAAAAGTGAAGTATTATAATGATATTATAACAATGAAGTGCAAAACCTAGATGCGTTCACAGCAATATACTTTGTTTTAACAAATGGACCTTATATCTTGACACGCAAAAATTATGACATACATTTTTTTCCCAAAATTGACATATCTAAAAATTGTTAATTATATGCACATACAGCAAGCCAATGTTTATTTATTGCAGTTACTAATAACTTACAATTTAAAATTTATCAAATTTAGCTATTGGCAATGCTATACTATATGTAATCGGAAAGAACAATAAATGTAAGTATAATAGTTGGTACCTATAAAAACATACAGGTGCGTTCTTCTTGAAATAAATGAATTTTAATCATTCGAAACTGTTTAACTTCGATTTCAATTTCCAAACATCCAGTATAATAGCATAAGAATCTTTGATATGAAAATGAAACATGAAGTATTATAATACCGAAGATTTGTTTCAAAGCAAAGATTACGGAACGAAACATTTATTTTGTAAGTAGTCGGTATAAATTTAATTTTCTTTTTTTTTTGGAAATGGATGTCTCAAACACTGTTGGGTTTTACTGTAGAGTGTGTTTATTAAACTTGCCTGCTATATCAAAAAATTGAATTGAAATGTAATAATATACAGTATGTCCCATTACAGAAACAAATTAACCTATCTTTTTAACATTGAAGTATTTCTTGGCGTGTACAGTCTGTTCCAAAATTAATGTCGCTTGATGTGATGGAAGATACACTATAATTTCTGTAGCGAAACGAATGCACTAAGTTTGACCGACATTTATTTTAGAGCGCAATTACAATATTGATATTCATCAATCAAAAATTGTGTCGAGTTGTAGGGAAGATGATTTTTATTGGATCTTTATTGGATCAGACTGTACATGTACATCTTGCGTATACACTGCAATATTTTAATTTTTTTAGTATATGCGTATGTGTATCGAATCGAACCATGAAGTCACATTGTATAAATTAACCTATCCTTGACAAAATAGAACATTCTGTACATAACAAAAATATTTGTCTGCTGTAGAGGACTTCATTGACATATAAGTGGAAATAATTCAGGAATTGAAAGAGAAGATATTACACCCTGTACAAAGATCCATTCATGTACCGTGAAAGCAAATTGCTACTAACCATGATCGAAATCGATAGAAATTAGCTTCAGTAAATTCGTTCAGATATTTGTGTAATCAGAATTTAACACTCGTGAGTAAAAAAAGTTTGGTTTGATAAATCTATGAATGATATTTTGCGAGCCCTGATTTAAACTTAAGTTTACTTACACTAGCGCATTATATAATATTAAACTATTTAAGTTAACGGGATGATAGCCGCAGTGGTTACGTGGCCGTGGTGTCGATTCTCTGGAGCAACGGTGAAAATTTTTTAGAGGGTTGAAATATGGCTCGACTTACTATTCGCTGTTGGGAGCAAAGTGATTAACAGCGTGGCATTATAAAAGGCGATATGATACTGTCACAAAGCCATTTGAACATAATTTACATGCACACAAAAAACTACACCGCAAGAGTTGCAGTTATAGCAAGTAATACAGCTTAGCTTTTTTTATGTGTGGTAAGCAACCGCCACACATAAGCTCCGTAAGCTGTATTACTTGCTATAACTGCAACTCTTGCGGTGTAGTTTTTTGTGTGTATGTAAATTATGTTCAAATGACTTTGTGACAGTATCATATCACCTTTTATAATGCCACGCTGTTAATCACTTTGCTTGGTATGATTTATTTGTAACAGATTTATCTTACCACTGCATCGCTTGTCGGTTGTTTACTAATAAGTAGAGTCGGCAACGAGGAGCAAGTTTCAGTGCAGTGCGAAGAACAACGTGGAGGGACCGAGCAGCTGTATCAAGGCGAGTGTTCAGTGACGTTTACCTACTCACATATTTTATGTTCGTGACTTTCATGAGTGATCATACATGATACGGACGCATGAATGTTTACACAGAAAATAATGACAAAAATATATATTATATAATGTGCTGAAACACTTACTGTTTTAAGAAGCTTCCATGAAATCACAAACTGGGCGGCATCTATTAAATATTTCAATCGTTAAATATGTTTCCACATTTGTTTCAGTTAAATGAGTACGGCGTGGTGAATAAATATTTTAGAATGATGAAAACGACCGTTCCACATCGAGTGACGTTATATTTGCAAATTTAAAGTAATCCTTGTGACAATAACTTAATGGATCTTACGACGCACCTTTACAAATTTGTTTTAGTATGAGAAAATCTGAATCCCTGTCAATAACACTTTCAAATTTTCGTATTACATACTCATTTCTTTTTCGCCTTCCGTCGTACATGAGTGAGAGTGAACATCATCCACAATTTGAACAGAATCCACAAACGACATCGAATCATTATGTAATATTTCAATTTCCTCCGCTAGTCCCTATCTAAACCACTTTTTACCTGACTATCTTGAATCATTTTTTGGCTTTTCTTGATAACTTCGGTGTGTCTCTGGTCGAATTGTCAAACTACCTTCTTTACATCATCAAAATATTTGCAGTAGTAAAACGCAGCCTCTAACCATGTTCCCCAACGCGTAGTAATCGATTCAAGCACTTTGGGACACAATTTGTGAATTTTTTTGTAGGTTTTGGGGACTTTAGAAGCACTGTTTTCGTATGAGCTATTAAAGCATTTACTCGTGGATAACATTTAGGTATCAATTGTACCACAAGGTTTAAAGCATGGATTTTACATGTTACATGTAACAACACTCTCTTCTTTAAGAGATGTGCCTAAGGAGAGCATGTTAGCGGCACCGTCACCCATAAATATTAGAAGTTGATTTTTTGAAACTTGAAATTTGTTCAATACGCTCAAAACCACTTTTAAAATTTCATCGCTATTACATTTTGCAACTGTTTTGGAAGCAAGTAAGGTAGAGGAAGACGGTTAAAATTCTTCCATTGTATCTACCATTACATTCACCACAAAATTTTTTGCCGTTCGGTTGTTTCATTCATAGATAACCACCATTTTTTATCTCTCAATTCAGCTTTAATTCTTCTTTCAATACAGTCACTAGCAGATGGTTTCTTAACGATGTTCGACTTGGTAATGTATAATCCAAATATTTGCTCCAGAAGGAGACAAATGCGTCTTGGTCTAGCAAAGTGAACGGTAGATTACATAGAATAAAACAAACACCTATATGAAATGTTAATTTTTCGCTGTATCGTTTGCTACGGATTGCAGAACAGTGTTGAACTTTTTATGTGGCGTTCATAATTCCACCTGCTAACACACGCCAAATAGTTGTCGCATCTTATACATTTAATTCTATCACCTTCTTATTCTAAATCCGGCATACTCGTTGTTACGCCGTTTCTGAAACGTACACTCGACACAACTTAGTCTTCGAACGGCCATAGTGTGCATATTCGCACATTACGAAAAATACGCTGTTACCTTTATCGAAGAAACGGTCACGTTAAATGTGTAGGGGATGGACTGACAGAGACAGCACACTGTGGCTGTTGGAAGACTAAGTCGTATTGAGTGTTCCTAACTGCGAAATTTGCTTAGTATATGTGTGTGGTGATAAGCACTCACAACGACCAGTGGAATAATACTGAACAAGTGTGCTTTGATACGGACACTCGAGTTTCCGTGCTACGCATTCACCACTCTATGTTACTCGCCATACTGCATTGAAACTTGCTCCTCTTTGCCGAGTATGCTGATAAGTATGAGATGGACGCCATAAATTCTCGGTCTAGTATACAAGAAATAACCTTGACAAAATATAATCATTTATATTTGATCAGTAATCGATTAAGAAATAATATAATGAATATATATGAAATAATAATCAGTAGGAGTCATATGCAAATTAGATGATGGATGTTCCAATTCCTTAAAACTGCATCCGTGGATGGCAATTTGTGAAATGATCGCTGTATGGCTCTTTTGTCAATTAACTTGTACGAATATTATTCTTCAATTTATACAGCAAGGACGTATGTACACTGAGTGCTGCCGACGGTTGTATTATGCTCTTTAAAGTCAAATTTAACATTTGATTCATAAAATTAGATTATCACAATGTTTATAGTGAATTTTCAAATTCTCTGTACAAATACATCGGTATTTTTAGGCGTTCCATTCGTTGGTCTCTGTAGAATATCTATTTTGGAAAAGTTTTGAACCTTACGCTACATATTAAAATGAAAAATCCTAAGATTGTTTAAAATTTAAAACACCAACATTTCGTAACTCATTATATACATTACAACTATTGTAGCAATATAGTATATCATTTGTACTACATATAAATACTGGTTAGGTATACTATTATATTGTTTATATTTTTAAATTCTTATATTACATAATATTCTATATTCAAGTAAATATTTTTCCTTCTTAATAATAACACTTTAAGCAATTACCCAGAACGGTATGGAAATTGTAGTTTTTATTTCGGACTGTTAGGTAAATACTAATGTTATTCAGTTAAAGATACGTAAAAAAGAAAAATAATGAATTTATGTATTCAATTTTGATTAAATGTTGAAAAAAAATTATTTTGATTGCACGTCGTACAGTGGGATACAGTGGGATATAGTCTTTAAACCCTGATACATATAGGTATTTCATTCGTAATTTCTCCCAATCGTATGGACAAAATTTATTAGCGAGTTATTAACGCATTTACTGTAAGACTACGTCACAAGACAAAATTAAATTAACTGTTGAACACAATACGTATAAAACTCGAATTTTCAAATAAATCAAGCAGTCGTGAAGGCGTGTTTCGTTAAAGTTGAAAATGTCTAGCGTGAGTAGTTTAAAAATAATTCAATAGCATTGTTGCAAATATTTTCTCTTTGTACAGATTTGGACATGTCTTACTTTTTCTGGGTTAATCATCGCCTACGGAACCATTACGATTCACGCTTTACCGGTGGCTAAGGAAGATGTACATTATGAAGTGACAAAAAACGTTACAACCGACACCAATGGAACTGCTAAAGACTTGTAAGTCATCGTTTATATTTTGAATAAAATTTTAAGAGTAAAGTTACAATAACTACTTTTCAGATACGTGATTAAAACTATAGTATACGAAGTTGGAATCTTAACCGATGCCACTAATAACACTGATAATAATACTGAAACGTAAGTCTATCTTAATTATATTATAATGAAGTAAAATAATAAATATTGTTGTCCGGCAACAAAGACAAAATGGAAAAATGTATATACCGCTCCGCATAAATAATTTCAAACTAGCAGAAATAATCTAGAATCTAGAACATTCTGCCTATATCGTGATCACACCATATTCGCCTTCATACTATATTAATATTTGTTAAAATCACATGAACTGAGTTAATACGAAAAAATGGCTCAAATAAACTGGAACTTTATGTTATAAATAGCTTCTAACATATGCCCTTTTAAATTTTTAATACTCATTGAATCTTGAAAAATACAACTCTCTAAAGACAAATTGCTAATGCGGTGATAAATGGAATAGATAAGGGAAAAGGAATAATATACTATATACATAATACTAATTTCATTAATAACTACATGAAAATGGTCTGATATCAATAACTGCCTCAGCACACTATTTGCTGTATTGTTGCTAATTACATTAGCACACATTCTGTCAATATTTTTATTAGGAAACATATAGTGTTACATTGCCATAGTAACATAAAGATGGCAAAAGGTATGCAGATGATCAAATAAACATCAGTAATTATTCGTATTGTAAAACGAAAACATTTTCATTAGACTGAAATTTATCAGCAATGTCATAACCAAATTTTTGCTTACATTGTGCGCAATTTGTTTTCATTCAATAAATACATATTTTATGTTTACTTACTGATGTAGGTATACCTAGGAAAAGTAGATTTTATTTATTTATTTATTTTTAACCAAAAATATACAGCAATTTATCTGAAATTCGACGTTTCTGGAAGAGCTTTCCCCTTTGTCAAGTTACTGAAATTTATAAACAAAGGTTTCAATTAGAAAATATTCATTATATGTAAACGAATAAACAAGTTGAAAACAGATATTGTTTATAACTCCATTTCTCGCGCACATTATTTTTAGTATAACTGGTTCTCTGTTATATTTTTAAAATTTATGACGGTTCACAGTACTTCTGCATTTGAGAGAATAATATTCTTCAGTAGGGTACTCGTACATATGAAAAATAAAGATTACAAATATATACATACATAAAAGTATAATATTTCGAGGGCAACCCTGAAGTATTTTATATTCGATTTTCCAGCTTCTTTTTCATTGTTTCAATTTACTAAAAAACTAACAGAATTATCTATTCAGACTACTAACATTGTTATGAGCTTAGTATTAAGCCAAGTATCAAGATTACACCAAAATCAAACTGACATTTTTCGCCTACATAATAATAAGTTAAACAATTTAAAATATTTTGAACGTCCAAGTTGGCGGCGCGGCGCTTGTTTTCTACTACATAATATAATTGAAAAATAATTTAGGCAATTTTATAAAAAATTATTGTCGTTTGTTTCGGCCTATTTTTCTATTTATTTGTAGATTGGCTTGTGCAGCTACTTCTGATAGTTTGCAACTGTCAAAACTAGGCGTCGAAATAATTTTGTAATATTATGTACTACTGTGTTGGTAATCCATGTCGATATTCTCCGCCATTAAAACAAGAAAATTCTATATAGGGCTATATTTATCCATCTCAATGAGTTAGTATCCTTTGAGATATAGAAAGTCGTCTCTTCTTTGACAATTTCGAAATAACGTAACATACTTAGGTAAAATACGATACCAATATTACATACATATGTATAAATACACATAGGTTCAGTCTGCAGCGGAACATAGCAAGTTACAATATACGTATAGAACGCAGTGCGATGTGTCAACGCGCTAGTAGCGCCACGCAAGTTCGATCGTCGATCCGAGTCATTTAGTGTTCCTGACTTTTACATTTGAACCACTAAAGTCTTTAAAGTTACCAAATTTTACTTGAATTACATTAAAAAAACAAGTAAGAATAACGTCTATGCATGCATGACGTTACTGTTAAAATTTAAATTTATTTCGCAGAATTATTGACTTTATTTACTTTTATCTTTTAAGAATTTATTATTTCTTAAAATTACTTTTCCGTTTGCGTAGCAGCTATGACCACAAAAATAATAATAAATTGGAGATATAACGACCTGACTTATCTATCGAAGATACTCGATTTTCACAAAGGGACTAGAGCGCTTTTTGATAAGTCGTTATTATGTCTGTAATCTGAACATATGGGCACATTACGTATACATAACGAATATGCCAACGACTTTATCCTCGCTCGGTTTAAATTCAACTGAATTGTGCATGCCTGTGTGTCGCCAGACACAAGTTACAACGCGAAGAGAGGAATACGCTGTTGCAATTCATACTGCCTATGTTCCGCTGCGAGCTGAACCTATGTCTACATATATTGTCTAAATTATCTCGAGAATTTGCGCTTATATACAATTACTTTTCATTTACATACCTGATTTTGAGAATTAATAATTTAATAGTTACAAAGCGTTGCGATGATAAAAATTCTTGTTCGTATAGCCCATTGCAATAGGTTCTACGAACAAGGGTAATACCTCTTCTTCATTCCATGCAATAAATTACTTATTTTTAGACACGAACAAGTTGATTTGACGTTCTTCGATCCAATTACAAATGGTTCTGCATTCGATTTAACCAATATACCAGTTCCAATCGAGACAAACATTAGCGGCGTTTCTATTACGGGTATTGCACCGTTTGACCTAGGAACCATAGAATTACCCAGTGATAACGAGGAGTCTGCTACGCTTAACACTAATTTCCCACTTCAAGTACCGATTCTGCCAAATGCACTGATCAGTGTAAAAAGAAACATTAGTACATCAGATGAACTAAAGGAAGTCGAGCTACTGGAGAAATTCCCAGAATTTTTCGACTTTAGCGACACAGTAACTGGTACACCATTACAAATACAAACAAATGTTATCCCACTAGAACACACCAATCAAAATGAAGAAAAAGACACCGGAAGTACACAATAGACGCTCGGAACCTATAACAGAATATGTATTTGCCATTTTTATATTTACAAATATCTGTAATTATTTAATGAAAATAAAATAAAGATGTACGTTTTCATATTATGAAATTGATTCTATGATTATTATTACATCAATATTTGTGAATACTTTATAAATATTCATTCTTTGAAGAAACAAAGCTTCCAAGTATTACGATAATAGGGAATAAGAATATATTAAAATAAAATGCTACACAATAAAGATACTTAAACTATAATCTAGTCTAAGCTCTACAAAGTTATCTTCCAAAAAATTGTAATTTGTGACGAAAGTAGTGTACGTTAATTATAATTATTAAACATCAATTCATAATTTTATACGCATTTTATCTCTTCTATGTATACACTGTCGGCCCCGAGAGAGCTTGAATCCTACTAGTAATGTAAAATATCGACATAGTTGCCACAGCGTTATACTATATACATACATATGAACAGTTAAGCCAAGCGTCCACTAGGCGCGTCGAATTGAGCCGAATCGAATCGCAATAATTTGCATCCCATATATGCAATGATAAACTAAAGTCTTAGTTTATCGACGCAATTGCATTTGAATATACGGGAAGCGAATTATTGCGATTCGATTCGGCTCATATCGACGAGCCTGGTGGACGCTTGGCTTTAGTACCACGTACGAGACAAGGAGCCAGTGTCTACTGGTGTCGCTTTGATGTTTGACGGAGGTTGCATATTGTCGAAGAATTACGATTAATATTCGCAAGTAAACGAAAGAATTATAAAGCAGATTAGAAAAAAGGACAATATTATATTCAGAGACAGCAATTTATTAGAATACACTTTTAATAATGCAAAATCAAAGTAAAAAGCTTAATAATAGTAGCACACAAAACAAAAAAAATGGATATGTTATTACATTGTATTAAAGATACCAAGATCAAGATAATGAGTCTAATAGTAATAGATTTCAAAAATAGTAGAAAATAATACTGTAAATTAAATTTTAAATTCCAACAAAGAACATTTTTAAAGTAAGATCTGAATAACGTCAACATAAAATATTTTAATACGATATGAATATCCAACTAGCTCTAACTGTAAACCAACGCTGTTACGAGCATACTAAGCTAGTACCAGGGAGTGGAATCTTAATAAGAAAAATTTGGCTCGACTTCTCATTGGTTCTTGTAATCACACGGTAAATTTAGTTCCTTGTGCTGAGGTGACAGCGTTGTAAGCATTAAGCAACCTATATTATCGGGAGTGGAGTCAGTGTTCTATTTTGTTGATAAGATAGTGCGCCACCAACTTCAGCACAACGAACTACAGGCGGGCGGCGATTACTTTATTAATATTGAAGATCTTTATTAAAGTATATACCAAATATTTCATAACTATAATAGTACATATAGTTAACATATAACTATACTAATATAATTATGAAATATTTGGTATATACACATATCAGAAAATCTGGGTATAAATACAGTGGAATAATATATAAAAATACTTTGTAAGAAACTGTTACAATAGGTTCGAGAGATAAGTACTAGAGATGGGCCGACTATGGACTTGGCCGACCAGTCGACTAGACGACTAGTCGGCGCTCAAATGGCCGATTAGTCGGTCGACTAGTCGGTGGTTTCGGTTAAGTTAGGTCGCATTCGTTTCGCTTTGTTCGTCCAGCTACTCGTCACGCGTTTATGTCCCGACAGATTTTGTTTACATTTTCCGTGTTTCACTAGCTGTACGGGCGTTTAATCAAATTAGTAATTAATTTTTCGTTCTTAAAAATATAAAACGTGCAGTACGTTCGTAAGTACTGGTGATTTTTTTCTTTGATGTCCTGTTTTCCTATAGTTCGTTAAGTGCCGACTAGTCGCCATATTTTGTTGACTAATTGCCGACTAATCACCGTCTATAAATGTGGGGCCGGATAGTCGGCTTTCCCGATTAGTCGGCGACTAGTCGGTGCATCTCTAATAAGTACCTACATACTACAAATATGTTACACTAATACATAAAGTAATTTTAAAATAAATCTAATCTATTGTACTACTACCCGTTGTTGGATCGAGCTAAAACAACCAACTCTCTTAAAAGTCTCAGGGGAATAAAGATTCGACAATTGACCTCAATAAATACCACAGTGGCCCGTAAATGTTCAAAATTTTATTTTCAATTAATTATAACAAATTATGTAATTCGGTAACAATAAAAAGGAAAAAATACCAATGCAACAACAAACGCTTGATGCTAAAAATAGAAAAATAAAATAATTCTTACAAAAGGAATTCTCTTTTAGAGAATGGCTATACCTCCGGCAACATACAAAGGGTCATAAATAGATACATTCATCCACGGTCTCCTAAGGTAGCATCAGAATCTAGTAATCAGCTATCCATCGTTCTTCCCTACATCCATGGCGTTACAGATCACATCGGTAGAATTCTTCGTAAGCAAGATATCCAAGCCATCTTTAAACCTTTAAACAAGATCTCCCAAATTCTTCCTTCGCCCAAGGACACTCGCCCTGCTCTCTCCCATAAAGGTATTTACAAAATTCCCTGTGACTGTGGCTCAGTGTACATTGGCGAAACTGGACGTTCTATTCAAACTAGAATCAAGGAACACCAACGGTACGTTAAGTCACGTTCCTCAACACATTCAGCCTTAGCCGAACACTTCATAGATACGGGCCATAAAATTTGTTTTGATCAGGTATCTGTTGTAAGCAAGTCTCATCGCTATTTTCCACGAAAGGTAAGGGAAGCTATCGAGATCCAGAGACATCCTCAAAATCTTAATCGCGATATTGGTTACCCACTCTCCAGCATTTGGAAACCCGTCCTTTCCGCTTCTTCGACCCGTGCTCACTGTTCCGCATCGTTGCCTCGCGCTCACCGTTCCGTTTCCCTGCACAATGGTATATATACCCCTGCACGTCCATCTTCTCCTTGTCAGAAGGTTTTCGCCTCTAGCGTGGTTGACACGTCGAGTTACCTTCTGGCGCCCCTCACCTAGTTTTGCTCCTGAAGAAGCCACTTACATTAGTGGCGAAACGTCGAGTTTGAGTAAGTTGTATATATATTTTTTGTAATTTTTCTTTTTCATTTTTGTTTTATTTTATTTTATATTGTATATATGTACTTTACCATGACGCGGTCAAAACCCGGAAGCCCTCAAAAGGAATCCTAACCTAAAAGAACTACTTATTAGTAGTATTACTATTGCGAATACTACTAATAAAGCTATAAACTACTACTACAATACTATAAAGAAAATACCACGTAAAATAAAACTAATTTAAACGAAAAGAAGATAAATAACAGTTACTACAAAAGCCAAACCAAGGGTGCTTATGCTCTCACGCAAGATAAACAAACAAGTGAGATATCAAATATGACGTTTTCCATGCCTTCCCGTTATGTCGATAATATAGGCTGCTAAATGCTTACAACGCTGTCACCTCAGCACAAGGAACTAAATTTACCACGTGATTACAAGAACCAATGAGAAGTCGAGCGAAATTTTTCTTATTATGATTCTACCCCTTGGCTAGTACTAGTAACTGCTGCGTTGGTTGTCTGCCTCTTCTTGAAAGGTCCTCTTCTTCCAGTTCCACTTCCTTCATGGATGTCTTTCTGGTGGTTCTCGGGTTCCTGGGTTGTTGTGGCTTCTCGGAGTCTTCTGGATGGATCTCCCTCGCTGTTGGTATCTGAAACTAACGAAACAGAGGTATTATTTTATGAATAAATCATCACCGCGTCACATTTGTCGGAGTATCTCCGTTGTGGTGCGGTGCTTGGTGGGCCCCACTGATTTTTGCGCGATAGCGCTACTCATCGCTGGGTTGCTGCTCGCGAGTGCCTTGTCGAAAAATCCTCGGTTGAGTTTCTTCAAGAACTCGTTCAGGTCCTGGACGTCTGCCGCTGTAAGTTCTCGGAGGACTGCCAGCGAGGTGCGTCTAGGAAGTCGGAATACAAGTCGCAGAACGCGATTTTGCACTCGGACTAGTGGAAGGATGTGAGATGGAGCCGAAGTTGGGCTGGCGGATCGGGCGGATGTGGGTCTTGTACAGCATCGCGCCCGTTTTGGGATTGAGTTTGGGGTTACCGAGGATAGGATATAGCTGGTGCAGTCGACCGATGGCCCTGTTCCAAGCTCTACCTAGATGCTCGGCGAAAGTTAGTTTCCGGTCGAGGATCATTCCCAGGTATTCGATCTTCTCGCTCCAGTCGATCTCCGTCCGAAGAACGGTGATCTTTCGGGGCGAGGGTTGTCGTCTCCGGCTGAACGCAATAACTTGCGTTTTCCTCGGATTGATGGTCAAACCGAATTCACTAAAGAATCCCTCTATTCGATCCAGCTGCGCTTGGGCGAGCTGAGCTGCGATCTCGGGACTCTTTGAGGTAGCCACTATAGCGGTGTCATCCGCATAGATGGCGTTAAACACTCGTCGGTCGGTCGGTTTGGGAATGTCCGCAACGTAGATGCTGAACAGTGCCAGGCCCAGTGCCGAGCCTTGTGGAACTCCAGACAGCATTTGCCTCTCTGCTGATTCCGTTCCGTTAACAACGGTGTGGAATCTTCGGTCCTTGAGGTACGATCTGAAGGTCTTCAGAATTCGCGGCTGAAAGCCGGCTACCTTCATCTTCGTCAGCAAGCCTTCATGGCGGATCTTGTCAAACGCCTTCTCCAGGTCCAGGGATACCATAATGGTCGTCTGTTTCCTGTTGAATGTGGTCGTGACGTGATCCGTGATCCTGAATAGCTGCATCGTGGTCGAATGTCCGGGTCTAAATCCGAACTGGTTGTTATCCATGAGATGACCATCTTCCAAATGGTCGCTGATTCGGCGCAACAACAAGGTTTCTAGGACTCTGCTTATTGTGCCCAGCAACGATATCGGCCGATAGCTCTCAGGGGAGTGCGGTTCCTTCTTAGGTTTCAGTGCTGGAATAATCCTTGCGGATTTCCACCTGGTCGGATAGCATGTCAACCGGAGTGTCGCGTTAAAGATCGCCGTCAAGTTGACTAGTAGCTTGAACGGCAGATTTTTAAGCGCTCCATTGGGAATGCCATCCTGCCCAGGGGCCTTCCCGTTAGGGATACCCTTGATAACCTGCAGGACCTCCTTGGGAGTCACAACGATAGGTGGCCCTGGGTCCATCTCGTTGATCTCATTCAAGGTGGTCCGGAATTCTCTTTCCTGCTCGGGATCATTACGATCGTTCGGAGTAAAGTGACCCGCGAAGGTGCTAGCCAAGGCGTCAGCCTTCTCCCTGTCGGTGAGGCATCTGTTTAGACCATGCTTGATCTCCGGCACGGGCGGTCGGTTTCTTTTCAGTATCTGAGGCACCCTGTGCGGATCTTCGGTTTGGCTTCTCTCGACGAAATCGCTCCATTTTCTGTATCGAAACGCTTCGACGTCTCTCTCGATCTCTCTCCTCAGGTGGTTGTATTCCGCCTTCGTAGGAGGGTACCTCGTACGCTGGGATTCCTTCCGGATTCTGTTACGCACTTTGATCTTATCCACGATTTTCCTCGGAAGAGGCTCCTCTTCGAGAAATCTTGGCTTCAGTTCCGATCTATTCAAGGCCGCCTGTATCTGCCACGTGGTGTGACAGACAGCCTCCTCGAGGTCATTTTCAGTCTCAATACCGGGATTAGCTTCTATCGTTTCCGATATTAGCTTTTTGTACAGTGGCCAGTTGTGTTTCCTGGTTCCTGTACCCGACTTCAGTGTTGGCAGGTTCAGGGTCGTCTCGGTGATCACAGGATAGTGATCTGAGGTTAACTGCTGTTCCGTTCTACACTTCAGAGAGAACATTCAGTTTTTGAGAACTGAAACGTCCAGCACGTCCGGGTCGTAGAGCCCTGTGGTGCTATGGTGAGTGGGCTCGCTCGGAGCGGAGACGTAGAGCTCGTCTTCCAGGTCGAGCCAGTTCCGCAGTTGGTTTCCGTTCACGTTGTTCTACCTGGAGTGCCATGAGCAGTGTTTACTGTTCAGGTCTCCAGATATGAACGCGTGATCGGCTGGTTCCGCGATTCTCCTTATATCGAGGGGCCTGATCGCTTGGCTAGGTGGGTTGTAGCATGCTACGAACAGCACCATGTTGCCAGCTCTCTTCATAGCAATGGCGCTCGCCTCCAGACTGTTGTCCGGTAGGCAGAACTCCGAATGCTTGAGGCTCCTCTTTACTAGGACGGCGGTACCACCTCCTCTGGTCCTGGTTCTGTCAGTTCGATAGACGTAGTAGTTCGCTATCTTAAATTTCAACTCGGGCCTCAGCCAGGTCTCTAGTAATTACTACGCCTGCTGTGGTATTCTCTTTACCCCACCAACGCAATTTTCCCACTTGCATTTGTCGTGCGTGATCCATGAAACGAATATGGCATCGCTGCTCGATGAAATGCATTACTTATAGACGCCTTTAAAGTTTCAAACGAGCCAGCAGTGTATGTACCTACATACATAGCGTTGCGGCAAATACTCCGTGATTAAATAAACTCTTCCATAGCAATGGTTAGAGTATTACTTTTCTTCTGAAAATGCTAAGATAACTAACGGCTCGATAATTGAAGTGGTATAAGATCGCCTGTTGTTTTTATTCCTTATTTTTTGATATGATACCTTAGCATAAGGTTGTAGTATTTTTGTTGTAGTTAATAGCTCTATTGGTTGTACCTATAATACCAGTCACACTCACGTAGCGAAAACGTCGAACAATGCAACAATATAAAAAACCAAAAAACGCTGAAATGCGCACAGATCACACACAAATAGATATTGAGGACATTTGGTGTACTTTTCAGGGTATGGTCGCTCACGGTGTAAGGGGAGGTGTTTAGCTTAGCTCACACAAATAACAGATCTACTTAATTGTAAAGAATAATTGGCAGAGAGGCTTAAACAAAAGTATTACGTATTGCATATCTAATCGAGCAAACATTCTATTTATTTATTTATTGGGATAACAACAAGACGCACCTAAGAGCGTTATCCACAAATTACAATGTCAGTAATTTTTACTTAGCAAGTATAAAACAAAAATAAAAAGAAAGAATTCCTAAATAAACATATGAATTAACAAGATAAAAAAGCAAACAGCGTGTAGCATAGTGTGAAAAATAGTAAACTAACTAACTAAGAGTGACTGAGAGCATATTATTCCACACGACACTGGCGAAAGAGAGTGCGCTATGGACATGTGCCTAATAAACCGTAATAAAAGCTGATAATTTAAAAAACAATTTCGTAATGCGCAACATAAATCAAAGCTTTCTCGATGCTTTGCCGACAATGAAGTCGACATGACTGTGGAATAAAAGCTTAGCGTCAAATAAAACACCCAAATCCCGTATCTCGCTGCACGAGGATAGAGTGTGTCCATCCAAGTGATATGAGTAACTTCACGCAGTTCTATTTCTCGTGAACCTTATCACTTTACACAATATTCATGAAATCGATCCAGATCTTGCTGCAAATGATATTGGTCTGTAATAGAGTAAATTCCGGAAAATACCTTAATGTCATCTGCGTAAAGCAGAAACTCGGAAAAATTAAAACACGAGGCGATGTCGTTGATATATACAAGAAAAAGCAGCGGTCCAAGATGCGAGCCCTGCGGTACACCCGATGTAACATTACTCGTGTCCGAAATGTAATTAGCCAATCTAACAGCTTGAGTCCTATTGCTAACATGCTAGCATAGGAAGAAATCCATCGTAGTAGATCGCCGTGGACTCCAAGTGATTCCAGTTTAGTGATTAAAATATTGTGGTCGATCTTATCGAGGGCTGCTAAAGTCAGTGTACACGGAGTATATCTGCGTCCTTCGGTCCACTCTATCTAAGATGTAGTTAATTAGTGTACACCACTAAGTTAGATTCGACAGATCTGCCGCGGCAGAAACCGTGTTGTTGAGCTATTATAAGAGATTTGACTGTTGTGTAAATATTCATATACAATTGACTCCAGGACCTTAGACAAAATCGACAGCATGGAAATAGGGCGATAGTTATCCACCAACTGTTTCTTACGTGATTTAAGAATTGGGATAATGTGAGATTTTTTCAAGGTACTCAAGGAAAGATTGTAAATAATTTGGAGAGGCGGCGCAACCTCGTTGGCAGTTTCGAAGGAAAACCGCAGAAATCCCATCAGGACCCGTGCCCTTACAGAGATCAAGAGCACATAGATCAGAAATATGGGTGAAGGAGACCGAAAACGACGCCGTCGTCGAGGCTCTGCCAAGGCTACCTGATATTTGACCGTAGACAAAAACAGAGATGAAATATCTGTTAAATAAGTTGCAAATTCAAGCAGTGTCGGTAGCTTCCTCGTTGCCATAATTCATAATGTTAGGTAAACAGACCGAACACCCCCTAGATCTAGCGAATTCCCAAAGAAATTTAGGATTTTCAACCATATTGTTTTGAATACTATTCAAATATTTTTTGTAATCCATTGAGATTAAAAATTTGGAACGACCACGCAATAAACCAAAAGTTAAATAATCAACTGTATTGCTATATTTTTTCCATTTATTATGATATTTGTTTTTCTCTTTTATCACCTTGCTTGAGAAAACCATGTTGGGAAGCGTCGACCATAATTTCTTTTAAGAGGAACATATTTACTAATAATATTGTTTAAGACTGAGTAAAACTTATTTAGTTACAATATCGATATCAATCAAAGGTTTAAGTACGCCGACCCAGTCAACACACAACAACTCCCGTCTAACCGCATCATAATTTGCTTTATTGTAAGAAAAAGAAGGTTTCGAATAATTTAAGCGTTTAGTGTGAATCGATTTCAAAACAATATGTAAAGCAGGATCATAAGTATCGATCCTAATTAAGGGAGAAGCACAAGAAGTAACTGAGTCGACGAAACTGTCATTTGCCAAAACTAAATCCAAAATACGAGGGCAGCTGTTAATAACAGAATTAATTTGCAACAAATTACAGTAAAACACAGTATTAACGAAATCGCTCGCTTTGTTATCATACACAGAAGGTTGTAAATGGTCATCCCGTGACGGAGACCATAGATGGTAGTCACCTAATATTAGTCCAGGATCACCGTCTGCAGATTAGAGAGAAACGCCTGGTGCGCCAACTCATCAGCTGGTGGCAAGTAAACATCACAAATAAGCACACGACCACTAAGACACTCCACTGATAACCAAACATCTTCAGCGACACTCTGAAGATCAATCATGTGCCTGACCGCAGAATTTTTACAAACCGCCAAAAGTACGCCACTGCCGTCAAGTTTTTCGAAGGCACTAGTTGACCTATCTCTTCTATACACCGAATAATTACTGCAAACAATTCGCTGTCCTGAATATTTGAATTAAGAAAAATTCCTGTCAAACAAATTATGTCATCAGCTAAATCCGCAAAATGCAGGAAAAAATGATTAACTTTAGTACGTTACCCGCGAACATTCTGATAATAGACAAATAACTCCTTTACTTAATTGAATTTAAATCGTTCTCCTTACTAATGGTAAGTAGTTACAGTTAGGTTTAAGGTCTTATTGATATCAATAGTAGGTACTTTCTAGTGGAATAACCGTTTCTTGTTATCCGAGAGTTTGTAAAAAATCGTTTGTAAGTTATAGATATCTAGTTAAAGCATTGAAAGTATGCAGTATATAGTAGTTTTAGTACTGTGCTCTCTACTATTCTTTCAAATGTACGTAGATCTCGACAACTACAATAAGATAGAGTTTTGGTTGAATGGGGGAAAGGAATGCATTTTTGTATGCTTATCAGAGGCGATATTCACAAAAAAGTACTTCCCCATATTTTCTGTAACCTTGCCTGCGTTATTATTGAATTTAGAAGGAAGTTGAACATGAAAAGTTCAGTACCTTTTCTCAATCAGTGCTAATTCATTTTTTAACGTTCGTGGTATGACAAAGGTATGACATCTCTCTGTATGCGCATTCATAAGCAGCTATTGTAACACAACAAAACCTTTCGTAGATGGGATTCTGATCTAAAAAGACTATGTAAGTATTGGAGACTAAATCACACTTAAGGGTTTCACAGTGTTATTAGATTATGCTGCTGCTGTGTAGTGGCAGGCTTCAGTAACAAAATGGGATGAGGCTGTACAAGTCGTGAGGCATGCATTTGAGTCAAACTAATCAAATGACAATCAAACAACTATTCTCTATGGAACAAATGTCAGATAAAACAATAGATATTTTTGTGAATAACACTTGTGCACTATTAGCAAAATCAACTTCTAGTCCACATAAACTACACATGAAAGACTATAATTAGGAGATTACTACCAAGAGAGCAAGAGAAAATATTCTCCGAATTAATTGAGGGAGAAAGACCAATAGAAAATGATATCCATGAAATAAAAAATCACAAGGAGAACGAAAAGATGGTAAATGTTGATGATAATGTTGGCCATGTGTAAACAGAATGCCGGAAGTGTTCTCCAAGTTGCAACAAACCCAAAAACTTTGAATTAAGCATTTGGAAGGCGGACATTCTTTGTCACCGGTCCAATGCATCTGGCGTAATACAGGACAAAATGGTTCTACCTACAGTTATACATGCGTGCTACGAAATTGGCATTGCGCATTCGGATGCTCAAGTAAAAGTAGTTGAGAAGCAATTTCCCAGTTACTACAGGATTGTAAGCAGCCTTTTACAGATATAAAACCAAACTGTCATGCACCAATGGAGAAGTTAGATAATGCTCAATATAGGAGATAAGTCATGGCATTTTAATAATTAATCTAAAGAGAAATTTAATTTTGTAGACGAGAATTTAGCTTATGACAATTTCTTGATTCAAATAGAGAATGCCAATCTCCGTGATGATGAAGTAATGCATTATTGGATGATTACATTGGTCTCTTCAAGCCAAGGGAAAAACTTTTGCAACGTTTGATGTTCACAAAATTAAAAAAAGATCATGCGCCTATAGCTGTACCACCTAACGTGCTCAATGCCATCAAGCATTAGATGAAAAACTTTGTGAGATGATCAAGAATTCGACAACAGTTAGTGACAGTTACCCTATGCACGAATTACGTTATAACAATTGCACATGGCAAAGCTCACACTATGTGTCAACGATAAACTTGTACTCTGGGTTACAGCAGGTTCCAATCGCAGAAAAGAATCGTGGCAAAACTTGTTTTACGTCGCCACCGGAAGCATCTGGATTTTTATGTATGCCTTTCGGGCTGCAGAATTTTCTAACCATATTTGTTCGGTTGATGGATTAATTTCGCGCGTGTTTAAAGAATTACAAAGTATTCATAAATATGGACGATATTTTAGTCCTATTCAAAACTTTCAAGTAACATTTAAGGGAACTTGTTTAGTATAGTAATCCCAGATAGTACGAAAATGTTTTTAAAAGGTTAAACCCAGATAGCAAAATAAGGCAAAGCGAAATAGACGCGAGATCTGATGCGCATGTGCATGATACAATTAATTACCAACAACAGTTAGTTATCATTGTGTGTGTGTGTGACAGTGACTTCATCAACATGAGCACTTCCTCATCTGACATCTCGATGTACCGCACACTGAGGTGAGGCGAAGAGAAGTATTAAATTCGCTTCTCTTCTCTTCGCTTCGCCGCGCCTCAGTGTGCGAGCTCCTTTAATCAAGCTTACTCTACGCTTGAAATTCTAGCATACTACGTAGCAAACATGAGTCAAGCATAATAAGTTTAAACAAACCCATTTCTTTATTGGAGTCGGTAATGCGTAGAACGTTCGGCTCTCAGGCGCATACATAGGTACAATGCGCAAGCATTTTATATGAATTTGTAAGCATATTTTTACAAGTTCGTATTCCGACTTCCGAGTGCTTTCTAAAGTTACCTACCGTTTATTGTGTTCATTTTTGATTTTTACTATAATATAACGATTTGGTGTTTGTCGTTATTTATTTGTTATAGTATGGTTAACCTTATAATTTGTTCCTATCATCATTAGTTTAGCATAGTTCAAAAAGTTCAGTGATCATAACCTGTTTTCTTTTCGATAACATTAATCGTGTAAAAACTGACGATCACTTTATACCTATTATTATTTGTACATTTCAGTAGCAAGCTGTCATCTTCAACAGAAATACATTTAAGTACTTAAAATTTAAAGAATTGATATTAATTTAAGACTATACTGTTTTGTGGTCGTGATATTAATTTAACTTATAAACAATTGATATTAATTTCAAATAATTGTTTTAATTTTCAGTAAGTATTATTCTAGTGAAGACAACAGCTGACATTGCTGTTGAAACGTAGATATGAATGTAGTAGAAACGACAAACATTATACAAGCTGGTAAAGTAAGCTTTACCTAAGCTGGTAAAATTAAGCACAATTCAAGTTTGTCGCTAAATAATAAAGTTGGAATAAAGCAGGATGTATGATACATACTTAGCATAGTTGAAGCTGGACCAATAAGCTTAATTCAACCATTCTGCAAGTTTACCATGATCGTACAAAGCAAGTATACTTTAAGCTTGTCACGTGTAAAGTACGATGCTTAATTCAAGTTGGATACAAGCTAGCAGGTTTCCGCGACAACCTAGAAGTAAGCTGTCACCGTTGTCATGGCAACTTTTATTCCAGCTTGATTCAAACTATTTTTGCTATCTGGATTTGAGGCACAAATTGAATTCTGATTTATTCAAATCGGTTTACTAAACATTTATCCACCACTTGTCACTGGTTTGTCGTAGTCAACTGTTTCCTACTAGAGCTTGTGGCAAGCTTGTCTTTGACTTTATTTGGACAACTATAATACAGAAAGGTTTGCTCTAACCTTTTCGTAGAAAAGCTTGTCAACGGCAATCCAATAAAAATTCAAAGACAAATTTGTCACAACGGTTCATGCTATCTGGGAATGAAGGTTAATTGCAACGTTCGACGTATATAGACGTTAAAAAGCGTCGTCTAAACGTTTTCCACTATTAAAAAGATATCGTCACATTTGGTTACTTTAATGGTGACCCAGATAGCACCGGACGTCCTATGGATATCCATTTTATGTCCAAAAGTGGTCCGAACGTCCATGGATGTAAAACGGACATCCAATGGACGTCCATTACTGAATATCCATCGGACGTCCGTTAATGGACATCTTATGGATATCCGTTTTATGTCCGCATGTAAAACGGACATCCTTTGGACGTCCGTTACTGGATATCCATAAAACATACCTACGAATATATCGATCGGTATCGTAACTTTCGGTTACAGCATTTATAATATGCATTCCCCACGAATGAAGGTATGATTTTTTTAAATGCTACGTTAAAATTCTATTAACACGAATGATATCGGTATCTCGCTAAAAATTTGCGTTTAATTTTATATAGAAATGATTAATTTTTTTACGGATATAATAGTATATTATTCAACGAGCGGTAATGTAGGTAATAACTCACGCAGATGAGGTTTGTAGCACGAGGCGATAGCCGAGTGCTGTAATTCATCAAGTGAGTTATTACCATTACCGCGACTATCCTATCGTACCTTATACCTTATCTACGACTATAACAATTAAAACAAAGGTACAAGTTCCAAGAAAACTTTTTTTGTGTCGCATATTGAAACTGTCAAAATGACATTTCACCTAATTTCAAAAATTCTGTCGCATATTGAAACTGTCAAGTTAAAATTGACAAGTGATCTAATTTAGAGTTGACCATGAGTTGACAAATAACGTTACTTCCCTCAAAGATGGTAGTGGACTGTTTCATTTCGACGAATCAGATTGTAGAATTTAGCGTGAGTTATAATAACTCACTGCTATAAATCACGCTAATTGTTTATGGGTGGCATTACTTGTTTAAAAGCAACTGAATAATGAGTACATTATTTAATAGGAGTAGATAAACATTATTATATTATAGGTTATTATTATTTAATAAGCATATATGCGTTGCACGTACGTTTAGGTACAGTAGTTGTCAGCGCGTACCAAGTATTTGTATTAAAATTTTAACAATTTCTACTTACTATATATACAGTCCTCGCCAGAGAAAACGGGACACTTTTTTTAACTATTGTAAGTCAAGATTACAGCTATTGATATGATTTGAAATTAGTAATAGATGAAAAATGTTATTTGTCAATTTGACAGTATTCAAACTTCAACTAATTTATAATGGGTTCACACTCAAGTTATTATTTTTTATTTAAACAACGAAAAGTAAAAAAGACCTTTAGTGAACATTGTAATAACTTAAATTGATTATTATAATTAATATTTTGTAAGAGCACCTTCAGCCTCTATCACAGCATTAATTCTTTCAGGCATTGATCTTACTAGATTAATGACGTAATTTTCAGGTATTTCTTCCCAGGCTGTTTGTACTATGTGAAATAATTGCTCATTGTTATGCACCTGAAGATTTTGTTTATTAATACATCTTGCCATTAAACCCCATACGTTTTCTATCACATTTAAATCTCCACTATAACTAGGAAAATCCATACAGGCCACGTTATTTGTATTAAACCACTCTTCCGTTGCTGCGGAGGTATGAACAGGACAGTTGTCTTGCAAAAACATGAAATTCCTATCACGATAAGATTGTGTGACGGTTGGAATCATCACATTATTAAGAATATTTATATATTCTTCACTGTTAAGGCGATTTCGAGTATGGTGCGCAACTCCGGGACCTCGCGATGATAACCATCCTCAAACGTTGACAGAAAATCGAGGATTCCTTTTAATTTTATTTATATATTTGTCTTCAAAACGGCGTGTACCTCTTGGCCGGTAAACTTTTACTTGTCCATTGTACGACGACTGAAATATTTTTTCGTCCGAAAATATTACTTGATCCCAAGCGGCATATCCCATGTGCTGCAGAGCGAAGCCGATTCTTTGTTCTTTCGAAGTAGGACTTGGTATACATCAGATATTTTTCTTGCTCCTGTGCCGACGGATCTCGAAAGACTTCTTTCTTCTCTCCATTTCCTATATATTCTGCTTACTGTACTCTTACCTATTCCAAATTCATCTGCTACACTTCTCATCGACCGTCCTTCTTCTATTTTAGTGCAAATTCTTGCTTTACCTATATACTTTATTAAAGTGAGGCATATTCATATTTTCAACGTAAATAAAAACTATGCATTGAAAACATTTGACATTAATGACATATGTAATGACAAGAAAATTTATTCATTCATTGTTTTAGGAAAATACTTAATTACACAACTAAAATTTAGCCAAAATCGCAATAAGACGTGTCCCGTTTTCTCTGGCGAGGACTGTATGTATCTATACTAAATATAAAAAAAATCAATGGGAATCATTTTCTTACTTCTATGTTTTAAAATTCCCGCGCATAGTTCTCTGTTTAACATAAAGTGACAAGTGATCTTACGTCTGTCTACGAAAGTACAATGACAGTTGGTGGCAGTAGCATATGACAGGTACGCAATAAAGTTACTATGCTAAAAGTATTTCAAAGTTAAAGTCACGTTAAAGTATTCGATTGTACGTTTTAACTATCTCCAAAGGATACCTATTGCAAATATAGTCTGGGTACACGGAAGACAGTCCAGTTACGTTAGATTTTCACATTTTAGTTTTCAACGATGGTATATTTGACAAACGGATTTCTATGGATGTCCCAAACGATACCTTATGGACATCCATAACATGCTCCGGGATAACAAAGGATAACGAATGGATGTCCATAAGCTATCCTCTGGAATATCCATATAAAAAGCATGTTTGTAACAAATGTCCATAAAGCGCCCATAAGATGTCCATAGGACGTCCGTTCGGATGTCCGTTTTAAAGCCATGTTTGTGACAAATGGACGTCCAATGGATATGCATAGGATGTCCGACGGACCTCAAATGGATATCCGGCATATCCGTAGCAGACATCCATCGGATATCCATTGGACGTCCATGTGCTATCTGGGGAAAATATAACATGTTAATGAGGTATGGCAATTAAGTGATGTCAAAATTAAATGTATTGTATTTCCTTATGAAAATAATTTTGACTTTTCCACTACTACATAATTAAATCAATTTTTTTACCTTCTATAACCTGGCGCTGAAACATATTTTATTTTTATACTCTTACTTTTCTTTATTCTTGTCATATATCAGCACATTTACTGAATTAGCTGGGTTATTATCTATTTTTCAGTATCAACTCTACAAAACGTTGATAAACTATTTCTCATGTAACGTTTACAGAACAGTACAGGTACATTAAAGTATAACGATTTACAGAAAGTTAAACTGTAACGCAGCGGCGGCTGCTTACCTATGCATAAATTCAAGATTTGCATAGGTAGCCGATGTGCCGCTAGCTTCTGTGCACCGAAAAGTGACACGCAGCAGCCGCTACTGCTGTAACGTTTATAGAAAGTTAAATTGTAACGTTTATGGAACATTAAATTATAACGTTTCATTTTTGTGACATTAAGACGTTTCCAAAACGTTACACCAACGTTTTGCGTAACGCTTCAGAGAACCTTGTTATAACGTTTTAAAAACGTTACATGCTATCTGTTGGGTTTATTATTTCAACTAATTATAATATAATATAATTATCAAATAGAAGATTATTTGATTTAAATTCAGTAAGTAGTACATTCATTATTATAAAACATGTTGAACCATTAATGAACAACAATTTGTAAAACATAACTTTTAAATAATAATATATCTTAAATATACAACGCTACAGCTGTCCCACAGAATTGCTATCATTGTCGAGATTAAAATCACTGTCGCTCCTGCTATCATTTTCAACTGAAATAATAAATGGCTTTATTACGTCGTCTATTAAGTAATCTAAATTGCACATTTTGTTTTCCTCCTTGATTACATGTTCTTCACATTGCATTCACTTCTCTGAGGTAATATTCGCAAGAGCAGTTGACACAAGTTCCTTCACTTCGGCTAATTTGAAGGTTTTATTTTCTGAAACAACTTCATTTTTATTTGTGCCCAAACCAATTCAATGGGGTTCAGTTCGCGATGATAGGGTGGCAACCTAAGTACAATTTCGTTACTTCATTTTGCCATTTCATGTACTACTCACCTAATCAAGTATTTAACAGCATCGCTAGTAGGTATGGGGGCACCTTGGGCACCCCCACCACTCCTACTTTCGCTAGGTGACGGTGATCTATCCCAAACCTCCCCCGCCTCTTGAATATGGCGCGGAGTTTGAAATACAGACACGGGGTGGAAAGAATTTGAAATTACCAGTGTGGAGTGGGGCAGGGGTGTATTACCTCACGTAACTCGAAATTAACGTCCTTTTGGTTGTAGCTGTTACGGTTAGGGAGTATATATAAGGTGAGTGTGTTACCTTGATTGTGCCTATGCGTTGTTTCTTGTATAAGCCGTTGGTAGGTTTAAATTAGGCGCGATGTGGAGACCAATGCGAAAATTCTAGAAATTTTGTAATTAAGCAATTGTAGAACCGCTTATAGCGGGCTTAAAAGCCTAAAATAATTTATAGAGAAATACATAGGCTAGTTGTTGAAAAACAAGTATAATTTATCAGTCGTCAAGGGATTCGTGTGCACCACATTGACCATTGCGGCAACTGCTCGTTTAATTACTGTCTATATAATACAGCTAATACCTGCGCATCGTTGTACAGATTATTTCCTCGCACCCTTGCGTGACGACCACTCGGTTTATACCGTTTATACTGATGAAGCAAGAATAGATACACCAAACTTATGCGCTAATTATAAAAATTTACAATATAATCCGTGGAATAAATAGCTGAATAATTATTACGCAATATTTATCATCTGTTCGTGCGCGTTTTACCGACCAGATAAACGTGTGTATAAACGCTTTCTTTTAATTTCATTATAAATACCTTCTTAGAATATCAACAGTATATATGTATATCTGAATTATATCCCATATATTTATCGTTATTTGCACGATAGACGTATCGTAGAAGTGACTTATTACCCGTCAGATACACGTAATTAATAAATTCAAATTGGTAATTTATTACGCGTTATGAAAACCGTTGGTGCATCTTGACCATGATAGAGGCACTTAATAGGTGTGCGTTCAAATACATTGGTTCTTACGGGGATATGTGAATATCGGACGATAAATACAGGTTTTGTACTGAACCTTATGGAAAGGAGACACAATATCACCGCGATAAAAGATAATTATCTCTGTTACCGGCACATGTATTCAGAACAAGGTAAAAAAATATTTGTGAAAATTAAATATATTTTGTATATATTACTTTATTATATCAGTAAATATTATGTATCTATGTTAATATATGTTAACTTGTAATGGAAAAACCGTTAGCACGGATCATGCAGAAAGATGATGCAATATACAGGGATCTTTTTTATCATTACACATACACTTTCCCTATGTGTAATGATAAAAAGAAAAAAGTCAATGCATTGACATAGTAGGCAACCAATTATACGCCAATATATTGTATTTTCGGAGTAAGATTTGCGACACCAGGGATTATGGGACTGGAACAATTTAAAATAAGCAAAGTAAAATAGCATTTTAAAATGTGTATCGTACAGTATTTATTCTACAATTTCACTTTTTATTTCAAAATAATAAAAAGTTAAGAAAAATATGACAGCTCATGGTTCTCGCTTGTCAAAATAATTCTGTATAACTGGTTGCCTACTATGCAGCTATAATGCATTTATTTTTTTTTTTAGAGTTACACATAGGAAAAGTGTATGTGTAATGATAAGAAAAGAACCCGGTATGTGTATTGAATTAATATGTGTCTCATAGAAGGGCTTTCCACATTAATATCTCCAAAAACTAACTGTGCAATCACCTTGCAATCTTGACAGCATCTAGGCACCGACCATATCAACCCTTGGAAGAAAAATGGCACCGAAATCACCATGGGAAGTGGAGATATCAGCCAAAAGGTCCTTTTTTCTCACCAACGCAGGCGATATGCACCAACCACGATGTTAATAACGACGAAAGTAGCCGTCAGAAGTAGCCGTCAGAAGTAGACACTACTTCGCGGACACGAAGCAACCCTATACCCGAATATTCCTACCAAATCTCGTTCAAATCCCACCGCATACCCCAAAGCTATTACAACCCTTAAGGGTGCTGCTCTAGTGCAATCTAATCGTAGACTGCGAGAGTTATGAAAGAGATAGTAAATGCAGTTTTTCAAAGTGGACGTGCGAAACAAAAATTGCGTTCGCTGACGTGCAGAACATTTTATACGGAGCGCAGATGCTAATTACTACTTCTTTGCTCACAAATATCTTCCTTATTATTAATGAAAAGAAATAAAACTTAAATGGAGGTACCTACGAAATCCATTTTCAAAAGTATATAATGTAGAATCACTTATAATTCTCTAAAAATAGCGTAAAATTAGATAAGAGTTAAATTTGTGGAAAATATTTCAGGACAATTATTAGTATAAACGGGCTTCGCAGGTACCTCTGCGTATCTTCTTAGATCATACTTATTCAATCCTCGATGAAATATTTTATCAAATCTGAAAATAATGTTTGAAATACTTTTACCATGTTATGAGATAGGGGCATTACACCCTTAAGAAACCGCAACAATAAATCCCGCCTACCATAGCCAATAAGCACACGAGAAGATTCCGATTGGTGACCAGTGCTATTCGCTGATGTAGCAATTCTTCTCTATAAAAATTCTGGCCTTAACCGACGAGATTCATTAGTCAGTGAGATTCATCTAATTCATTCGTTCAGAGTCTTTCGTTCAACCATTTAGTTAGTGATCAGTTAAAAAAACACCACCATCGAATAAAATTCACTGCTCGTCAGGGAGACGACCTACGGAAATTCTTCTTCAAACTGAGGACTCCCAAGACATTCCTCAGGACGACTCACCCCCGGAAATTTCGCTACGAGCCTCCCAGGACCCCAACTTTTGTCCAAAGGTTGGGCACCTACACAGCGATCAGCCAACTTCATTCCCGACATCGCCATCGTAACGAACGACGCCGTGTAGCCAAACGACACGGAAGAACACCATCCCTTCTTTCCGCCAGACCGTACCGCCACCCAATACCACTACCACCCCAACCAACCCCTAACGACGAATCAAAGCGCCATTGACGGAAACCAGGACCGTCGCCATTGCAGTCTGCTTAAGGTACTAGCCTCAAGATCACCGCGCGAAGACCCCTGTGACAACTCGACAACGCAGCGCCAACTGACGTCACGACGACGCCGATCCGCAGCAACAAAGAGAAGCAACTGCGCACTCTAAATTCAAAGTACTTCTTCGCTCTCTTAATCGCAAGGTCAAATAACGTTCTTCTTTCAATATCTCAATTTGGAAAGCTTGCCCCACGTCTCAGTTGTCTTAGGTTGGTTAAATGAACTTGTGTTGCGTATTGTACTATTTCATGTTATGTGTTGACTTTTATTTAACAATATATGTTATTATTTTCATTATTAATAATTTTAATAGCACTACAATATGACCACTGGCTGTGTGACCCCTGCCCGAAGATAGGAAAAATAACCGTGATACGAAAAGAAAGAAAATGGACACTGCACATAAAGATTAAACTGGGTACATTATTCTCCTCTTCCCAATTCCTAGAGGATCACATAGCCAACGGACAAACACCCCAATTAAATTCGCGCAAGATCATCAGAAGACAGCAGAAACAGCGACCTCGGGACAGAGAGACCTCGGACAAAAACCTAAAAAATTTATGGATCCCCACTACGACGCGCGACATAACGAGAAGGTAACATCTTCCATGTTTTATATACGGTACGTGTAACTCTTGTCCGATTGTATTGACCCTATTTTCCTGCATTTTTCGTTCAGCAACTGCTCGAACTCTGCCACCTTTGAGGTGTACGCGTTCAGCGAATCCAGAAATGCAACATACTTGCTATTAAGTGACGCTAGTTCACGTCGAATGGTTTTAAACATTGAACCCACTCCGTCATCCACTACGTCCGAACCATCGTCAACAACAAACGAAGAATCCTCAACGACTCTGCAATCAGGACACTTCCAATAAGCGCCGGGAGCGGTAAGCGATGGAAGAGCGCTGGCCGGCAGTTGGACGCACCTTAGCGTGATAAAACTCACGGCAATCTCCAGCCAGGCCGGAAATTTTTTGTTTATGGAACATGTACACTTTTTGCACGTAGAAGACATGATAAACTATAGAGATAGGTAAATGTCTTAATCAAAAGTTACAACCTTGCTGATAAAGATCGCGACCTTTAGCAAAGTTCACGCAACACTAAACACTTAACTATAAATGAGTATAACAAATAATTATTAAATACTCCTACTAATGAAAAACTGACAAAAAGACGAAATAAAGACGGAGCAAATGCAGCGATACGCGTACGTGTCCGCGTTTAAGGAATGGCTAGTTAGCGATGAATCATCCGTACCTAAGCTGTTAGCGGTGTGGATGCTTCAGGTAAATTGATACTGTTCCATCGTTGATTGTCTGCCTCTTCTAGAAAGGTCCTCTTCTTCCAGTTCCACTTCCTTAATGGATGTCTTTCTGGTGGTTCTCGGGTTCCTGGGTTGTTGTGGCTTCTCGGAGTCTTCTGGATGGATCTCTCTCGCTGTTGGTATCTGAAACTAACGAAACAGAGGTATTATTTTATTAATCAATAATCACCGCGTCACATTTGACGGAGTATCTCCGTAGTGGTGCGGTGCTTGGTGGGCCCCAGTGATTTTTGCGCGATAGCGCTACTCATCGCTGGGTTGCTGCTCGCGAATGCCTTGTCGAAGAATCCTCGGTTGAGTTTCTTCAAGAACTCGTTCAGGTCCTGGACGTCTGCCGCTGTAAGTTCTCGGAGGTGCGTCTATGAAGTCGGAATACAAGTCGCAGAACGCGATTTTGCACTCGGACTAGTGGAAGGATGTGGGATGGAGCCGCCATGGCCCAAGCTGGGCTGGCGTAGGTTAGGATCGGGCGGATGTGGGCCTTGTACAGCATCGCGCTCGTTTTCGGATTGAGTTTAGGGTTACCGAGGATAGGATATAGCTGGTGCAGTCGACCGATGGCCCTGTTCTTAGTTCTACCTAGATGCTCGGCGAAAGTTAGCTTCCGGTCGAAGATCATTCCCAGGTATTCGATCTGCTCGCTTCAGTCGATCTCCGTCCGAAGAACGGTGATCTTTCGGGGCGAGGGTTGATTTCTTCGGCTGAACGCAATAGCTTGCGTCTTCCTCGGATTGATGGTCAAACGGAATTCACTAAAGAATCCCTCGATTCGATCCAGCTGCGCTTGGGCGAGCTGAGCTGCGATCTCGGGACTCTTCGAGGTAGCCACTATAGCGGTGTCATCCGCATAGATGGCGTTAAACACTCGTCGGTCGGTCGGTTTGGGAATGTCCGCAACGTAGATGCTGAACAGTGCCGGGCCCAGTGCCGAGCCTTGTGGAACTCCAGACAGGATTTGCCTCTCTGCTGATTCCGTTCCGTTAACAACGGTGTGGAATCTTCGGTCCTTGAGGTACGATCTGATGGTCTTCAGAATTCGCGGCTGAAAGCCGGCTACCTTCATCTTCGTCAGCAAGCCTTCATGGCGGATCTTGTCGAACGCCTTCTCCAGGTCCAGGGATACCATAATGGTCGTCTGGTTCCTGTTGAATGCGGTCGTTACGTGATCCGTGATCCTGAATAGCTGCATCGTGGTCGAATGTCCGGATCTAAATCCGAACTGGTCGTTATCCATGAGATGACCATCTTCCAAGTGGTCGCTGATTCGGCGCAACAGCAGAGTTTCTAGAACTTTGCTCATTGTACCCAGCAACGATATCGGCCGATAGCTCTCAGGGGAGTGCGGTTCCTTTTTAGGTTTCAGTGCTGGAATAATCCTTGCGGATTTCCACCTGGTCGGATAGATGTCAGCCGGAGTGTCGCGTTAAAGATCGCCGTCAAGTTGACTAGCAGCTTGAACGGCAGATTTTTGAGCGCTTTATTGGGAACGCCATCCTGCCCAGGGGCCTTCCCGTTAGGGATACCCTTGATAACCTGCAGGACCTCCTTGGGAGTCACAACGATAGGTGGACCTAGGTCCATCTCGTCGATCTCATTCAAGGTGGTCTGGAATTCTCTCTCTTATTATGGTTTAGTATTGTCCTTGTATTCTGTATTGCTTGGTATTTTCATTGATAGTTTCTCTTTGTATTTTGTTGTGTTGTATACAAATTTGACTAAAAACACTTGTTATTACAGCTAAATCATCGATTATTTTAAATAAGCTCAGGCAACGTTTTACTAATGCTATTTTTTAATGGTACTTATATGCGATTCATAGTTTGGTATAAACATGGGTGACGACGAGGTAGTTGGTCGAAATGTTAACATTCCTGCTTGTTCATCAAAGAATCCTCAAAGGAAACGTATTAGTAGTAGACAAAAGCAAATGGCTTATTACAATTTATATTTGCAATTAAGAACAAATTTATCACAGAATGTTTGTTATATGTGGTTATGACATTTATATATTATATATTGATTTTACAAACACAAAAATTTTTCGGTGTGATACTGCTTCGGGGTTTTTTCCAAAATATTCATCAAAAAATAAAAATGAAAAAATACAACCATGTCGGCAGCTACATTGCGGAAAGGAGCATTGTTTCATGTTGATGCGCGAGAGAGAAGGATCCCGGCATCTCAAACAGAGATGAGTTGACTCAGAGTACATACCACGGGCTCTCATAAAGGCGGGTGATTGGTTTCCGGTGCGACATCGACCAATGAGAGTACGAGTAGATTTATCCCTGTGAGTTGATTGTCTGTGCATCATCGCAGCGTCACCTACCATCTTGTTGTATCTGACCAGTCTTGTCCATGATGTTGACTGTTTCGCATACTGTATTTTAGTGTTGTGTTGGCGATAACTTGTTTTGTTTAGGAGATAACTTTTTTTATTAATTAAGCCCTTATAATGCTGCCTAAGCGCTGTGCCACTGCGGCAGCATTCTCCGGGGCGCCCAAGAGGAAGAAGATGACCATCAGCGAAAAAGTGAAACTTTTAGATATGATCAAAGAGGGCAGAAGTTACACATCTTTGGCACGCCATTACGGGGTGAATGAATCTACAGTGCGGTACATCAAGAAAGAGGAAGTAAACATCCGCAAAACTGCTTCAATAACCTTCAATAAAGAAGCGAAACGTGTGGTAACTCCGCATAATAAGAGAATTGTGAAAATGGAAGCGGTACTGGCATTGTGGATTGCTGATTGCAGGAAGAAAAACAGTGAGTTTGGACACTAATATGATCAGAACAAAGGCCAAAGTTCTCTATGATCAAATGTTGCCCGATGGCGACAATGAAGGCTGAACGAGGTGCTGACGAACCTCAAGCCAATACTAGCGCTGCCAGGAGTGATTCACCTCCTCAAGGACGTGACTTTTCAGCCAGCAAAGGCTAAGAAACGTGGTACTGTATGGTGAGGCTTCCTCTGCTGACAACGATGCTGCTTGTCGTTACGTGGAGAAAAAGTTTCCTAACCTCATCAGTGAGGGAGGCTACCTCCATGAACAAGTTTTTAACATGGATGAGACAGGTCTTTTTTGGAAGAGGATGCCTTCACGTACATTCCTCGTCAAGGACGAAGTGAGGAGGTCAGGCTTCCAGGCTCACAAAGACCGTGTAACTGTCATCATGGCTGGCAATGCTGCAGGTTTTATGCTTAAGCCAGGCCTTATTTATAAAGCAAAAAAACCACGGGCATTAAAAAACAAAAATACGCCTCTGTTGCCCGTGTTCTGCATGCATAACTCCAAGGCCTGGATAACGAAAGCTCCGACCCTTGAATGGTTCCTCCATTGCTTCATTCCCCAGGTGAAGCTGTATCTGGCTGAAAAGGGCCTCCCCTTTAAAGTCCTTCTCCTGATGGACTGTGCAGGAGGCCATGCAACGGACCTGCAATATGACGGTGTGCAGATAGAGTTTCTGCCCCCGAACATTACATCTCTAATTCAGCCGATAGATCAAGGTCTCATTCGTGCCTTTAAGGCACTCTACACTCGGTCCACGATGAACAACCTCATCTCGGTGGTTGGCATTGCCAATGATGGATTCACCTTGAAAGTATACTGGCGCAGTTACGACATTGCCTCATGTTTATCTAATATTCAGCAAGCATTAAAGGACATGAAGAGTGAGACCATAAAATGTAGCTGAAAGAAATTATGACCGAACGCACGACTATCCAGGCTTCACTCCTGAAGAAATGAGATTCCATGGTGGACTCTGTGTGAGTAATGTTTAAATAAATAGTAAAAGAATTATGGTCCTTTCTCACAATTTTCTTTAATAAAAACTTAGGCTACCGGTTTCGAACTGTTAGTTCATCTTCATAGCCAGAAAATAAATGACCTCTCAGATTCAAAATGAATACATCACCAAAATGGGAATTGACTAATTGGTTAATTGACTAATTGGTTTATCTCTATAGTTAAAAGAATGTTAAAATATTAAAGTACAATATTACACACACGTTATTGTCTGTGCCACAGACTGTCCATGTACGTATACTAAGTCAATAAAGTACCCGTGCATTTTGAGTGAAGGGCGTCTTTCTTACATGCACTGGCCAGCTCGCGACAAATAAAGCCTCTCAATATCTTACCGCAGATAACTGCAGATAGCTCATCTCATGTAAATACATAAAATCACACAGGTTGTATACATTACAGGCGTTTGCTATATCTTCTAAGTGAGGTTTTTATAACACCGTACATAGCCCCTATGTTCGATTTTATGTCCCATGTCAACTCATGGGCAGTTATGCAACCAACATTACTCATATTGCAAACATGGGGCGTATACATACATCTAATCTCGTTGATACTAACTACGTAATAAACATAACCTCGTAAATAAATCACCTTTTATTTGTCAAATAAAATTAAAAGATCTTATCAAATAGTGAATAGAAAAGCAACAAAGATTATATCTGAGGAAGAGTATCAACGTTTTAATAAATGTTCGAAATGTCCACCTTCGCATTCCATACAAATGAAAAAAATGAAATTCTTGCAAAGTTTGATAAAAAATGTGGTTTGGTTTGCAATTCCTCAAATGCTGTAAGTATGCTTCAATATTCGTTATATTTATATTGTTATAAATTTTTGATTTCAAGTATCCCCAAAGAAAATAATCGTTAGGCGATAAATCTGGTGAACGGGCCGGCCAAATTATCGGACCAAACCTGCCTATCCATTTATTAGGAAAAGTTACATTCAAAAACTGTGAAATAGCTGCAGTAGAATGTGCTGGGGCCACATCTATCAGGAACCAGGGATTTTCAATATTCAAATCTTGAATTCGAGGAACAATTTGCGTTCTCAGCAATTCTAAGAATTTGGTTGAATTGAGATTTCCATCAATGAAGTATGGTCCTACAAGTGCAGTACCAATGATACCTGCCCAAACATTGACCCGTGCATTATATTGCGTATGTGTTAAATTTTGACAATGATCATTAGTCCGTGACCAATACCTAATAGTGCAATTGAAACGAATCAATTAGATTTCAGTGAAAAAAATACTTTTTATACAAACCGAAAATTTTGTGAGTTAACTGAACCATTTAAAGAAAAAGACGCTTCATCGGTAAACAATATTTTTGTTAAAATGTTGTCATTTTCATTAATTATATTAAATAAGGTTTCACAAAAATCTATTCGTTTTATTTTATCTTCAGGGAAGAGTTCTTGGTGATTACTAAATTTGTACGCTTTGTATTTATACATTTTAAAAATTCTACGTACAGACGTTTTTGAAATGTTAAAGTGCTGTGCAATCTTATTTGTTGCTGTTATTGGGCTTTCTTCGATGAAACATAAAACATTTAATTTTAGTTCTTCGGTAAGTACATGGGAAGGTTTATTTTTCTTTTTGTGTGTGCTTATTATACAACCATCCATATTAAATGTTTTAATAATTGTGTGGATGGTTGATAGAGCCGGTACTGTCGGGATACTTTGCAGCAAAGTAATCTCGTATACTTCTAATACTGTTTCCAGCTTGATACAAATTTATAATTAATTAATTAATTTATAATTTTTTCGTCCTTAGAATACATTTATAGCTTTCGTTTTACATACGCTTCGCTTCAGTTGTGACGTCAACTGAAGTATTACGGAAATGCAAGAACCAAGTGAAACACAAAAACGAACGCTTCTTACAGGTTAGGTGAAGCGTATCACAACAAGTGACGCGCTATTAGTCTGCTTCACATTCATCTGAAGCACTTCAGTAAAGTGCATCGTAAAAGTGCATTTCCACATCACTTGATTTTTAAAAAGAACGCGGTTGGTAACTGAAGTGAAGCAAAACTTCAGAAGCGCATGTAAAACGAAAGCACCTATTGTATGAATTATTTTATCTTGTCACGACTTTGACAGTTATCAATAAAATTGTTTATATAAGGTACTTTCGTTTTACATGCGCTTCTGAAGTTTTGCTTCACTTCAGTTACCAACCGCGTTCTTTTTAAAAATCAAGTGATGTGGAAATGCACTTTTACGATGCACTTTACTGAAGTGCTTCAGATGAATGTGAAGCAGACTAATAGCGCGTCACTTGTTGTGATACGCTTCACCTAACCTATAAGAAGAGTTCGTTTTTGTGGTTCACTTGGTTCTTGCATTTCCGTAATACTTCAGTTGACGTCACAACTGAAGCGAAGCGTATGTAAAACGAAAGCTATAATAGAAATCAAATAGGAGTAATGTTGGTTGCATAACTGCCCATGAGTTGACATGGGACATATAAAATCGAACATAGGGCTATGTACGGTGTTGTAAAAACCTGACTGTATATGAGCCGGTTCCAAACGGGAATCCATTCAAGGTGAAATGCCGTGACGGATTTCGTATTCTCACGAGTTATCTGTATATACTTATCTGTGGTCTTACAAAACCGGGTTTTGCGTATGATTGTTGCAGCACCTCGGTTTGTCAGCAACATCCAAATACACAGAGACTTGTAGTTTCCGACATTAACGAAGTACGCGCTGGCACTGGCCAGAAGAACTTTAGAAAGGGCATCCCGGTTGGAGAATCCCTCAATTGAGCATCTAACGAGTTATGCCAGTATGTTTTGTGTGTTTATTAATATTAAATGTTAATGAGGTTTTTGAATTATGCAATATACAAATGCGTATAATACGTATGTATATGGATATAACCCAGCAAACAGAACTGAAACGAGCTCGTGTTATTCACGTTGTATTTTGGTTTATTATAACGAGTTTTTGGGGAATGAATATATAAAGTATTTGATGTAGAGAACATATTTTCAATAACTTTTGCGCAAACTAAAATTATTGAGGAGAATTAAAGATTTTTAAATCCGAAATTGAAATATATAGAACAACAATTTTACATTAACATAAATTAAAATATGGGAATTTAAGCTGTAGCGTCAAGTAGATGATTATAAAATTCCTTATAGTAGCATTGCATAAAGCATTACATCTTATAAATGAATATCGCCAGTATTATTTGACTTGTTAGTTTTAACGAAAATTAGTCAATATCTAAAATATACAATTACTCCTTTAGTTAATAATAAATCACTCAGCTTACTGTAACAGAAGTTATAATGGAAACTAAATTTATAAGGCTTCATAAAGGTAGTAATATAGAGATAATTCAATTCTGTTTAATAATAATTAATGTATTTATATTTATTTATATTTTTTAACATGTAGTTAGTGTTCTTATTTATGGTTCTATATATGATTTTGTTGTATGAGTTTTAGGTTAATTGTAAGGTAAAATAGAAAACAACTCACTTAAAAGTGTTTTGACAGATTATCATCTTTTAACTCAATTACATATTAAGAATAAAAATATTTCACTTATATTATAATTAGTATAAATAGTAGATAAATATTGTTTAAAATTATAAAAGCGATCTGCAGCTTTCGCCGATCGCTTACTGAAAATATAACCCTCATATCAGCACAAAATTCGAAACAAAATTTCTCAAAAACTAGCCAGTTCCACGTAATAAGGATGTTGCAGTAATTAAAATTACATCTTAAACATATACAAACGCGTATTGGCGAATTACGTGTAAATCCAAATGTGCCCGTATAGAAATATAATTTTAGTAATATCGTACCTAGTTTTAAAAACATTTTTCCATCTTAGTATTACTAAAACCGAAATACATATACATATTATATGAAGAAAAACGTCAGAAGAGATTAAAGATGTACCTATGTATATGTTATGAGTATTTGTCAAGTTTATAGGTGCTTATGATTGGATAATCCACAAACACAACTCTATTGATCTATATATCTTATTCTAGAATTAAAGTGTAGTATTCTGTTGAGCATTAATTATTTATTTTATACATAAACATTCTTATTGTTGCTTTTAATATATTTTCCTATAAAAATTAATATACATTTTTTATGAAGTTTTACTTATCTTTTATTCCCTATCATTAATTACAACTTAAATTTATTCTAGTTCACATCTTCGACTACAACTTTATCGTCATCTTCTTTTTGGAAGGTAAAAAGACATGCCTGTTAAAAATATTTATAACCAAATTAATCATTGATACATTGAGTCATGAATCAACACTAATAAGTTAATGTTAAAAAATTGTTAATATAAGTAAAGTGATTTTCACTAAACAGAATTAAACAATTTACTTTCTATTATGACCTCTATTGTATTATAACTTGACAAAATATTTTATGAGTTTGTAACATAAATAATCAGGTATTCTTTTGCGAACGCTTCGTTACTGTATATTAATATAATATATAAAAAAAGGCACCTGATAGCTTTTCACCTGGTGAAGATATATAATGTGAACATACATATATTATTATTTTGTATCGGAGGACAACAATCTTTTTTTTTCGGTATGTATTTGCAAACATGCTATTTCTCTTAATAGTAGGTTGAATGATTTCAATTCAATAAAGGAGTCATATATTTATTAATTTTTAGTAAAACGGACAACTCGGCAAATATCCGTGATATACAACAGCCGTCCTAAATTCTAACATTTTAATTTATATAATATGTCTACATATATGCGTTTATATAATACAATGTTATTGTACCTCACTGTACAGTGAGGTGCAAAGGTATCCGGACACGTCTAGATAGAGAAATACCCTGTGCTTAATACTTTATTCCAATGAGCCGCAGGGCAGCTTAGTACCTGCTGGGTGGGACCGTAGTTTGTCACTCGTACAATAACATTGTATTATATAAACGCAGACATATTATATAAATTAAAATGTTAGAATTTAGGACGGTTGTTCTATATCACGGATATTTTCCGAGTTGTCCGTTTTACTAAAAATTAATAAATATATGACTCATCTATACTATATCGTTTATTGAATTGTAATCATTCAACCTACTATTAAGAGGAATAGCATTTTTGCAAATATACATACCAACAAAAAGATTGTTGTCCTCCGATACAAAATAGTAATATATGTGTGTTCACATTATATATCTTCACCAGGTGAAAAGCTGTGCCTTTTGTTATAAGATGCAGTAATGAAGTGTTCGCGAAAGAATACATTATCATTTTTTTTATCTAGACTTAAGTATACCTGATTATTTATGTTACAAACTCATAAAATATTTTGTGAAGTCATAATAGAAAGTAAATTATTTAATTGTTTAATTCTGTTTAGTGAAAATCACTTTATTTATATTAACAATTTTTTAACATTAAATTAGTGTTCATTCATGGCTCAATATATCAATGATTAATTTGGTTATAAATATTGTTAACAGGCATGTCTTGAAATTTTGATATTGTTTGTCATTTACGATTCAAAGAGAAGATGACGATAAAGTTGTAATCGAAGATGTGAATTAGAATAAATTTAAGTTGTAATTAATCATAGGGAATAAAAGATAAGTAAAACTTAATAAAAAATGTATATTAATTTTTATAGGAAAATACATTAAAAACAACAATAAGAATGTTTGTGTATAAAACAAATGATTAATGTTCAACAGAATACCACACATTAATTCTAAAATAAAATATATAGATTAATAGAGTTGTGTTTGTGGATTATCCAATCATAAGCACCTATAAACTTGACAAATACTCATAACATACATACATCTTCAATGTCTTCTTAAATTGTTCTTCATATAATATGTATGTATATGTATTTGGGATTTAGTAATACTAACTTAGTAGTACTAAGAAGTATTTAAATGAAATTTCTAATTAAGTAAGTTACCTGATGTTACCTGCGCTTGTATTAAGTGAATCATCTTCAGATGAAAAATGTTTTTAAAACTAGGTACGGTATTACTAAAATTATATTGCTATACGGGCACATTTGGTTTTACACGTAAATCGCCAATACGCGTTTGTATATGTTTAAGATATAATTTTAATTACTGCAGCATCCTTATTATGTGGAGCGGGCTAGTATTTGTGAAATTTTGTTTCGAATTTTGTGCTGATATGAGGGTTTTTATATTTTCAGTAAGCGATCGGTGAAAGCTCCAGATTGCTTTTATCATTTTAAACTATATTTATCTACTATTTATACTAATTATAATGTCAATGAAATATTTTTATTCTCAATATGTAATTGAGTTAAAAGGTGTTAATCTGTCAAAACACTTTTAGTAAGTTGTTTTCTATTTTACCTTACAATTAACCTAAAACTCGTACAACAAAATCATATATAGAACCATAAATAAGAACACTAACTACATGTTAAAAAATATAAATAAATATAAATACATTAATTATTATTAAACAGAATTGAATTATCTCTATATTACTACCTTTATGAAGCCTTATAAATTTAGTTTCCATTATAACTTCTGTTACAGTAAGCTGAGTGATTTATTATTAACTAAAGGAGTAACATGTATATTTTAGATATTGACTAATTTTCGTTAAAACTAACAAGTCAAATAATAGTCGCGATATTTATTTCTATACTTATGTTATGCTACTATAAGGAATTTTAATATCATCTACTTGACGCTACAGAAGCTTAAATTCCCATATTTTAATTTATGCTATATCCATATACATAAATATGTGTATATACGTATTCTACGCATTTGTAATAATAATAATAATAATAATCCATGCCTTAGCATCCCCCAACAGCTTGCGCCAATTACAGGGGGCATCGGCTGGCCATGAGTTATTATTACGCCTGCGGCTGTAGACCGACTTAAGATGTTACCTTTCCGCATTTGCCGTGGAATTTGGAAAACTACAGAAAACCAAACTCAGAAAGGAAGCACCGGGGTTCGAACGCGGTACTGCCGGACTGCTAGTTGTATATTGCAATGTTATTGTAAGAGCGAAAAACTACGGTTACACTCAGCATGTAGTAAGTGCCCTGCGGCTCTTTGGAATAAAGTATTGAGCGCAGGGTATTTCTCTATCTAGACGTGTCCGGATATCTTTGCACCTCACTGTACATGTGTCATATTAAACATGTGCCAACAAGAAATATATTTTCATTGAACCTTCCAACAAATAATGGCAAGTCAAACAAAACTAACAATTAACAAATAAAATTATAGGTATAAAATTGTGCGGAAACCGAAAGAAATCCATAATATTTCCATACAACGACGTAAACACATGAGACTAGACAAAAATGGATGAACGAATATAATCACGCATGCAACTCTCGCGGTGTAGTTTTGTGTGTAAATTGTATTCAATTGGCTTTGAGACAGCATCATATCGCCTTTTATAATGCCGTGCTATTAATCACTTTGCTCCCTATAGCGAATAAGTTGATCGCATTTCAATTCTCCGAGAAAAATGTCACCGTCTGTCCGGAGAATTGAAACCCGACTGCTATCCAGCTGCTTATCGTTCTGCCACAACGATAGTCAGTCGTCTAACAACTGCGGTTATCGACCCGTTAAGAAAAGATTGACCATCAAACGTCGAAAAATCGTCATTGACAACCTACCAATGATTCTGCTTAAAGAAACTTAATTTCGATGGCAAATGTGGGAATGAGAAATTACATACATAAGATTTTCTCGTGCCTTTTTGGGTGTTCATGTAAGATTTTAAAATATTTGTTTCATTATTTCTTAATAAATCTATCCAACCTAGAGAATTTGTCATCAACCATCTACAAACGATTTTGCTCAAAGAAACTTAAATTCGATGGCAAGTGTGTCCATAATGAGTTAAAATTACATACAACTCAATTCCCTCCTTCAATTAAATGTTGCGCTACACAGCCCCGCCGCTAGCTGTTTGAACGTCCGCGTGCAATGCCGATTAGGCCGCCCCTTGTACAATTGTAGACATGTAAATTATGAAAATGTTTTGTTTTCCTTTCGATGTTTTTGTCGCCGATGCCGCCCCCTTGAAAATGTCGTCCTTCCGCCCCTTGTACAATTGTAGACATGTAAATTATGACAATGTTTTGTTTTCCTTTCGATATGATTTTGTCGCCGATGCCGCCCCTCTGAAAATGCCGCCCTTGTGCGGTGCACGCTTTGCACTTGGTGAGTAAACAGATGTTTGTCAAAACAGCGTGCAACGAATCCTGGGAATCCTGTACTGAGCATCCGCACCCGCGCACTTATTGCGTATGACCTCCCAACAGCGGACGACTCCCCTATTCCATACCGAAAGTGAACTAGGTCTCTATTGATCTTTTTAATTATCCAATATAAATTTGATCACAGTTTTTGCATGTAATTTTATAAATTCCAGACTTCTGTCACATTTCAGGTTTGTCTTTCGAATTGCCTAAAAGATTTTTCTACATACTATTCGGCTTATAACAAACATTTAAGTTGTATTGTTCAAAAATGCGGTTCAATCCTTTGATTATGGGGTGGAACGGTAACTTAATAAATTACTTTTTTCCGGTTATTCAATGGGACTAAACTCATGGAGTTTCTTACATGTTCGTTATATTGGACTTTTTTAAGTGTGCATTCGACGTCTGCAGAAGAGAAATCATTGTAGACCGCTATTCTCTTAACAAACTCTAATTCATTCTCAGATCTCAGTTTATTCGGTGGGAATTTGACTAATCTATTAATTAAAAAATTTATCGCGGACATTCTCTGTTGATCACAATGGTTTAAATCAGCCAGAATGAATCTATTCGTACTAGTTCCTTTTCTGTAGATGTCAATTTCTAATCTATTCTGTTCATTCCCGATAACTAAAGGTATTGGTCGTATTCAGTTAGCACATCGGTAAGTTACCGGTAGGTACAGATTAGTGATATTCAGTGCGGTACTTCACTCATCAGTACGTACCGGTAACTTACCATTGTGCTAGCTGAACACGACCATTCAAAAATGGAAGTGTGTTGTTCACTTCTTCTTCTACTGTGAATTTAATAGAATTGAGTTTAACTTGTTAAGAAATTCGCAAACAGTTGTTTCCATAGTATGAACTACCGCGAATATATCACCAATGTACCTAAGCCAGATTTTCGGAAAATATTCGTTCTCTCTTTTCATGCCAGTTTCTACACTACTCACGAACAAATTACCAATAAAACAGGATAACGCATTACCCACTGCAGTGTCTTCATTTTGTTCATAAAACTTCCCATTCAGTTGAAACCGATGCACGCACACACACGCACCCACACAATAATGTATATGGTAGCCATGAAATTTGTGTTAACGTAAAATCCGTGAAGTCGACATATGGCTTATTTCCTAATTGTGATCGAATTTTTCTTGTACTAAGTATGGGAATCCTCGGCTGACAGCAAGTACTGCAAATTGCAATAAGAACATAATGATGCCAACGTTATCACAGTAACGATAAACAAATCCGAGTATTTAATTAATTGTCAAACGTCAAAACCGATATAGTAATCTATTAATTAATATTTTCGTTTAAATGATTTGTTTTTTTAGTAATATTCAGTTAGTCGTAGATAAAGTAGTGTATACTAACTCGCAATTATGACTATTATTCCCTCGAGCCCAGTTACTCCCTCGCCGCTTACACGGCTCCGTTTGTATATTCAGCTCTCGGGAATAATAACCGTCATTATTGACTCGTTCCCAGCAAACAGAACTGAAACGAGCTCGTGTTATTCACATTGTATTTTGGTTTATTATAACGAGTTTTTGGGCGACCTAATGAATATATAAAGTATTTGATGTAGAGAACATATTTTCAATAACTTTTGCGCAAACTAAAATTATTGAGGAGAATTAAAGATTTTTAAATCCGAAATTGAGATATATAGAACAACAATTTTACATACAACATATATATATGGCAACTTAGGTACTAAAAGGACGTCTTCTATACGTCAAATTTAACCCAAAAAGCTTCCAAATATAAATTTTTATTATTTGTGTTCTACGATACCTACTATTCTATAACTAGTAATAATCATGCTTCATGATTTTATTTTAATAAATCTGGAACTGTTGATAAATAGTGATGTAATATTGCATAGAATATGAAATTGAATTACGCGCCATCGCTCGAGTCATATACGGGCCAACCATGGATGTATTATATATGGATAGCGTCTAATATACTAAACAAGTGCAGCGCATTGACTCCAACATTAGAGTGAGAGGTTGCACAAGTGAGATAGAGCTAGAATAGGCAAAGGATTCATATACGCCCATAAGATTTACATTGTTATTTTGGTTTCGTTTAGGTGTTTATCCGTTTATCTCGTTTAATATTGATCGGATACCGACTTAAATATATGAAATTTGTAGCGGAATAAATAGAGAATAACTTGTACTTTGGTTTTTATTATAGATACCTAAGTAAATACTATTAAATATATTAAGAAAGCCCATCAATGCGTTTCCCCATATAGGTATGAAATATATGTTAAATCTTCCGCACAAATAATATATAATACTTACCTTTTAACGTTATATGAATAAGGTGGCGCATAAAAAATATTCGTAAGCAAGATTTTCCCAATATATTAAATGAAATTGATTTTTAAAGTGATTAATGGGATATTGATAACCTTTGTGCCAAAAATCAGAAAACTATTTTCAATATCTCTGTCTCAGGTATTGGCGCGTGAAATATACAATTGCATAAAACAAGACATCTAGATGTCTTGTTTTATCCAATTTTAACGTGTCTGTAATATTGTACTTTAATATTTTAACATTCTTTTAACTATAGAGATAAACCAATTAGTCAATTAATCAATTAGTCAATTCCCATTTTAGTGATGTATTCATTTTGAATCTGAGAGGTAATTTTTTTTCTGGCTATGAAGATGAACTAACAGTTCGAAACCGGTAGCCTAAGGTTTTATTAAAGAAAATTGTGAGAAAGGACCATAATTCTTTTACTATTTATTTAAACATTACCCACACAGAATCCACCATGGAATCTCATTAATATTTTAATGTTTGTTTAAATTTGAGCAATACATTTTTTTTTTCTTTGTTAATAAGAATTAATTTTTAATTTAGTTTATTTCATGCTCATTATACGATGTTTATATATTCCTTTAGTTTATGGTAATTGTATATTTCACGCGCCAATACCTGAGACAAAGATATTGAAAATAGTTTTCTGATTTTTGGCAGAAAGATTATCAATATCCCATAAATCACTTTAAAAATCAAATTCATTTAATATATTCGGAAAATCTTGCTTACGAATATTTTTTATGCACCACCTTACCCATATAACGCTAAAAGGTAAGTATTATATATTATTTGTGCGGAAGATTTAACATATACTTCATACCTATATGGGGAAACGCATTGATGGGCTTTCTTAATATATTTAATAGTATTTACTTAGGTATCTTAATAAAAACCAAAGTACAAGTTATTCTCTATTTATTCCGCTACGCATTTCATATATTTAAGTCGGTATCCGATCAATATTAAACGAGATAAACGGATAAATACCTAAACGAAACCAAAATAACAATGTAAATCTTATGGGCGTATATGAATCCTTTGCCTATTCTAGCTCTATCTCACTTGTGCAACCTCTCACTTTAATGTTAGAGTCAATCCGTGAACAGAATGCGCTATCCATATAATAATACATCCATGGGGCCAACGGCCATTTCTCTTTTACTGTCAGTGTTTATCTTTAGACGTGATTGCTGTAAATTGGGAGTGCTGTGAATTAAAGAATGTAGATGTTAAATACAGTATTAATATTGTGTGTATATGTAACAAATACATACAGATGTATACTATGTATTGGCAGTTTATTAAAGAACGTTCTTGGATTTGTTTGGGATTAGATATATGAGGGTTGGTTTTCATAACCTCTAATAGTTAACCCGCTCGTTCTGTGGAAATATCATAAAGATAACAAGATGGCCGGACAAACCTATTATAAATATATCTACATACATTTTTTTCCAGTTTTTTTTAAATAAATATGTACTTCATTAACTTGCATAATTTATTAAAGCAACAGTAGGTAGTAGGTCCGAGTAATACGGTATAATAAACATGCAGTTAAGGCTTTTATACATGCTAAGTCAACTCGGCCGCGGTGATTGACTAGCAAGCCACTAAGATATTTGAAGTGAATGTTTACGTTTTCTCATTGACTAGCAATTACCAAAATATTACGTGCTTTTCACGTTTTTCTGTTTGCTGGGTACAGCCAGTTTATTAAAGAACGTTCTTGGATTTGTTTGGGATTAGATATATGAGGGTTGGTTTTCTAGTACTCAAATAATACGTGTAAACATTCACTGGTGCTAGTTTAAGCTAGCACCAGTGAATGTTTACACGTATTATATGAGTGCTAATGGCTTGCTAGTCTATCACTCGGCCGAGTTGACTAGCATGTATAAATGAGGCTTTAATATTCGCTTTAATTACGTATTTATGCCGTCCTGGTAGAACGTAATAAGACCGTCTTAAGATACGTTTTATTCACGTCCTAAAAGTGTGACATTTCAACGTACAAATCTCGTTATATACACGTGCCAAAAACATGTCTTTTGGTTGCAATATTACCAAAATATTACGTGCTTTTCACGTTTTTCTGTTTGCTGGGTTGTATAAACTACTATCAACTACTATTATTTGATTTATCCGCCTACTTTAATATCAGTTACGTAACGTACCTTCATATTTTAAATACAAGTACAAATTTAAAACGCACGTAGATTTACAAAAATGTCAGCACAGCAGACAAACAGTAAAGAAAGATCAAATTTAAAATTTTTATTTAATGTTAATAGTAGTAGTCTAAACTTTCTTTTAAAGAACACGCCTACATAGACATAGCAACATAGAGAAATGAGAAATAATTTGAAATATCTCTAAAGCCATTAATTTTAACTACATACATGCTTTATTCAAACTAATAGATAACTAAATGATATCGAAGGCTTCCACGGTCTGAGTCTTTGTTATGAGGGCTTCCGGGTTCTGACCGCGTCATCGTAAAGTACATATATACAATACAGTACATATGTACAATACAGTCAGAAGGTTTTCGCCTCTAGCGTGGTTGACACGTCGAGGTACCGTGACCTTCTGGCGCCCCTCACCTAGTTTTGCTCCTGAAGAAGCCACTTACATTAGTGGCGAAACGTCGAGTTTGAGTAAGTTGTATATATATTTTTTGTAATTTTCTTTTATTTTGTATTGTATATATGTACTTTACGATGACGCGGTCAGAACTCGGAAGCCCTCATAACACTAATAGATAACTAAATTTCGCTTTCAACTAACCCGTAAAAATATAGTGTTTCAATTTGAAAGATTGAAAATTTTCGCATTTCAATTGTTTCAAAAAGACACTGATTTCTAGAACACTCTGTGTAACGTATTTTATACATCTCTTTATTGTCATCATAGTTAAGTTATAGTTATGCCGAAATAATGGCATTCTTCTGAAGAGAGCAAAATGTCACAATTTTCCAACAAATATCAATATATATCTTGCAAACTAATGAAAATAACTGAATATAATTCTGTATAAAGTTGCTTTAAAATTCCTCAGGCAATTAAAAAATGTGATCATATATAGGCTGTTCCATTAAAAAATGTAAAGTTACTGATGGTTACGGGCAAATTAAACACCCTATATATCGTAGAATAATTTTATGGTATAAATTGCGTGAAACTAAACAACATTTGCATTTAAGCATTTGCTGTATTTTACATAAAAAAAGGAGAGATGGTAGAATATCGCACTATTGTTACACCCTGTATATTGTAATTACAGTACACATACATATTTGGGTGCATGTCCCCAGCCCCCGTATTTCGAAATTTTGCTATCATTTTATGCCGCAAAACGAAAAGTTTATGCTTCCATATTAACCGAGTTATAGGGCACCCCCTATTTCGAAATTTCGTACATGTTATCGAAATTTCGATAATTTTCGAGATATTTGAAGTTGTTTTGGAATTTTTCATAAAATAACGGTTAATTATATTTTAAAAACTACATGCTACAAAAAATACATATATAAAACCCCATCTTTTTATGGAGACCTGTTATACAGATCAAAACTAACTGTATGTGGTTACGAGTTGATTTAGACTTGATATAACTAAAATAATCAGTATAACATGATTTTTTGTAGTAGTATTTGTGGAACTAGTGAGATGTGTAGAGTCTCTAATAGAAGTATGTGTAAGAACTAATGTACTTTGTTACTCGTGTGACAGTAATTTTTCTTTTTCGAATTATCAGAAATATGTAATTACTTGATATATACAAATACTATGATATATATAAATCGATTTTTGGCGAGCGAACTGTTTATAAGCACGGTTGATCGTACGTTCGCTCGTCACGTCATACATGCCAGTGAACGTCAAAACGCAGTGTTCAGTATGATGGCGTTTGTTGTGTAACCTAAATTTTACTTTGGTCTTAACAGGTATCCGATGTGTCGTGCATTTATTTAGCTACCTAATTCTTACAATGAATGCATACGACATACACATGTGTACATTTAAAACAACTTTTTTAATGATGCATTTTTAAGTTATTATGTTTTGTGGAATATTCAACAAACATATAAGACGCCACAAAATGATATTGAATGTTAGACAAGAAAAAAATGATGTTTCACATTTTAAATTTATATGATCTACTGTGTATATTTTGTGTGCATACCTTCCATTTTATATTAAATAAAAAAGTAAACACAAAAGGATATAGCAGTGCAATATGTTATGAATAATGGCGGTAATGAAAAGTAAACAAACCATAAACACCAAACATATTACCGAGCGGTTGGTTTGCCTATTTGACGAACCAGTTTACTTCGATGACGTCATGAGTGAACAGTTCGGTGTTTGAGACCGCCAAAAATGTCAGCACGGGGTCGTTGCGTTACCAAACAGTTCGCTCGCCAAAAATCAATTATAATAATTTGTTTTATAATATTTATTTTATTTTCCTTCAATTATTGCATATGGACTGCCTGCTTAATTTATTAATTTTTTGTTCTTGTAATGGGTACTAATTACAGAGGCTTCTTACAGGTTATGTATTTGTTTTATTTACTTCTGCATTTTTTGTTTTGTTTTTAAGTACATTTTTCTCAGTTCGTGTGTACTAACTTTAAACGTAAAGTGACAGCAGTAGAAGTAATATCCCTATCCTTACTATGGCCTGAGGCAGTCCAGATATTCGCGATGAACAATTTAAAGCCTCCTCTCCAAATCGTCGAACTTCTACCAACCAACTGCTCGCTTACAGTAAGCAATAAAATGTCCTACAGTTGGGGCAGTCGTGCTGCCGTAATATAAAATTACACTGCGAAGATGATATATGTTTGACCGTTAATGAGCAATATTTCGGCAAACAAGGTTAGACTCGGTGGAATCAATAAATATTATTGAATTTTGTGCGAAGTAATCTTTGACAAAACCGTTAATTTTGTTGAACAAATCGGTAATGCAGCATGCAGCGTTGCACACTTCAACGTTTTGGTTAATTAATTTACAACTGACGATGTTCGTTAACCTTTTTCCACGCATTGTATACTTATATCTGTTTCGATATTCCATTTTGGTCGGATTTTGAGATCGCTATAACTTGGTTAATATGAAAGCACAAAATTTTCTGTTTGCGGCACAAAAAGATAGCCCATATGACATTTCGAAATAGGGAGTGGCGGGGCTGGCATGTCTCTGGCCCCGCCAAAAAGAAAGCCCTATAACTCGGTTAATATGGAAGCACAAAATAAGGACAAAATTCACAAGTATTCGAAAAGTATGAGGGTGGGCTGGGAACATGCACCCCATATAGTTGGAGTGAATTTTTAATATTTTAATGAAATATTTTTCGTTTGAAAATGTACAAAATTCAGTAACGAGGAAACAGTTTATTTAACATGTCCCGCCTTTTAGTAGAGCTATAATATATTATGCTGATCTAATTGATAGAGTGCAGCATTGACCTATAAAATTCAAATTTAGAGAGTGGCACAGGAATGATACTTACATTTGCTGTCGAAGCTATCGTCATATTTTTTACAAAAACCAATACCTTATTTGCAATTTGTCACACGTGTACGATTTTTTCTTGATATTGTAAAGGCACAAGTATTTCAATTCACTTCTATGTGCTTTAAATTTGATAGATATTTTTACAAACAAAATACCCTACTTTCTTTAGAGAAATAACGTTCATGTTTAATACTCCTGTAAAACATTCAATTATCCGAGTTACAAATTTTCATTTTTAGTTGTTCGGAAAAAAATCGCAATTTAAAATAAGTTTTGCTCGTCTTCGTTGGTTTGTATGTTTGAGAACTTGGGTAAAAATGATGTGCTGAATTTAACAATAAAATATTAGTAAGGGAAGTCAGTTTATTGGTAGTTTAGATGACTTTCACATTATTGCGTAATAATTACGCAAGTAGTTTGTTTGTACAAACGAATGTTAACTTAGCAACAATGTATTTAATTTGAGGCAATTGTACAAGCGAAAGCAGCTACCAGATAGCAATTGCAAAGTTTCAAGAACGACATTTCCAAATCGACATTTCTCATGTTGATGTACGAAAACTTGCACAAAAATTTGATTACTAGTGTTAATAATCAAAAAGGATACAATAAGGACGACGCTGTCACACGTCTAACGCTGGAATCGGTAGAGTAAAATCAACAAACATTTGCAAAGAATTTTGAAAATTAAAATATTAGGGCTTTCAAACCAAAGTTTAAAGGAATTCTGGAAATAGGTAATGAAGAAAAATGTTTTTGTCGATTTTTGTTTGTGGATTAGGAATGAAATTTCTGCGAATATAGACTTCTATAAATTAATAGCATTTTCGAATAAATACATTATGAAATATATCCACATTTTACACTTGAGTTCTAAAATTGTTCAATTTCACGGACATTTTAAGGTGGTATTCTAACAAAAAATAACTAAATTGTTTGTTATTCCACGATGAATACCAGTAAACTAGTATAGTGTTTAGTTGCTTTTTAACAAAGTACCATCAATGTAAAATTGTTCAGGGAGATCTTCCACGAAGTGAACACCATTCTCGCCTATTTTTAGTAATTATACAAGTACATGTGTGCATGTCGTATCTTTAGTGAAATATGTGTAGTATACGTTTTTGAAACAAAACTACAAATTAATGTAAAAGTACTGTAGTGTCTCAAGTAATTTCCTTGATTTACTGAATTTGTGTCAAAATATTCCATCTAATAGTAAATTTATTGTAAAGTGGCCGAAAATGTGTCGACGTTTAAGTGTAGGTTATTCGTTATTTTAACCAGCAATTACGAAATAAGTTAGTTAATTAGTGAATTTCTATATCATTTGAAGTTACAAATTATTCCTTTAAAGTGGGTGGACAGTTTTGAAATCATACGAATTCTATGTTAAAGTGTTACACAATTTACATACAAATGGTAGGTCTTTCAAAAAAATGTGAATACCATCTTAACGTAAAAGAACTAAATTAGTACTTACATGATTCTCATTTAACATCCAATGCCAATAATTTATAACAGCGTTTATTACGTAAATCACAGTAGCATTTAAACTGTCATTTAGATAATAAACGTAGTGCAGCCGGGAGAAGCATAAGAACTTTATTAATTACTATATCAAAAGTAAATATTGCTACTTTTGTTAAATAAACACGTAAACGAAACAGACAAATTACTATATTAAAAAATACTAATAAATATAATAAACAGGTATATTTAAATTATATAAACATTAAAATTTATTCACTTTGCATGGGAAACGAGGCTAAGAAATGCTAAAGGAAACACATTCATATATAATTCTATTCTATCTTTAGTCTTTACAGTGCAACAGTATTTTAAAATTTATCTAACCTATACCATACTGAAAAAAATAAGAATTATCATGAAAAATATGTCATATTCACATAAATAAATAGTACTTATACAGGATAGTTGAGTATGATTTTTTGTTTTCAATTGTTACCCTTTTCTACAAATAAAGTAAATACACTTTCACTCACTCGATACGCGTACCGCGAGTTTTAACTTAAAATGGACTAACCTAGATTGGTCCATATTTTAAATTGTATAATATAAACTTAGACCACCCAACGGTTGTTTCCTCTTTATATTTCCTTGTCATAAATAAGAAGAGTCCATATATGGGCATATTTAGTTTTGTTCACACATCACATACGATATTTGCACTAAACGATATTCTTTACGTAACTTCAATTGTCTATTCCTGAAGATGTCTTACGACGTGCTAACCGCTCAGCACGAGTTAATTCACCTAAAACAATACAAATGTGTAAATATTGATTGATACTTTCTATAATATATGATCAGATATGAGCATTAGAACCAGTAGTGATGAATAGGGCTCTACTGTTTTGTTTTAATTTTCTGTTTTCGTTTTAGTATATTTTATTTATTATAGTTTATTACCAAACAGGCTTTTCTTATTGTCATTGATATCGTGGAGAAACTATACATATAACATATAAAAATGTAACCGATATATCAATATTGCATTTATAAATATAGTATAAATATATCAATGCATACATGTAATAATATATATCCTGGAGCCTCGTTTATATCCGCGCTCAGTTATATCCTCACTATAGCGCTCATTTATATCCGCTCGGCATCCACCAACCGATAGTGCACGTATTCACATGAGCCAATCAACGCGTAGCAGGGCCTTTCCTCTCCGCTAACGCGATAAGAATGGCAACCTCTCTTGAGAGGATATAAATGAATGTTTACGTTTCCCGACCACGGATATATACGAAGTTCTAGTATATTATCAAATGGTAATTAAATGAATATTTGCATATCCGCAAGCATAAAAACGGTATTCTGCAAGGAAACGATTAGATGTTATACTTTTATATTATGTTTACAAATGCTGTATACATATATAGAAAAAGTAGGGCTTAACATTATTCAAAATGAAACTAAAAATTAAATAAAATAAATAAAAATTTACGTTTTCAGCTGATTGTATCCTGTTTTTACTTCTCGTTTAATGGCATGAAACCGTTTCAAAAATCACTTCAAAAGTAGTGAGTTGTTTATACTGGGTCATTCACGGTTACGGTGCGTTACACGTATCTTCAGTTTCAAAGAAAATATTCTTTGGTAATTTTGAAAGCTAATAATATACGTACTAAGGTCAGTGCTTGGCTTAATTACGAACAAAATTAGCTTGAGAACTTGAAAACCATAACAACTAGAATAGTGCTCTCCTCGACATTTTGTAGAAGATTTCATGCTCTACAAAAAAAGTCATAAGTTTTCTTGATATCTTATACGGTTAATGCTGGATTCGCAAAAAAGGGCAAATATCGCAAAAATAACCCTAACTGCCCCTTTCTTTACAAACATAGGCTTAACGACAGAAGATATGAAAAAACTTCTAGGACTTTTTCTGTAAAGCATGAAATCTTTTCAAAGAAAGGGTGTGAGAGCGCTATTCTAATTATGGTTTTTAAGTTATAGAGCTAATTCTGTTGGTGATTAAGCCGAGCCCCGACCATAGGTGCAAGATAAGTACTCTATACTATTATAGCTCTACTATTAAAAAATATGTTCAGCTGCATAATAGTTTCGGTGTCTATCGAAAATGGTAGGATTTCCGTTTTTCAAGCGGTATGTTTGATATCTGATTGGGTCTTTAAGTAGCTCTCTTAAATACATATTCAATAATAATAAATGCTTTTGGGGAATTGTGAATATGTTTTAATACACATTAGTTACACAAACTAACATTGGTCATTTTGATTGTCCAGATGTTAGCTTGCTTATAATAGTCAATAGATATTTAAATCCAATACAGAAAGTTTTAAAAGTATATTTACAAACAATAAAATTAAAATTACTATTGCAATTTCGTATTCAACGAAATACGATTACAACGAAGTAAAATCGTTGGTCCCCTGCGCTTTCGCTGTAACCGGATTCCACTGTATTATTTTACAACAGGACGAAGCCTCAAACCCATTGCTAGAGCGCTCAATACATGAACAAAGAATGGATTTCCATGATTGCATCTAACATCTTTTTCTTATAGGATTGTATTAAAGAAAAGTTAGATATTTAGCCACCAACAGTAGCAGACTAGCAACGACCTGATTTCAGGTTTATTAAATACTATACCGTAGAATGGGGTGAATAGAATCAAAAAGTCGGAGTTTGTTTAAAGAAATCGCCAAAGCCAAAATAACCAATAAAACCCTTTGTGTTTGACCTCGATGGACTCCGAATATCATAGTAAGAAAAAAGTTGGTAATACATCGTCACTCGCAGTTTATTAGTGTTGACAATCAGTATATAACCTAAAAACTTTGTTAGTAGCTGTCTTCGTGGGTGTCAAAACTTTGTTTGAAATTCCGAAATTTAGTGAGATATAATCAAAGTACTTCGTATTCGTGACTCCAACAGGTTACTAGTTAAGGCAAATAAAACAGTTTTAGTCAAATTTCATGTAAAAATAATTTGGAAATTTAATTGCAATTTGATGATTGTTTTTGGTTAATGGGGAGAATCGGACCAATACTTGGGGTGAATGGAATCAGGTGTTGGGGTCATATTCCACTAATGACAAAAGAGAAGGTACATCTAGGGGTCATATTTATATACATTGACGTCAAAATCGTGTGCTCAAGCATCGACACAACCTCAAGCACGAACTATAAATATGACCCTTTCAGGTTTTTTTATATAGCACAAGTTTTAAAAGTAAATAAAGACCGATACGAAGGCAATTTCTTACGCGAAAGAGATACCAGAGATTATTTTAGTTATGTTTATACACTGCCCAATGTAAGAGATGAGTATGATTTTACGTTCCAACAAATTGCAGCAAATCTAGAATCTCCCGAACGATATGGACACGGACTCTTCAGATTTAAAATAAATTTACAAGAATACAATAAACAAAAATATAAATAAAATTGTGGTTAAATAAATAGTATTTCCTTGTATTTATAATAATAAACGTTCATACTTCATATTAATTTGAATAAATTGAGATCTACACGTTTTTAAGTTATATTTAACGAAATTCTATGATTTATGCATCCCAAGGAAAGGTGAATATGATTAAACATTGTAAACCCATAGCTGATCCTATTCACCCCAATGGCGGGTGAATAGGCTCAGTGAATAAAAAAAAATATTTATGGCACGTCACTGGTCTTAAAAAAAATTCGACATTGCAAATCAATAGATCAGTTGTAAACTATTGCTTTGATGTGTATACCAAAATTGTATGCTTATCAGTTAAAAAGTTACGCAGTTTCAAAGTCCAAAAGTGATCCTATTCACCCCATTCTACGGTACATTTAACTTTCAACATAATTTGAGAAAACAAACACTTCATTGACAGACAATTCTTTTAGCAACTTTGTCAAATTTAAATCTATCCTCTATAAGCGTGATTCCCATATTCAGGGTCGAAAATAAATTAGTCTGTGTATATCACAATTGCAGGCAGCAAGGCAGTATTTTAATAAAAGAACATTATTTGACACTTCAGCCTTGCGCGTTAATTGTACCATTTACTTAATTAAATACTGTCAGTAAATGTTGCCAAACTGTCGGTTTTTTTCTTTTATAGATGATGAAGAAGTAATTTAAACCGGAATTTTAGAAAAGAAAAAAATGCGTACAAAAGTACAGACTGTATGTATAGACGCTTTACAAATTTTCACATACTCTGTTTTTATTATTAATTTAACGGTACTAATTGCAGACAGCACTATGCCCAGAAGCCAGAAGTATCAAAATACATGTTACTAAATATACGGAAATCATGAATCATCCCGAATTTTAGGGGAAAAAGGAACTGAATGTAAAAATATGGATGAATATTGTCTATAAAATTCAGGATATCTCAATTTTTTTATTTTGCTTTATATCTATTACTGCGTTTATGCTTTATTTGAATGCGCGTTGAAAGCGAATAAGATTTTAAATCCCATAGTAGAAACGGTTACAAATACATAACGTAATAAAATTGTAAACGTAACGAGATTGCAAAGGCGGTTTTAGGATGCGCATTGGTCTGAATCAGTTTATATAAACATACATAAAAGAACCATGATATCTACTTATCAGCTGTTGGTACAGGAAATTACGAAGAAAATAACACAGAATAGAAACATATCGCATAAATTTCATTTGTAGGTTAATAGTTGCGGAAATTCAAGTAACGCTTATATTGGGTTATGTTACGTATGCGTATTTGAAATAATTATTATTACGTGTTTACAAGAAAGTATGAACTGTTTGCTTTTTGGATATGTTCTTTTTTAATTTTTGTTCTATAATAAGCGTAGTATATGTTGTTTACAAATTTTAAGAGAGCTTAATTATTTCATTTTTTGTCTAGCTATCGCTTTGTTTAATTTTTGTAATATTTATATACGTCAAGCAACGCTCTCGATAAAAATACAATAATGTAATATTTTTATTATAGTTATTATATTTAAAAGTTAACAGAATAACGATATGTCTTCAATGTAAGATCTTGTCTATTTCAAATACTTCAAAAATCTAGGGAAAAGTGCCTTACCAGTACCCCAGAAAATTAGAACTTACTTTTGCTGGTGGTAGGTGCTGTAGTAACACTGATACTATTCTTTCCTGCTCCAGAGCTGGAACTTTCTTCTTTACTAGTGCTGGCCTGACTGGTTTTCGGAAGCTGCGGAATTATCGTGATTTCATCATTTATCTTTAAAGGCTTCAGTAACGAATCGTTTTTGGCAGTAGAACTATTCGAGGATGTCTGTGGCGATGCACTCTTCTTGTCCATAACACGTTTTGCGACCACACTGTGAGCTGAATATACGTGGTTTTCAAACTGCTTGTACATTCCGAACGTAGCTGTACAAACGGTACATTTATACGATAAGTGAGCCGGCTTTAATGTCATATTGTGATCTCGCGCAACATGATTTAGCAACTTCCATTGATATACCTAGAATTAAAAACAAATATCATTTAATTGAATGTTAGTTTATTAAGGTAAGAACTCCTTGTATTTTTAGTATAAACATAAACATATATTAAGTTTAGCCGCTGCTTTTGTTGTTATTTGCATTTACAATATAACAGCTCAGTAAGTGTTTTACTTACTACAAAATTTGAATAATAAATATTTATCATTTTTTGTTATTTTTTATCTAATTATCTTTAACCAAAAGTTGGATATTTTGTCATAGAAAAATTCACTGGACAACGAATAAACTTTGTTCAATTTTGTGTTGAGAGACAACAATTGATTTATACAATGAACATATTCAACAATTTACTGATTTGATCGACATTTTGAATAGTAAGTACAGTCAACCCTCTTATAACGCGATTAATTCGTACCGCGTTATATAGAAACCGCGTTGTAAGAATCTCAAATTTAATGTGCAACCAAATTAAATCCTGGAACGTTATATGGGAACCGTATACCGCGTTATATGAAACCCGCTCAGAATTAGTACGAATCAGATTGATTTGTACCGCGTTATATGGGAACCGCGTTGTGTAAAACTCAGAAGTAAATAAAATCACTTGTTAATCAGTTTGATTCTTTTATTCACAAAAGGCAAAATAATATGTTAAGTACAATAAAATTATCTTTATAGAATCGAGTTCATACAAAGAAATTACAAAAAAATCAAACTGAAACTTAATATGTAACACCAAAGTAAAAAACTGTTTTCTAACAAAACCAAGAAAATTATTTAAAATTGCGTAATATAATTTCATGTTTATTGAACAGTAGCGAAAGTTCGGCAGCGCAATTGGATAAAAAAATTCACACAAATACGCATAGCCGATCATACGGTCTTTTTCAAGTATTAAAACAAAGCACTGTAAACAATGTCGCATTGTTTCTTTGTTTAGTCGTTTACGTCCCAGAAAACACGATCGCGCAAGTCTAACCAGCGCGATAGCACTTGTCTCAATCGTGTGCGAAGCTCAAGCACCGCGACCGCGTTATAGGAGGGCTGGTCGCAATTTTGGCTCCGCGTTATATGGAAACCGCGGTATAAGAGTATCGCGAAGGGTTGACTGTATAAGTAATGTGCAGTAATACGAAAGAAATCCATTTTGTACAAATTGAAGGCGTTACGCGCGTAAAATAAGTAATAAGAAAAAAACCTACAAATCTCTGACAAAATTCATCTTTCAAAATTAAGTACGTATATTCAAGCGATTATGACGTAAAAATAGCAAATTATAAGATGCATAATTGGTAAAATGTAATGTATTTTCGCAAAGTATGCTTACCCTTCCGCAAACTGGACATCTACCAGAATCTTTACTTTTATTTGCTGCTTCCTGCATACTAGAAGTTACTAATCCGTGAGATCCTAAAAGGTGCCTCTCTAATCCTTGATCAGTGAAAAATCTAAACTGGCACTTTTGGCAATTTAATGGAGGTCGATTGTAGATCATTTTAGGATGTATTTTAACTTTGTGTATCCACTGCATATGGTTGCGTAATTGCTCCAGATCTTTTATATATCCATCACAGATCTCACAAATCACAAATGAATTTTTAGAGTTCGAGTCACCCGGCTTAGAAGCGGGCATCTGCGGTGCACTTGTGTTTCGAGGTAGAGGTGTTATTGAAATACTTGGTTGATGCATAGGTTTTGTCTTCTGTTGACCCTGTTGCTATAAGAAAAATTAAAAAAATTAAAACCATATGAATTTGCAAAAAAGAAATCTACATATGTACGTTCATGCAAATAATAAATTAAGACATGCATTATTCACAAAGTTAGAAAGCTCTACGTTAGAAATATATTACAGACTTAGCTATAAATTTGAATGTTTTCGATATGATGACAGCTATTTCTGTTTTATCAGTAGAAAACTAACAAGGAATATTGTATTTAAAGTACAGTACCGTCCAATACAATTAAGACTACTGCATAAAGTCAATTTTATAGTAAGAAGGTCATACGTGTAATTGTACATAATTTAAATAATATATCCTTACGTAATTTAATAATATAAATCATGCATATGCATTTCATTTTATATTTTCGCAGACTTATTAACACTTTTACTCAGCTGCAGTTGATGCGTGTTGCTTTTGATCAAATGGAACATCCATGCAACATTTACGCAGGTAGCTGATGTACCGCTAAACTTCGTTTTTCGAAACATATCTCTATAATTTCGCACTTATTATGTTTCATAGATCAATCGTTTTATTTCTTGCAGAAGAAAATTACATTGATACCACGTTTTGATATTATTTTAATGTCATAAGTCATGAAAAATCGGTACAATATTTATATATGAGGTTTTGGCTGAAGAACTGTTTTCTTTAGTAAAAATTTGTAATAAGATATAAGTCTGTTTCGGAAATTACTTTCCTGGTAATGTATTACAGATAGTTGAATCACTTTCATAGATTCAATATTTCAAAAAAATGTTAAAATAGCCCGTCAGTTACATCTTCCAGAATAGGTAAAAGCTCACATTGACAACCACTTATAATTTTGAATTTATTAAAATAATTGGAAGACAGACTAATATATTAGTATATAAATTTTTCTGCAAGTGGTAATGAGCCAGTACCTTATAATTAAGATACGAAGTAAATGATGCATTGTATTTCTAATTTAATAAAAGTACAGTCAAAATTAAGTTTATAAAATATAAAAAAATATTCATATGTAGTTACAAACGTTTTATATTATAAGCTGTTTTTAGGGAAGTGTATTACAAATATTTTACCCAACAGTTCTAATTTTATTCCACGGTAATATGAATAAGAAAGAGGGCAGCATAATATTAAAGTAAAGTACTAAACTTCAGAGCACATTTCTCAAATTCTTATGTTACTTTCTAAAACTACCACTTGAAACTTTCAAATTTAATAACTAAAATTGTAATACGACATACTCATGAAATTTCAAATTTACTATTATTCATTCAGCTATGTTAAGTTACACTATCTATCTTTTCTTATAAGCCATTTTCAATGCAACAACTGTGCAACCATTAGTTGTAAATGTGTTTTTACTAACTCTTTGGGTTATATAAACACATTAAACGATATTGAAGGCTTACACCGTTCGAGTCTCTATTATGAAGGCTTCCAGATTTTGACTGTGTCATAGTAATAATATACACAATACAAAAATAAGCAAAAAACAAAAATAAAAGTACAAAAATACAAAATCGCTAGAGGTGAAAGGTTTTTCCTCTAGCGCGACTTACACGTTGAGTTTCTGTGACCTAGTGACTCCTACCCATTTTTACTCATGAAGAAGTCACTTACATTAGTGAAGAAACGTGGAGTTTAGATTTTGTATTTTTATTTATTTTTGAATTGTATATATTTACACTACTATGACACGGTCAAAACTCAGAAGCCCTCATAATATATGAATACACATTCACTTTTAAAACTTAAATACAACGCATTCATCTAATGTGTCAACGGAAGGTGTTTTTACAGGCTTAATAATTGATTAATAATTAATCTTAATACTTAAATCTGAATAAACCCTTGTTAAAGAATGTATGAATTTAATTAATAAAAAAGAAACAGATTAATACAGTTTTTAGAGTCACAAACATACAGTACAGTGAATTACATCTCTTTGTAGCAAACATGTTTTAAATATAAAATTTTCTATCAATTTAGATCGCTGTTGACGCACTTGTTTTTAAGGGTGTTTTCCAAATCTGTTTTGAAGAATATGTAAGTGTGTGCAACACCTTGAATTTGCTTATCTGTATACCTACATGACCTCCTTCTCAGTGGCGGCTCGTGGTAAAAATTTTAAGGTGATCTGCAATTTTTGAAAAAGAATTTACTTTGTAAGGGGGTTGTCTCCCATCGATTTTATCATCCTTTCTCCGCCTTCCGTGTTGAAATATTGGATTTCTGGAACTATTGTCAATTGCCACACAAGAGAAATACGAGTCACGAGTCACGCACTAAGCAGTACTTCGCTAACAAAAAATTATTTCTTATAAGTTAAGTCTGTTCGACGTTATCTTCGGTTCGCAAAAAATAAGAGTCTCTATAGGTACTATTTATCTAACAAATTATTTCTTATAAATTAAGTATATTCTACGTTCTTTTCGGTTCGCAAATGTGATAATTACTGTATCATTAAAATTGTCTATATCGGAGATAATTTTTTTTCAATAGAAGCATAGTTGTTGAAAATTAAATTTTTAAATGTCCCGCATTTTCTTACTGCACATTCGTTACAATTCGTCTGCTTGTCGGTGACAATTGACATGCACCAGCCGCCATTATTCTGCTTATACTTTAGAGTTCTTCATTGCATTGTAGTTTTTCGCAGTTCTGTTCGGATCTTAAAACTCTTTCTAATGAATGAATTCTATATATCGCCTAAATTGAGTTCTCTGTTTTCGCATAAGAGAATTGTCAATTTTTGGTGATAGGTATGTAGAATTACAGGTATATGGAATTCCACAGATTCATTGTAGAAGTACAGCAATTTATATTTAAACTACACACGCACCCGAGATCATTTTAATGAAACCTGTATTATAGGGTTCTTTGCATGGGTTACTTTTTGTACAAGTTGTATAGATGGGGCTTTATAATGTTCCTTTTCTGTTCAATCTACTGTTGTTTCTATCTATCTTTTACCTATGCGCTGGAGTAAATGCAGCGAACTATCCTGTTAAAATCACGGCTTAGTTTTAGACCGTCAAGGGGCAGAAGTGTGCAGCGCGGGTGTTTGAAAGAGCTCGCAGAGCACGTTCGTGTGGCCCAACGATATAAAATATCAACGATCGCGCGAAATAGGTTCGTTATTCCACTGGTGGACTTTACTAACGCTTTACGCTTAGCCGGCAATTGGTTTGTTATTTGAAGCTGTGACTTGTGTTCGCAGTTTTTTTATTATTATGGCAATGCGAATGCCTTACAAAATATATTATAAATTTTATATTTGATAACAGGAAGGAAATATTTTAGTTAAATAGAAGATTTTTTGGAAGCTCTGCAGCATTGCAGCGCTTATGTACTAACCGCCACTGCCCCTTCTAATAGCAATCTTTGTTAGTATATGACTTATACGATTATTACGTATTTAACATTCTATCACACCAAACAGTAATTTTTTTATTATTAGTTGTTCGTAATTTGTTTTCTACTTTATGTTCTAATTAGCACTGTTTTGATAAACAATAGTACTTTTGTTAAAAATTTACATAATTTTATTTAACAACAAGTTTTAAAACGCACGATCTTGGAGAAAATAAATAATTACTAATAAGTCTGATGTAGAAAAGTTCCTGCATATGTATTCTAGAGCAGATAGGCCCCGATTTTTGAAGAATACAAAGTAGTTTCCACAAAACAGTGAGAATTCGTAGTGCACCAAACATATGGTGTGTAAACTGATATAATAATAAATAAACGAAATCAAGCTTCATTAACAAAAAGTGTTTTATTCAAAACTTCAGCATTAATTGGTTGTTACGCTCCGATATAACTCTTTTCATATAGTGCAGAGGAAGCAGTTCATAATGTAGTTAGTTAAAAAACGCAGTTCAATCCTTTCGTTCTGTAGTGAAACAGTAACTTAATAAATTTCTTATAACGATTTGTCGTTGTGACTAAAGTCATTCAATTTCCCGCATGTTCCTTATATTGGACCGTTTTGAGGATAAATTCGACATCTGTAGTTGAGAAACCGTTGTAGAAGGCTATTTTACCAATAAACTCAAATTCTTTCTGAAATCTTAGCTTTTTTAGTAGGAATTTGACCAGTCTTTTAATTAAAAAGTTTGTCGCGGACATTTGCCGTTGAATACAATGGTTGGAATCAGCTGGAATGAATTTCTCTAGGTTGGTTTCTTTTCTGTAGTTATCAACTTCCAATTTGTTATGTTCATTGCTAATAACTAACGTAGAAAAGGAAGTTTGTTGTTTACTTCCTCTACTGTGAATACACTTATCTACATCTGCCCACTAAAACATACATTTTTCAAAAACAAACCACATAATGTGAAAATAGAAAATAATAACCCAAACAACATACCGGTCGTTTTGAGAGATAGGATAAATAATGGCGTGAAGGGGCAAGGGGTACGAAAATTCGCTAAGAGGTGGGGACGCGTATGAGTCTATCTCTATCACAGTCTAGTCTGGTCTAGTCTACAGCGCTGTGATAGATTCATACGCGACCCCACTGCTTAGCGAATTTTCGTACCCCTTGCCCCTTCCGGCGTTGTTTATCCTATCTCTCAAAACGACCGGTATATGTATACTAAATTCTAACGTATGCTATATATTATTTAAACAACAACCTGTGTAACTGTACACAAATTTATATTACGAACGAATTTATATGAACAAAAGGAAATGTTAAATTGAAGAAATGACAAAGTATAAGAATGCTAAACCAACAAGTTTCAATTGACTATATTACATATTCCATTTTATAAGAAACTTTCTAGTGGTCATTAAAAACTACGAAAAGTTAGTGACTGACTCTAGCACTTGGAACACTCCACTTTAGTACGAATTTTCTTTCGTAATATGCGTACATTTCAGGATCGACAGGGATTATTTCCAATAAAATGTAGTATATAAAACGCTTAATTTAATTTAACACGATCAAACTGATCTAACACATTTAATACAATAGTGGAATAACATACCTCCAACGATCTTAAAAAACGAACAAAAAAAACCTTTTAGATGAATTATTAGTAGGCTTCACGTATTTGTGGAAATATCATAAATTCCTCCACACGAATGTCTAAGTACAATCAACAGGATCTAACCTAATAAACAGGTAAAATGACCTCTGCAAAAATATTTAAAATCACTTGTGGAATGATATTGGAGTAGTACTATCATCAATAATTCTCATAATCAATTACAACCGGTCTAATAAAACAAAGAGCGTATGTTAGATAGTAACTAGCTGTATATATAGATTTGATCAATTATTTGCTCATTTCGAAGTATTGAAAAAATGAGGATTAAACATTGTTAGCCGTTTTCTTTTTCATTCCTGTTACTCCATCTGTATCAAGATGTCTGTTGATTTATTTACACACAAATTAATTAATAAAGCATGAAGGTTGGAATCTCATAACCGACACGACTTTGCTATTCAGTATACTCATTTCTATTGCGATGAGAAAATTACGACTTCTAGTAGTAGTCCATTGAGCAGTAGCTTAAAACTACCGTCTCTTGTATAATCTCTTATACAAACTGATTCCAAACTTAAAAGTACATACTATGTATGTACTATCACGGACTTTGATTATGTCCGGTCGCTAGCGGTACAGCCTGTGCTCCTGTTACGACATCGGTTTATCGCTAGCGACCGGACATAATTAAAGTCCCTGATAGTACATATGTATATAAAATTTACAGGTTTTATTAAATTTCGACACTGTGCTAAATACAAATGTTATGAGTATATGAAAAGCAGAAAGGTTGCCGCAAATACTGCGAATCATAAACGTATGACTAAATATTGAAATAATCGAAAGTATGCCCTTTAACTGTTAATTTCTTCTAAACTTAATTAGCTCAAGCGGTATTTTACTTAGCAAATTTATGTACGACATCCAGCAGAATTGCTATCTAAAATATTGGAAACAGAAAATATTCCAGTAATAATCAGCGAGGACAGAGGTGAAAATATAATTGTGTGTTCTAAAAATTTACTTTGCGTTTATCTCAGCATAAATATTAAGTACCTATACCTATAAATTTGTGTTTATAAATCATAGATTTTAGAAATAACTTCGAAGTCAATTTTTTATCATAAAATTTTCAGCAGTGGTAGCAGATATAGTAAGTTCTGTTACATACTTTTTCCTGGTTGTGTGGAGCTAGAAAAATGGATAAAATATCTATTTTCTCGAAAACAAAAGCACATAGGTCTAGGAAGGTTTTAATAAAAGTTACTTAAAATATCATGTAGAATCTAAAAAATATATAATATATAGGGTGATCCATTTAAAATAAAGTTACATACGCTTTTTCTATAATTGGGACAGCCTGTATGTTTTAAAATATTTTCTAGCTATGCATCGTTTAAATAGGAACAATTTGTATTTGAAACGTTTTTCTCTATACTGTAAAATAAAGAATTTATTAAAGAAACCGCGTCAGCTGGGACACCCTGTATATGCACAGAAATTTTCATTTTTCTACCTTTGTTACTTTTCAAGTCAAACTCCGGGGACAGGCGCACCCGGTATAGAGGACGGCAGATAAAATAAACAAATTATCAAAGAAACCTCGTTATATTATAAAATTATTTATAAATATACAGGGTGTTACAAATTCCCGCAACCTCCTTTAAAATTTTAATTTAAATAGATTGCTATATTTTTAGTACTTATTTCGATAGCCGCCTCAATTACCTTTTCACTGATATACAGTTATATACACTTCTGACAACTAGTTTAGCTTATGATAATTATAATTTTTCTCAAAAATTTTACAGTTGCATTTGACATTTTAAGACGTAGGCTGAAAATGGGTATCATGTATCGAGTTATTCTTTGGATATCAATTTGGGGACTAACTCTGTATGTGTTTCGAAATAGAGTAATGTAAAAATACGTACAACTTTGTTCTAATTTCTTTTTATAGAACCAATATTTTTCAATAGTGTCACCCAATTCCCTGTAAAATTACCTTCAAAATGGTACCAATATCATAATACTTATTTACCGTATCTTCGAAAACATTACACTTTTATTTGAAATATCTTTAATATTACTAAATATAAGGGACAGCCGTTAGATATAGCATGGTGCTACCATGATGATGATGTCATCACTTATATTGTTTTATTGTTATTCTGTATATACTTTCATTTGTTAAAATGAATTTCTCGAAAGAAATTACACATTAGACATAGTTTTTGTTTTTACCGAAATTGATTATTAGCGTCACGAATGTATGCAGTAGAATATTCAACATTTTATAGATTATGTACTTTTCACCAATGAAACAACATTTGTTAATTATGGAATAATGCATAGAAAAAAAGTACTATTATTATATAAGTAATCCTCATTTTGTGCAACCCATTTTGTATCAACACAAATGGACTGCTAATACTTAGGAAGGCATCTGAGAAAATGCCGTTGTAGATTCATTCTTCTTTGACAATACTTTAAATTGTGAAATTTATAGACTTTCTACAAAATAATTTACCTATACTGTTCGAAGGCCGATCAGGTAAATACACGGACAGATAATGGTACCAACAGATAATGCACCCGCACATTACAAAGCTGCTGCAAGAGCACAACTAGATGGGGTATTTACTAATACACCTATTAGTAAATACCCCATCTAGTTCCCAATCCACCGATTGGGAAAGAAGATCCAATAAGTTAGCCACCGCGCTAACCAGATCTCACTCCTTGTGATTTTTTTCAGTGACGTACTATAAAAAACATTATTTACATGACATCTTCCACAACCGCAGAAAACATGAAGCAACATATAACAAAATTGTTGTTTGCACTTGAACGAGAACAACTGGAGGGTAGTCCATACTAGATTGTTGATTAATAAATCAAAAAATTAATATAATAATGATTTGTATTACGTATGATGATCTATGTATGTTAGATATTCTCAATAGTGAATAACATTAAAGATATTTCAAACAAAATTGGAATATCTTCGCAAATACGGTAAATAAATACAGTAAATATCGTTTATAACGACATCTGACATATCGACATGCGACGAAATTTCAAGGTCCTGGCCAGAAACAATGCTTTCTAAACGCGAAACCTATCAGTTATAATGACATCGGATATTACGACGAAACTAATATAACGAAAAATAGCTTGAAATTTGGATCAAATTATCTTTTATAACGACGATCACGTCGCATAGTAAATTTAAGAAAATAATATACAGACAAAGAAATATTCAACGCAAATGCGACTGGTTTATTTTTCAGAATGATGTCAAACAAAACGATGAAATTTAAAGGGGAAAAATGTATTGGTGGTAAACTCAGTAAGGATAGATTAACTGTTCTTGTAGCAGCAAATATGACTGGATCGGAAAAAAAATGAAACTTGTGGTTATTGGCAAAGCTAAGCATCCTCGATGCTTTAAAAATATAAAATCTTTATCTGTTGAATATGAAAATAACCAAAGAGCATGGATGTCATCAGCATTATTTGAAAAAAATAATTATACGATGGGACAATAAACTCATTTGGCAAAAAGGAAAATCATATTGCTTTTAGACAACTGTTCAGCTCATCCAAATATTCAAAATGTAAAAGCTATAAAACTTGCCTTCCTTCCACCAAATACCACGTCAGGTCTTCAACCGATGGACCAGAGTGTAAAGTCCCTAAAGACACATTTTAGAAAACTTGAAATTATAAACCTTTTAAAAGACATTGTCGGTAATGGTGTTTCTCAAAAACTAGATATCCTGCAGGCTATTTTCTACTTTCCAAAGCTTGGGATCGCGTTTCTCAACAGACATTAGCAAATTGCTTTGCACACGCTGGGTTTAATTTACACACAGCAGAAAACTCTTTACATGATGATAATCTACCCTTAGCTGAGTGGCTTCGACTACAAAATGATACGGAGGAAGATAACTTACCTTTAACTGAATGGGTCCGCACTTTAGCTGTACTTAACCTGGCAACACATGAGGATTGGGATAATTTTTCAAACGTCGGCGAAGAACTCGAAACGGAGAAAGATATGACAGAAGATGAAATTTTAGCTGGGTCCAGTGCAAACTTCGAGTTAAAAATAAACAACGATGAAGTGGAAATGGACGAAACTACGGAATTTCAACCATATAATAAATATATATATAAAGGATGCATTTTCAGCAGTTGAAATGATTCAGCATTTTTCACATTTAATCCAAATTTAAAAGACGCTAAAACAGATTCTGCATTCTGAAAATATTATTGAAAAACACTTCTTAGAAAACATAAAATTACAACAAACAAAAATGACAGGTTTTTTTATTAAAATTTAAATATGTATTTTAAATAAATTGCACAATGTGTGAAATTGTTAGTAAAATAAGTTGAGAAGGAAATGGATATAGCGACCTACTCTTATAATGACCGAATTTCGTTGGTCCCTTCAACGTCGTTTTTTTTTTAATGTCTGGTGGGTGCTTAGTTGCAGTAACTTCGTAAGATGTATTACTTGTCTGGCTATCACTGCAACTCTTGCGGTGTAGTTTGGTGTGTGTAAGTTGTGTTCAAATGGCTTTGTGACAGCATCATATCGCCTTTTAGGATGCCGCGCTGTTAATCACTTTGCTCCCAACAGCAAATGGCAAGTCGATCCGGGATTAAACTCTCTGAAAAAATGTCACCGTCCCTCCAGAGAATTGAACCCCGGCACCTATCGTCCTCTCACAACGATAGTCAGCCGCCTAACCACTGCGGCCATCGACCCGTTATAAACGATATTTACTGTATTACGATATTGGTATCATTTTGAAGGTAATTTTACAGAGAATTTGGTGACAATATTGAAAATATTGGTTCTATAAAAAAAAAAAGAAAAAGCGGTTGAATTTCGCTAATTGTGACACAACTTATTTAACACCCTTTATATATTTTTACATTACACTATTTAGAAACACGCAGTGTTAACCCCCAAATTTATATGCAAAGAATAACTCCATAGACACCCATCTTCAGCCTAGGTATTAAAATGTCAACTGTAAAATTTTTGAGAAAAATTCCAATACAAGCTAAAGTAGTTGTCAGAAGTGTATATAATTGTATATCATTGCAAAGGTAATTTAGGCGGCTATCGAAACAATTACTAAAAAAATATAGCAATCCATTTAAATAAAAAAAATTGAAGGAGGTTCTGAGAATTTGTAACACCCTGTATATTTGTAAATAATTTTACAATATGCGCTGTGGCATACTATATACACACAGAGTTCCATTTTCATTTCTTTGTTTGTTTCCGCGGACACACTAATGGCGCACCCAGTATACTGTTTTTGTTACATTTAATCGTATACAGATTGGTTGAAGTTATAGTCAATATAGAAGTACCGTATTACACACACTAGCGCATGCATATTTACATATACGTGTGATTTAGAATGGTAGGTGTGGTCAGCTTGCAATAAGTGGGGATAGATTCGTTGTGGCCTCCCGTTCAGTTTAGTATGCAAAGCTTGATATTGCAATGCATGCGCTTGCTTTTAAGAATTGCCGTCGCTATTAGAACGTACAGCCTAACTATTTACTTTTGTAATTAATGTATGTATGCATTAACATTGAAATGAAGAAAAACTCTTGAAAAATTGTTACTAAAATAAAGTGATTTATGTAAAAAAATAAATAAAATTCTCATATTAAAAACGAAATAAAATTCTATAATGAAATTTATGTACAAAATTTAATGTAAACGGTCCTCAAATGCCTGTCCCTCTTGGGTCAAACAGTACCCTAACCAATCATAAAAGCCATTTCGTACTCGCTAGCATTTCAGGAGGAATGGTTTGTATGGCATTCAGAATTTGCTCTCTTAAGCCATCCAAATCAATCGCCCTATTTTCTTCGGCGGTATAAATCTTCGACTACACGTGTCCCCACAGAAAAAAGTCACAGGGTGTTAAATCCGGAGAATGTGGGGGCCAACAAATGTCGACGTTCCGACTACCAATACGTCTTCCCGGAAAAATACCATTGAGGTACTCTCCGACAAGGCGGCAGTTGTGGGCAGGGCATCCATCTTGCTGGAACCAAACATCTTCGAATCTAACACCCGGTATTGCTCGAATTGTAGGAATTACCGGATTTTGCAAGAGATCGAGATACCTTTCTCCATTGAGCGTACCATTAATAAAGAATGGTCCTACAATATTATCCCCCAAAATACCCGTCCAAACATTCAGGTTTTCCACATATTGTGTGTGAGTGTTGTAGGTTCGATGAGGATTTGTCCTAGCCCAACAACATGCTACAGATGGGTTATGTCGACCGTGTAATGGAAACGTCGATTCATCAGTAAATAGAATATTACTAATAAACCGATCGTTCCTATTGGCAATGTCCATTACACGCTCACAAAACTCCATCCGACGCCAGTGATCCTCGGGATATATTGTATTGAACTTACAAAGTTTATATGACTCGTAGCCATATTTCTTCATAGTCTTTAATACCATTTCTTTACTAATGCCCAACATAGCGGCAATTTGCCGAGAGCTCAATGAAGAATGTTCTTCCACACTTGCACAAATTAGGGTTTCCTGCGCCTCTTGTTCTTCTGTGACAACACGGCGTCGTTTACTACTGTACGAAACTTATTAACAATCTTATGGATAGCTGACACAGAAGAAGGCGGACAGTTTTCGACTGCCGCTACAAATAAATTTTGTACGTTTTGATAGGAATTATTCCCCGCGTGTCATAATATAATCTGTATTTTTTCTGGGACAGTTAAAGGCATTTTATTTTAGTTGTCAGAGTTTGTCCAGACACAATACCACATGCTATAAGCAGCGAGCGCTGAATAGTGAATGTTCCTTTCCTCTTGCCTCTCGCATAGTACGAGTGGTACCCCACTACATTGCCGATAGCCCCTCCTCTCTAACACATACACACGTACATACATACATATTTATGTGTGTGTATTTCAAGCTTAATATCTACTTTTATTTACGCCAATCAGTATATACTTCAACTAAACGTTAAGTAATCACTGAGGAAAGTTCCATGATATACTACAAGAAAAGAAGCCTCGCAAATCAGCAAAAAAAAAAAAAGTTTCTCATTTAGTGTGGCACTAAGAAGCTTGCTCTTTTATCTAATTGTGAAATACCAACTTTAAAACATCTAACCTAACAGAAATAGATAATTTTTACAGACTGTATACTGAATAATCTTGTCACAATTTTATAATACTAGTCAAAGTCAGTATGCAAGACAAACATTTTGAATTATAAATATCTGAGAAGTTACCAGTCTGAAATATCTATGGCTTTAAACAATTAAGTATTATTTGTTATTTCAAATGATCTACGCCGTGTTCCACACATTTGAGACTGCTAAATGACATTCCAATCATAAGTCGTAATAATAGCACTGTAATTATTAAAGTAAAAAGCTTGTGACTAGTCACTTGCTTCCTTGTACTTCGAACCATAATTTTTAGTAGTACTGAGAACGAATAAAAATTGTACCAACAGAAAAAACTTCATCAGTCTAATAAGTGTAGTACAATGCTACTGAAGTACAAGCTTATTTATACCTTTGCATTTAACTTTAAAAAAGCTATAAACATTTTTGAAATAGTTAATTACGAGGTATAACTTAAATTCATCTTATTTTCCTTGAATGCAAAACAAAAGTATTTCGGAAATTGATCTAAGAGAGCAAAGTAGCAGTTCACAGTTAAATAGCTGTGTATATATTAATTTAATAATTGTTAAAATATTTAGTAATGTTCATGCATGTAATAAAAAGCAACGTAGGTATTCGTATTTTCTAGCTTCAGGTCGTACCTGACTGGTAAGCGCGCTGGTAGCAGAAGATATGTTTGGTAGTAGTGTCATGGGAACACCAGTGCCTATCCTACCTCCCATTTCTTGTCCACCAACAACCTGACACATTTTTATATTCATTATTAAATTATTATTATAATTATTAAATTTAACAAATGTTTGCGTTTGAAACGATTATAATTTGTATAATTACTAACTATTGTTTCTATTATCATAAAATACTATATATTTAGATAGTAACATTGAGGCAGTTTCAGGAAATATTCGGCGACTTTCTTTTATTCTCAACGTAAACTAATTCAATAATTTATTTTAAAACAATGTATAGTGTTGAAAAGGACGTATTTGGCATCTTCCATTTACATTTCAAATCAATAAGATGCCAAACAATATTTCATTATTCAATATATCGATTTAGTAAATAATAGAAATTGCGTTCAGGTTCTCTACATGTTTAAAAAATCTGTGTAAGTGTATCTAAATTCCTAGTGACACGATAATAAAAATGTAAACTATGTAAATATTAAAAAAAAAGTATTATTCCCTTAATTTCTGAATTATTCAGCCCCAATGTTCCAATAAAATTGCGAAGCAATAATATTCAAACACTAATGGTAATAAAAATTGATATGTTACTTGTATAGATACGCTATGCATATGGGTACGTATAGCGTCTCCATATTAAATATGAAAACATATTCTACTTTGTATTTCCATTATCTACATTATACTGCTTAGTTATTGATGTGCATTATTTGCTTACTCTATCTCATAAACGTATAAATGTGAACAATTGATATAGCTTAAGAAGTGCATGTTTATTCACTATTATTGTTATCTCACATCATTACAGTACAAATTTGTCTATTTCAAATAATATGTAAAATGTATACAAGAGTTTCTCACCTGATACAACTGATTTCCAGTCAGTTGATAATTTGTTGGCAATAAAACGGAGCCACCAGACATTGAAGTCTTGTAGATCATATTTTGGGCCGGATTTCTTACGAGAGTAGGTTGTTTGAGTGTTCCGAGAGACGGTCTGCCTCTGCCTCTATTAAGTGCAGATTGGGCACTCTGCATCTTTTGCATAAGTTGATACTGAGTAGTTTTAGCCATTGCTTGATACATTGCTGCAGTATTTGTTAAATTGGACTGTTTCATTCTAGGCACGCGCGGTATTTTTGCAGGTGGTTCCCATTCTAACGGAGGCTCTAGATTTCTTTCAGGTTTGAATTTACGAGAACAGGCAACTAAATGTCTTGATAATTTACCTTTTTGATTGTCCTCAAATGGACAATTTGGACATTGATGGAAAGCAGGTGCTCTTTCTAAGCGACCTCTGATCATGTGTTCTGCTTCCATGTGAAAAAGAATGTCATGAGGACTTCGTATTTCGTATGCGCAAAAATTGCAACGATATACAAAATTTTTCATGTGTGGCGTTTCTAAATGGAAGGCCATAGCAAGTGCTGATTCAGTTTTAAAACTACAGAACTCACATTTTTTAATAGGCATATGATAAGGTTCGTTATTTTCTTTTGTGTATTCCAAATTTTTAATTAAAGATGTAATAGTTTTATTAGTTTCAACATTTTTTCCTCCTTCACGCTCTCGTTTTCTTTTTTGCTGCTTTAAAAGATCACTCTGAACAAATTCTTGAACTAAACTATGTCCAATATCAATAAAAAATTTACCCAGCGGGCTTTCAAAATATGAATATGGCTTACTACTACGAGTTGATTCTTCTGCATCCACAGAATAAGAAAATTCTTTCTTCTCTGGTATTTTCGATTCCTGTACGCTATTTTCGACTATTTTTATATCCGTATTTTTTAATTTATCTTCTCCAGTTTTTAGAGAAGTGTTTTTATCTAATGCTTCACTTTCAATTTCATCTTTACATTTTCTAACTTTCTTTTCTTCTTTATCACTCTCATCAGTATTCTTTTCATTTGAAATTTCACATTCATTTTTCGTTTTTTCCTGGGAAACCTTTTCACTGTCTTCATCTGTATCATTGGTTTCTTTCTCGTTTTGTTCCTTCACTTCTTTCTCTTTTTGCTCATCTAACAGTCTCTGCCTCTCTTCAGCTTCCAATTTTTCCTTTTCTTCTGCTTTTTGTTGTTCTTTAAGTTCTTTCGCAAAATTATCAACAAATTCTTTGAGATCTTTTACAGGTGGTTTTTCATATACATATGGGACTATGAATGAGGGTGCTTCTACCACAAACATGTCATCGGTCAAAGAAGGAAGAATAGGGGCAGATGGAGACTGCTGCTGTTGACCATTTTGAGGTGTTGTAGGAGTAGAAGTACTAGGCGATTGAAGTTGTGACAATTGTATGGTAGAAGACGTTTGTAACGCCAGAGACTTTTGTATTGGCGAATGCGTACTGGTCACCGAACTTACTGTAGAGGAATTTATTGGGGGAATTGGGGTTATAGTAGCACGCATATTTGGTGGATACACTCCTTGGGCAGGTAACGCCATTGGGAGAACAGGAAAAGATTGTGAAGTAGTCGATTTCTGATTTACTGGAATGGGACCACGACCTGACAGAATAGAATTAGTGTCAATTATGACTAAAGTCGGCTCCTTTTTGCCAGAATTATTAGGAGTACTCTTAGAAGCAATTTCAACTAACCGCTTTGTATCCTTCACCACAATTGTTGAACTTACAGGAATTTGTAAAGATTGCTTTTTGGTGTAAGACACTTTATCTGGTGTTGATAAGGGATCAGCGACAGCTAATGGGTCCTGAGGCATCACTTCCTCTATGTCAGATTCTTCTTCACTACTTTCATCATTTTCTTTTTCTATATAACTTTTCCTAGTTTTCTTATTCAGATTTCTAGCACTTCTCCTCGGCGAATCCACAATTGGAACGCTTTTTTTAATTTTTTTCACTGGAGTATCTAGTGTTATCACATCATCGTCGTCATCATCATCATCTATTCTATGAGGTTCGTTTGATATTGGACTAAAAGATTTGCCATTCTCTTTGGGTAAATCATCACTTTCAATTATTTCCACATCCCCATCTCCAGAATCATTTAAGAGAATAGAATCATCCTTTTCTTTCTCATTAGTTTCCAATAATATATGGTCACTATATTTTTCTCCCTTTTCTTTATCATTATTAGTGGTTGATGTTACAGTTACGTCTTTAAATTTAATATCCTCTTTTCTTAATTCATCTGCATCAACAACTTCATCGATCTCATCTTCACTGTTATCTACAGAGTGAACTTCATCTTTGTTGTGATTATTAATGTGTGTTTCACCTTCTTTGTCGCCACTACTACCTTCGTTACTTTCATTACTATCTTCGTCGTCAATTTCTATGCTTGTAGCTTCTATGTCATTTTCATCCGATTCTTGAGTTTCATGCACGTCCATCACATCTTGATTTGAAACGGATTCATTTTCCTCCTCCAGCGATTTAATACTCGAGACATCTCCATTTAAGATAATTTCATCTATGAACAAATTGCTAATCAATAACAAACTCAACATCAAACTATTTCTATATAGATATATATATGACGCAACGAAAGAAAAATTTTATATTATTAAACAACTACAATTTAAAATAAATGAGGTTAACTTATATTTGACAGATCTTTTTATATTTCGCATAACAGATGAAAAACAAGTATGTCGATAGTTTGTAACAAACTCCATGCATAGATAACTATTGTATAAAATACCTTTTATTGCTTCTTCCTTTGAATGGGCTTCGTCTACTTCACCCATGTCAATCACAGCTGCCATAGCAAAATGTGGTCCTGTCAAAATATAAAATTTCAATAAGTTCTCTTCCTTCACTACTTTCTTTTGTTTTAAATAACTTAGTAATTCTACTAAATAGGTATATTAATGATTTCTTGAGAACTACCGTAACGTAAACGTATAATCATTTCTAGAGGTTATTGAAAAACTGTTATTCGTTAAATAGACCCATTATCACAATATTCAAGCACTTGCCACAGAATTTTGAACCCCTCCATATAGTGAAAATGATAATAATTTACAGGACTACCAACGTGCAGTACAAAAGATGTTTTGTTTTATGGAGCATATATTCCATGATTAATTAACCTCGTAGGATGCAACACAATATTTCAAGAATTTTTATTTACCAAGACTAGATCATATCAGCGATTCCCGCCAATATTTTAATATATCCCTTCAAGAAGACATTAAACAGCTGCACAACACCAATAGTAGGCTATGATAATCGTAAATAGCCGAACTTAATCGCGGTTCACGATATTCAAATGCGCCGACATGTATACACTAACAACTCACATATTATAAATTCATTGAACAATTAATAATTTAGAAATAACGTACACATTTTTAATAAACAAGAAAAAACCTAGATACACCACGGTAACCCTCAACACAGAACGAAACTGCCAATATGGCGTCTAACGGTACGTCACGTGATCAAAATAGTGACGTAGTCACACCATTCCGCGATGTCTTAAAAATTTTTTCGTTACGTAAGCGGTAATATAAATTAATAACAATTGAAATACGTATTGATTCCCGTGATTATTCCTTAAAATTACGCTTTTTTTCCGAATTGAAAAATATCGATAAACGCTCCTACATTTAAAATTTTGAATTCCCGCCAGTCATTTTTTTATGTTTCCTCATTGGGAAATATCTTCAAAGACTTCGTCTGTTGCTATAAAACAGAACTAGTTTTTGAAATATAATTATATAATTAAAATTGTTTTAACTATATTTAAAAACTGTTTAGAAAAAATAATTAAATTTACTAAAATAATAGTATGCCCATATTGTAAAAAAGGTGCAATGCGTATTATTAAACGCCAAAAACCTAAAACCTACGAGTATGTCTAGTAGACCTCCATAGCAGATCTCTTAACAACGGGCCGCCTCTAGAAAACCAAACTCACCGCGCCCGACTATACAGATACAACTAACGGACACCCCTCTTTATGAGAGTGGTTGAGTCTGAACCTCATTTTGTTCATATATACTCCATATCTAATAACTTTTTCTCAACGTTTGCGAGGAATTGTCGTATTCTCTCACCTTCTGATATGATTGATAAAATAATTTTATTTATATGGGGAAAATATTTTTCTCACACTATTTCCGGTGGTAATATACCATGCACCTATATTTAATCATTTTTGGTTTTCCCGCTATAGAAACTATAGGAAATTGTGATATGCAAAGCATCGATTTGGATTCACCCGACGTGAATCATTATACTACTCAAAAGGGAATATACAGTTATTCATTATGTATTATAGTTTTTTTATACAGCCCAAGCTTTTCTGTTGCAAATAGATGGAAATTGTTAGTATTTATCCTTAATTATCAGTAATTTACATAATATTCAAAATACTAAGACATTAGTATCAGACTATAATATGTCGATTCAAGTAGGTAAACTAAAAATAAAATATGTGGTTACCAAAGTCAGCCAATAAATAAAATCACTCAAAAAGTTGGATATGCCTCTGTTGTTTAAGTATATATACGTAAACATGATATATACATATACATTTATAGATAGAAGAAAAACCAATTACTAAATGGTTCATTTTTAGAATTTCATAAAATACATTAAAACCTGTAATCACTCCAGATTAACAATAATTATTATTTCGTCAAACGTAGACAAAATCCAGAGTTAAATTGTACATACATATGTACGTAGGACATTCTTTGGGTTTTCTTTTAATGATAACACTATTAACTATATACCTATATAGAAACTGTGAGGTTATTACTATACATATGATGTTTATACGATATGTGTATGTAAAAAGATGAAATGTAACATTATCATATATCATTTTTGAATTTTACACAGATAAAAATGTAAAATTCGCAAAAAGTCCTCCGATTTTAAGAAGGCTCCAAATCGGTGTGAAATATTTTATTGCTACTATACTACAAAAATTATATCTATCGTCTATTGCAGTATACTGTACAGTTCAAATTTTAATAAATTTCCACGGAAAGGATAAATGCCAAACAAATACATTGCAACGATTACATATGTGAAGTTATCGATAAGCGAATAAAGGCCCACCTCTTCACCGGTACTCGCCGCTGCCTTCCGCTAAACGAGACAACTGCGTACATTATAGTGAATCCCAGACTCTATAATTAATTTGTTTTCGCTTACTGTATACATAATGTGTATCGTCGTAAAATCGAAAGTATTTTTTTGAGTATTTTTTGCGTACTTTGTTGTTGTTGCTGAGTTTAAGCAAACAGAGCAGTTTATGCAATAGAACTAACATATTTGGCAGTGATTAAAAATGTTTACGCTATTAGTTAAATAAACAAAAAAAGAACACTTTTAATTCTCTCACAAATGACATATTATAGATAGTGATGGCAGTAATCACAATTAACACCACCCGAAAAATTTTCATGCCGGAAATCACTTATGGCAAAGTTGGGGCAAACATGAGTAGTACATGACTAAGCCCACGAGATGTCGTTGGAAGGTAATACGCAATAAGTGCGCAGGTGCGGATGCTCAGTACAGGATTCCCAGGATTCGTTGCACGCTGTTTTGACAAACATCTGTTTACTCACCAAGAGCAAAGCGTGCACCGCACAAGGGCGGCATTTTCAGAGGGGCGGCATCGGCGACAAAATCATATCGAAAGGAAAACAAAACATTGTCATAATTTGCATGTCTACAATTGTACAAGGGGTGGAAGGGCGGCATTTCAAGGGGGCGCTATTGGCAACAAAAACATATCGAAAGGAAAACAAAACATTGTCATAATTTGTATGTCTACAATAGACAACCTAGACTTCTCAAAAGTTAACAGAAATTCAACATTTTATAAAGGATTGACATCGCCGGTAAATGAAACAGATTTTTTTTTCCAAGACTGTGGTTTTCGAGATTTTTTGAGTTGAAAGATGCCCGAGGAAGTCACGTGACCCAGACGCAAGCTGATTGGTTGAGCTCCGCGTGACGTAGAAAACCACTAAACAAAAACAACATGGTGAATGATCTGGTAAAAAGTGCATTTGTCTTACGAGAGGTACGAGATTAAAAAATATTTTTGGTTCAAAAAAATTGGAAAAAGCTTTATCGTTGTATTAATTTTGTTTTTCACATTTATTACCTCTTATTAAATTATTTATTGTGCTAGTTAAACAAGGAACTATGGAGTTCTTTAGAGCAGATAGTCAGAATCTTCCTACGGTTGACTCGGAAACACTGATGGTGTTCTTTGAGAACAATGCACAGTATCATGCCTCGGAACTTCGGGGAATAAAAACAGTTCGGTAAGTAAATTCCTTAATTTAAAGTGCGGAATAATAATATTATATCAGTGATGTAAGTAAGTAGTATCATAGGGTTGCTTTGATGAGAAGACCAATAGCATCCGTTACTTTGCTAAGTTTACATTAAATTTGTTAGCTAATAAGGTTACTACATTTTACAATGTAAATAATTATGTCGATTCTTACTTACTGAATGCAAATGCTTACAAACGACAGCTTTTTGTAAGCTACCATACTAGATACGGTTATTGCTGTTAGTGAAGTGACATGAAAAAAAATAATATAAAATAAAAAAAATCAACATAGGTCTGTGCTCAACCATATTTGAGTAAATGTATAAGTAGCCTACTTTGTTTAAATTTTCTAAAAAAGTAAGATTCTTATTCATTCCAACCTTATTCTATGGTTCCATGTATGGAATTAAATAGTGTTAACTATATTCCTTGAATTGTGTGTTTCTAGTAAAAAGAAATCGTTCGAATACACGGCACAAGTAGTCAAGCCATTGATTTCGATAACATAAACATGGCTTCATACGTCACACGTTGTAGTTCACGTAAACGCCGCGTTTTGGGAGAGCGCTGTAATCGTGCTTCTTTCTTCCCCGATTTCTAGGTGCAAAAATATATTTTTTCGTCTGGGAATAAAAGAAATGGCTTTTTCTCATGATTATCTTTAAATTTAAAGAATAATTACAAAGTACACAGTTTCTCTATTACACAAGGGGCGGTCTAATCGGTATTGCACGCGGGCGTTCAAACAGCTAGCGACGGGGCTAGTTGCTATCAACAAAAACAAGGTCTCCAACGCCTGATGCCGCCATATATCCCCATACCATTACATTTCTACCACCATATTTCACTGTAGGTGCTAAGTGCTTTGCCCCTAATTCTGTATTTTTCTTTCGCCAGACCCTCCGGTGACCATCGGAAGCAAAAATACTGAATTTACATTCATCCGCTAATATAACATTGTTGCAATATGTATCTAGTTTGTCGAGTACTGTTTGGCGGACTCATATCTGCCACCAATATTTTTCTTACTAATAATTTTTTTTCTAGCGCTTCTTTCACGGTAGAAGCACTAGATCGTTAGATCTTAGTATACGTCTTACCCTTTCCATGCTTGCAGATTTCGAAACTCAAACATAAGTGCACCTAAATTTAGTGAAACAATAAATGCTGATTTTTCGAAATCTGCAAACACAGAAACGGTAAGACGCATACTAAACTAGATGTTGGTAATACATATTTGTTTATTACCAAGACAATGACCCTAAAAATAAAGCGTTTAGGTTCAAATTTTGGCTGTTATACAACTGCCTCAATGTCTTAGATACTCCAGCACAATCGCCGGATTTAAATCCTATTGAATATCTTTGGACAATATTAGACAAATACAGGGTGTCTCAGCGAGACCGTTCTTTAGAAGTTTATGGCGTGCTCGTCAAAATATAAATTTGAAAATTTAGAATTATGTATAGTCGATTATGTTCTCTTCAATGAAAATATTATTAGATTTCTAGCGCTTCCGGTTATACCGGAAGTCGCCATCTACTTCATTATTTTTAATAGAACACTCTATATATTTTTACACTTTTGGATTCACCTATTTTTAAGCTTTATGAATATTTTTACTTTTTGCGATTTAATTCGGGCATTTTGTAGTTATTCCATTTTTTCTGAAAAAATTTGCTCTAGCAGACATTTATTCAAAAAATCAGAGGACACTCGATTTTTCGGATATCAATTTAAAATTCGTAATATACGTAAACAACATGTTTGAGTATATTGTTTAACATTGTTTTCGTTATTGTTATCCATTTTAACTTTTTATAGCAATAGTGTAAAGGCATTTAACATATAATTATTAAGTTACAAGCATCAAACGATGAATAATGATTTTGACATTAGACTTTAACAATAAATCTTTGAAAACGTTTATTTTCCATGGCACACTGGATAAGTATCGATGACTTAGGTGTGCAATTTTTCAAAAAATCTTATTATCTGCTAAACTATTAATTTGAGGTATAGTACATGCGGGAGATAAAAGATGTAGAATTGGACCACTAAGACGACTAAGTAATAAAATATGGGGGCTGCTATTTGAAAAAATGAAGTTATGGTTCTTCAAAATTTCGAAGAGTTAACGTGCCATAGTAAAGTAATCACGGAATATAGACAACCGTTCTCGGCGCTAAAGTATACTCAAACATGTTGTTTACGTATATTACGAATTTTAGATTGACATCCGAAAAATCGAGTGTCCTCTGATTTTTTGAATAAATGTCTGCTAGAGCAAATTTTTTCTGAAAAAATAGAATAACTACAAAATGCTCGAATCAAATCGCAAAAAGTAAAGATATTCATAAAGCTTAAAAGTACGTGAATCCAAATGTGTGAAAATATACAGGGTGTTCCATTAAAAATAATGTCGTAGATGGCGACTTCCGGTATAACCGGAAGGGCTACAGATCTAATAATATATTCATTGAAGAGAACATAATCGACTATATGTAATTCTAAATTTTCAAATTTATATTATGACCAGAACGCCATAAACTTCTAATGAACGGTCTCGCTGAGACACTCTGTATAAAAAACGTTGTGTATAACTAATAAAACAGAATTGAAGAAAGCTTTGATAGAAGAATGGAACACTATTGACGAAAATACTACACAAAATTTAGTTAAATCGATAAAAAATCGTTTGAAATGTGTCATTTATGCGAAAGGAGGTACCTATACTAGAGTAAAATTTTATTTTTTGTAGTTGCTAACTATTATAAGAAAACCGAATCATTTTGTGAGTTTGTTAGAGTAGAATGGAAATACTTTTGTTAAGTTTATGTTCTATTGAATTGTACTTTTTATTTTTTTTTTCAGATATGTTGTATGTACATATATAAACTTCATAGAAATAGCAATTAAACATAATTTCATCTGAACAAAGTATATACAGGGTGTAAGTAGTTTGAGCGCCATAATTATAATGTAGTGAAGACTGAATGATACTGAACAGAATACCTTGATAAATTTTTAGCCCGTCACACGTTGGCAACGCCGCGCTTAAAAAAGTCAAGTGTCCGTAGACGGAGGACTTGCCGCGATTACAATAAGTATCACCATATAATGTTATTACCGTGTAGTATAGCACTCCATAGTGCTAACACCAACACTTTACATAGTACTAGTGTTTCAAAGTATTTTGTCAAATAATTCACTAAAATATCGTTTGATGTAACCTAGAGCATTTGTATTTATTCATTCAGGAATCATACGACTTAATTGTACGAAGCAGTTTATTCTTTAACAGTGCAACGTCTGCAATTTTCTTATCGACGCCACAGCCTTCAGCTGCTGTGAAACACATCTGTTTGTATAAAGTTATGGTAGGTCATGTTTCAGCGTTGCCAAAGCTATAGACATTTTACATTTACTTCGATTTCTATTTTTTTAACTTTATCTTAGATTGTAGAACAAACTTCTATAACCATTTTTTCTTTGTGTTTACGTGGATGAGTTCATTGTAAAATTCACACTTTACTACTGTAATACTTTGGTATAACTGACTAAGATAGCGCGATTTAAAAGTTGGAACTTTGCTTTTTTTTTCTGGAAAACAATTTATTTCAACGGCTACTTCATAATAAACTATTTTAATCCTATTTACTTGCTTTATATGCTGGGAAAATTTTGGCAGTCAAACTGCTTACACCCTGTATTTATACAATTAAACGATTTCCAGCCAAGTTAAATACAATTAAAGCATTATTCTATTTGGCCGAATCATTTTGTGACTAGCTGTATATACATACATATATTTACATAACGTGTGTAAAAAATTGTCGCAAAAGCTATACGCAGCGACATTCTTCGTTCGTTTCTAAATCGAAAATCTGAATGGTAAAATATTGTACCATGCTTCATACGTCTTCACGAGGTTCACAAAGTTCGGTTTTTTAGTCTCTTAATAAGCGCTTGTGTTCGATATTTGTCGGTACAGACAGCTGCAATTTTGAATTTAGACAACTTCTTATTCCTAATTTATCGAAAAGAGTTTCTTTTTGATGGTAGAGTCTATTTTCAACATTTCTTTATTAGCATCCTGTCTTGAAAAACACAATTGGCAATGTTGTAAGACAATGTGTATGTTTTCTTATTTGGTTTCAATCAAAATCATTAGTGTCAAATTTTGACATTTGTCCGAATTAATTTTTCTCAAGTATTTAGTTTTGTGCAAGCTCTGCTCTATTTCGTGTTTTCTCATATTCTCTTGATTAGTTTTTCTGGTTCTGTGTTTTATCGTTGTTGTTTTATTGTTTTGTTCTTTTCCGATGGATTTTACATTTAATAAATATGCCGATATGTAGGTATATGATGTATGGTTTTGGTCATGGAAATGGTAACATGGCAAAACAGGAATATCGCGTACGGTTTCCAAACCGGAGACATCCTACTGGAAACGTATTTCGACGACTGGATCAACGTCTACGTGAAACTGGTTCGTGTTATAAAAGGAATCCCAACGCAGATCGACCTAGACAACGGCGCGGCGTACATTACAACTGGAAGAGGAAATTCTAGACTCAGTACACGAAGATCCCTTCGTCAGTACCCGACAGTTGGCGTCCACATTCAATATCCGCAGTTATAAGACCGTTCATTCGGTTCTACGTGAAAACCTTCTTTATTCTTACCATATAACTAAGGTACAGCCGCTCTATGAAAACGATAACGTACATCGTTTAAACTTTTGTCATAGTATCTTAAATAGAATTCATGAAGATGGTAATTTTTTAAGAAGTGTTCTTTGGACCGACGAGTCTATGTTTACCAGAGATGGTGTACTCAATATCCATAATTTTCACCATTGAGAAGATGAAAATCCTCATGCTATTCGGGAATACGGTCACCAAAGAAAGTTTTCAGTTAATGTTTGGCCGGGCATAAGAAATCACCAAGTTGTTGGACCAATCTATCTGCCAAATCGTCTTGATGCCAACGGGTACTTAAATGTATTGGAACAAGTTATTGACGAGATGCTTTTGATCATACGCCGTAACATGTACGATGGGGCTCCTGCACATTTTGCTCGTAATGTGAGAGAGTGGTTGGATGAACACTTCCATAACAGGTAGATTGGTCGCGGTGGTCCTATCTTATGCCTGCAAGATCTCCCTACCTTAATCCTTTAGACTTTTTTGTTTGGGGTTTCACTGAGGACAAAGTTTACGCTACACATCCACAGGACGCTGACGAAGTTAGAGGAAGAATTAACGCGGCAGTATTAGAAATTACACCGGAAAGGCTAGAACGAGTAATACAGACAAAACCTCGTAGATTGCAACTGTGTTTACAAACGGACGGACATAAATTTGAACAGATGCTTAGGTAATGGTGATGCTAATTTGTTACAAGAGATGCGTTTGAAAAATCAAATCTAATAACTTTGTTTTAATAAAGTGTTTTTTTATTGCTTTGCCCTATGTATCAATTGTGTAATCCAATTTGTCGTTTGTAAGTCCCGTTTATCAATTTTGACAAGTATTCTATTATTACGGTAGTATAAAACTACAGTGTTGCCAAATGGATGTTAGTTTCATGTGGTCCCCGAGGACGCATAAAGCATGATACGACATTTTACCATAAGAATTTTGTGTCAAATTCGAACATAGCTTTTGCGACAATTTATATACACTTTGTATAAGCAAAAAGAGTAGGTACTTTCTTGATGAACAGAGTACCTAGTTAAACTTGTTTTAAAGCAAAGCTTTTATTTACTAAATACACATTACACATTCCGCTCTGAAAAATTCGCATTTAAAAGCAATAGAGTCATGAATTCAAAATTTGTTGAAATTGTTTGACGATACTGCACTATTCAGATGTAATTTATGTAATAGCTTAATTTCCTACAAGCACAAGGCAAACAGAGTGCGCGTATGATGGAAAGAATGCTAAGCAAAAATGATTCAATTTAAAAATCGTAGTAGAATAGTGAAATAATGCTTACCTATAGACAATTGGGCAATTCTACTTTAATACGTTTTTTAGAAAAATGTGATGTCCACAATATTCCAAGCTTTTTGGCCATACCTTTAATATTAAACTTATTTAATGAAATAGAAGTGATTTTTCAATTACTGAAACATTCTTTCAGATAATGTCTAAATCTGAAGTATATATGTATATGTTACGGGCAATTTGATTATTTCGGGCATTGTTCATAATGACCTGGCAATTTGAATATTTTGTATATGTTTACGATAATGTATTACATTGCGCGGTTATTATAAATACTGCTATTATTTCCCTGGGCACTTTGATTAATTAAAAGCAATTTGGCAACGTGTACAGGATGTGATTCTTGCTGCCCAATCAGCATCCATTTTCGATGGCTTGTCTACAATCTCATAAAAGCAAAGGAGCCGAAAAAGTAGCATATACAAAATATTTAAACTGCCCGATCATTATGAATAATGTCCGGAATAATCAAATTCCCCGTAACATATACACCATTAACATCTACGGACAATGGGCCCTGTGACGTATTGTATCGGTTAGGTTTAACATCGAAGTTAAAGCTCGTTCTGACAGTTTTACTATCTAAAAACTGTCAAAACAAACCTCAACGTCGACGTAAAACTTAACAGATGAAGACCTCTATTCTCCAGCGTAAGGGAAGTGATCGCTCTATTCAGAGACGTTCAAGACGTTCTCTTAACCGCTTAAATCCCTATTCGCGAATTTGTAGTATATAGTAGATCGGTCAAAACGTAAACGTTGCTAGATTTCATAAGTAATGCCGTAAATAGTGAAGTAAGTGGCAAGTACATTTACCAATGAGGATTTAATATCAAAACGTTTTATCTATTTCTAACTTATTCGTAAAAGGGAAGGTCTCCCCAGTCAAACGTGATTCGCATTCAGTTAGAATAAAATCGACGGTTAAGCAATGATAATCAATAGAGAATCGTTTTAAACGTAATCGATTCGTAGCAATATGTGCAAACTAAGAAACGTATAAAGAAGACAATTTTTTATAGTTATTTTTTGAGCAAAATCGCGTTTTCAAATTCTATCGATGATTAATAAATATCAGAATACGATGAAATTGCCTCAACATGCTGTAATACTTTATCAATTTATTACAGACACTCTATTATCAAATTTATCGCCTGCAGTTAAACCAACAACCTACCTGTAACCAATTTAATCAAATACAAAACTCAAATTAACATCATCTAAAAGCCAACAAAACTTATATTATGTGCGCATATGCTTCTCCATTTCAAGATTCTCCTACAAATTTCCGAGAGAGTAAAGTTCTCACGATTTGTAAGAGAAATCAAACTTTCAAGAATAGTAAATTCTGATGTCAGGAAAAACAAGCCCACTATTCTCATGATATGACCATTCTCTCAAGTTGGAGAATATAAGGGTCCAGATACATCATAGAGCCCAATGAAAATTCATTGCCACAGTTGAAATTCATATTTACTCTGAGCCATTAATAATTAAGTATTTAGTATTTATATTTAATAGTTGTTCGTTTTTTTCTTATGATGTGCTTTCCAGTTGAGTACTTTTATATATTGATGATTTTATTTATAAGTACAATCGAATTAAAAAATTACATTATAGAGTTAACTCTATGGTCTCAACTTTGAAGTACTTTTAGCATTGTAACTTTGCTGCATACTTCATGGCTTGCTGTCAAAGATGCTTTGTTTTTTATCCATGTATTCCAAAACACAACGAACTATAAATATGAGTGTGCTAAGTTATTTTTTTTATTTTGATATATTGTCTTAATGTAGCGCTCTTAAGATGATCCTAATTTTTACGTCACGATCGGGCGAAATCCGCAGTATAATCATCAGTAGACCTTCCATTGTTGATTCAGTTAAAGGCTTACGACATGCTTACGACACGTAATGTGCATGGGCCAGTATCTTAAATGCACAATAAGTGACTCACTTTTTATTGGTTGTCTCAGTCACGTGATGCGTTCGTAGTCGGGAGAACCAGGGAGTGGAATCTTAATAAGAAAAATTTGGCTCGACTTCTCATTGGTTCTTGTAATCACACGGTAAATTTAGTTCCTTGTGCTGAGGTGACTGCGTTGTAAGCATTAAGCAACCTATATTATCTGGAGTGGAGACAGTGTTCTATTTTGTTGATAAGATAGTGCGCCACCAACTTCAGCACAACGAACTACAGGTGGCGGGACATTCAAAGGGATTACTTTATTAATATTGAAGATTTTTATTAAAGTATATACCAAATATTTCATAACTATAATAGTATAGTTAACATATAACACACATAATATAATTATGAAATATTTGGTATATACACATATCAGAAAATCTGGGTATAAATACAGTGGAATAATATATTAAAATACTTTATAAGAAACTGTTAGGTTCGAGAGATAAGTACCTACATACTACAAATATGTTACACTAATACATAAAGTAATTTTAAAATAAATCTAATCTATTGTACTACTACCTGTTGTTGGATCGAGCTAAAACAACTAACTCTCTTAAAAGTCTCAGTGGAATAAAGATTCGACAATTGACCTCAATAAATACCAGTGGCCCGTAAATGTTCAAAATTTTACTTTCAATTAAGTATAACAAATTATGTAATTCGGTAACAATAAAAAGGAAAGAATACTACTACTACTACAATACTACAAAAGAAAATGCAACAACAAACGCGTGATGCTAAAAATAGAAAAATAAAATAATTCTTACAAAAGGAATCCTAACCTAAAAGAACTACTTATTAGTAGTATTATTATTGCTGATACTACTAATAAAACTATAAACTACTACTACAATACTATAAAGAAAATACCACGTAAAATAAAACTAAAATAAACGAAAAAAAGATAAATAACAGTTACTACAAAAGCCAAACCAAGGGTGCTCATCCTCTCACGCAAGATAAACAAACAAGTGAGATATCAAATATGACGTTTTCCATGCCTCCCCGTTACGTCGATAATATAGGTTGCTAAATGCTTACAACACTGTCACCTCAGCACAAGGAACTAAATTTACCATGTGATTACAAGAACCAATGAGAAGTCGAGCGAAATTTTTCTTATTATGATTCTACCCCCTGCGGAGAACCCGTAATCGCGCATGTTTTTAGTTTCATCAGTCAGCACCATTGAGCTAGTATACTAAGGAGACGCTATGAAACATATTTTCTGTATGTTCAAAACGGTGCACTGGGCGGGGCTTAAATGGTGTACCAATATGGCTGCCTCACCAGGTCCGGACTACTGAAAATTGTAAGTATAATCTTAAGCCTCCACTTAACAGATGGTTTTATTTAAAATTAATTACGTCATCCCACGCCCAACGGCCCATAAATGTCATAATTTGACAATATAAACGCTCAATATGTAATAGTTTATTTATGTACCTACATACAGGCGCATCAATTGAAATTTTCCAATTACGGCCTTGCACGTTGTTTTTATGTTAAACTCTGACCTATGAAATGTTATTTTCGACGTATTCTTCTTGTTAACGCTGCTTATACTCTTGCAATTAGGTAGAGCACAAGAAACCATTATGTCTTGTAATAGTTTGCTATATAATATAACTGTAAGAATTGAAATAATCAAATAATACAACCATACATGACATATACACTAGAATCTACGTATTTGACGTAAAATGGTGTACCAATATGGCCGACTCGCGCCATTTTAGCCACGTGATAGCGTCTCCCTACTTATTCTATCTCAATGATCAGCACGGTCCACACATTCCGTTCCATCAGCCGCATTCAATTGGGTACGATTTTGTCCTTGGTGTGGTGTGCATACTTGCATCGTTTATGGTTTTCTCTTTGTTATGCTCAGCGGCCATTGAAGAACAACATGCTAAACAGATGCTGCCGATTTGATTAAAAGTTACGCGACTTATTACAAAAAGCACCAATGTTTAAGGTTAATTTACCTATGTTAGTGCCGAAAAAAGAATTTAGGTGTTGTATGTATAGAACGTTTGAAAATTTTGTGAAGTTCAGTGTTATTTTGTTAGAGTTTATTGGTTTTGTTGATGCTGTAATATGAATAATTTCCTTGGCTAGTTTATTCACATCACTTTATAAAATGTATTACGCTTTTGGACAATCATACAAGTTGTGTTTTAAATTCTACTTTATGGAAATATATACTTAAGTAAAATTAACTACTTCACATAATGTTTGTGTTTTATAGCAATATTTTTATTTGATATAATGTATGTATGTAACGAATCTTACTATGTAAAATATGTCATGACTATTGTTTAAACTTCGTGCGTTAAGCAATAGTCATGACATATTTTACATAAAAACGAAAAACATCAACAAATTATTAAACTTTAAATTTAAATTTACCGCCAATTTAATATGTAGTTCGCGGATATGACGATGCTGCCGCATTACCTTTAACACAAATTAAAGCATTGAATTTCCGCTCCCAGGTAATGTAGTGAACGGGGCTTGTGTATATAAGGGGGTGAGCTCAAACATGGGCGTAGCCCACGTCAGCTTCTACGACCTCTTTTTATTTCTCAAATACTAGGTAAAGTGTTTTATGCACAAATACGAAAGTTCCCCAAGCAACAATTTTAGATTGAAGTTACAATACGACGGAATTTAATTTTGTAACGTTCTTGTACGGTAATATTGTAGTGAATATGGTAACCCAGGTCATAGGAAAACTAGATTGCTATAATATTAGTATCAAATGAGTGTTATTCGTAACCGGTGTAATTTTAGTTATTTTTTAAACAACGAGTAACTTATTTTCCTTTTTTTATAGCAAATGGGTTAATTTTGTAACTGCGGTTGTAATTCAGTTGCGTAAATAATGCTGAATAAGGGGGCCCGCACACTGCGTTTTTGTTCGGCAGTTTTGTTCGAGAAACAAGTCTGTTCGAACAAAAACGACGCAAAACCGAAGTGTGTGAGTCGGTGATGTTGGCGTACAAAGCTGCTGAAAATAATCTGGTTCGGCCTGTTTATGTCCGTCGAACATGTTCGTCGAACAAAACAGTCGAAAAAATCTGAGGTGTGTGGGTTAAATAGTTTTAAAAGACGACGATTTTTTGCAGTGGTGTAGTTCTATGTAGTATTATATATTCATATTTATTTAAGTCGTGTTATTATAACTGTTAAATCTGTAACATTTCAAGTTTAGTTAATAAATACGTAATTTCAACATCTGTACACCAACTTATTGTATTCAAATAATGTAACTTAAAACAAATATTTTACAATTTTCTCTTACAATATTCTCTTTTGATTTTATGACTAATGCCGCCACCACTGCACACACATGTATTGTCTTCATATTATTAAACTGCTGAACAAAACTGTAGTCTGTGGGCAACTCACTTTCGCCGTTTTTGTTCGAACAGACTTCTTCGTCGAACAAAACTGTCGGACAAAAACGCAATGTGTGGGCTGGTGTGGGCCTCGTAAGGCTTCTTATAAGTTAACATCATACACGCCTGCGTCTGCTAAAAGTATCGATGAATTGATCATTTGGTCACATTTACTACTTGGATATGCTTGGCATGTGTTTAAAGTGTGGTTCTATTTCTAACTGTTTATGCTATGGCCAGTGATTTCCCAATGTGATAATCATTTCTAGAATCTGGAAACGTATTAATTCTGCGGACAGTTAAATCTCTTATACCTTTATATATGTGTAAGTGTTTTATACCTCGGTTTATTCTAGTCTTTATGTTGTATGCAGTTCAAAGAGATGAAAATCGAAATATAGATCTATGTCTACATATAGACTTAAAAATGTTTTCGTTTATTTATTTTTGTAGTGAATATAGTAACCCAGGTCATAGGAAAACTAATTCGTAACTGGTGTAATTTTACAACGAGTAATTTATTTCCCTTTTTGTATAGCAAATGGGTTAATTTTGTAATTGCGGTTGTAATTCAGTCGCGTAAATAATGCTGAATAAGGCTTCTTATAAGTTAAACATCATACACGCATGCGTCTGCTAAAAGTATCGATGAATAATTGATCATTTGGATAGTACTTGGATCCGGGCATAATATCTTAAATGAGAATATTTGGGCCATAGTTCTGGGTCAGTATGACGGCTTCACGAGCGAGGGCGCTAATTTTGGCGGAAGCAATTGTTATTATCGGATATATAGGTAACCATTTTATTAACTGCGTTGTTTGTTGGCACTTGTTTAGTTTTGGTCAGTTTCGGTTAGTTTGTGTGGTCTTTTGTCTTTACTTTGAATTGCTTTGACTGTTTCTAATAGTTTTGTTTGAGTGCGAATTTACTTATTTCAATATTTTTACACAAAAACATTGTACAATCAGTCTTTTTTAAGACTTAAGTACCTAATATCAGTCCGAAATTACAGGTATGAGTAATTATTGTTGGAGTCTATGAAATGCATGTTAGTATATCATACATTTAATTTACAACTTGTTTGTGTTGCGATATGGGAAAAATACGTCGATGCTCTGTGTTTGGATGCCAATCCCAAGAAGGAAACGTGACCCTATATTCATTTCCTAACCCTGTTAAGGATTTGTCACGATTTTTGTCATGGGTATCTGCTACGGGGGATGAATTACTGTTACGTTTACAGCCGGAAGAAATTCTAAGGCGTTGCAGAATTTGTAAAAACCATTTTAATATAGAAGACATGTTTTCCGTAAAACTTCAGGAAATGGCAATTCCAAAATTACATTTACCAGGTATGTAGTTCTTGTATATATGTATGTTGTAGTAATTCTTATGGACATATATCAATATACATATATATAATTTGCAGATCTCTTGCAAGTGCCTAACGACTGGCCAGATAAGGCAGTTCAAGAAACTGCTACAACTTCTGAACATACCACCATAGATGTATCAACAGAATTTTGGCCAACAACGTATTCAGCTTCACCGGCAAAACAAACTGCATCTCCTAGAATGCATACTACTCCTGCAAGTATGTAAATATTAAACAAATGGAATAATACTTATTTATAACTGTAAATATTTATAGAGATCCCAGAAAATCCCGTATCTAGTACAAGTTTGACTGGTAATATAAGCCGTACATTGTTTCCAAGTAAGTACAGTTTTTTTTGGTTTTCAGGCAAAAATAATAAGCAATTTTTATTATAGTAGATGTTGAGAGAATAACAATGCCAGAAAAAATGGAAGTGATGAGAAGTGACTCTTTGAATGAACCTAGCACTAGTAGAGGAATACTAATTTCACATGAAAAAGGTATGTTGTTCTGTTTGGAAGTTAAAAAGTTTTTAACAAAAAAAAAATTACAGATTATGGGCCAACTGAGACGAATGATGTAATAAGGGCAGTAAATAGAAAAAAGGTATGTCAGCTATAATTATCTTTATTAATAACTAGTTATACATGTTTTACCTTAGGTTAAGCATGTCGATCAAGAAACTCGAAGACACCTTAAAGCTTTGAAGAGGAGAGTGCTATACCATCAAAAACGCAGTGCAGCTTACAAAACAAGATTGGCTGTGGCTAGAAAAGAAAGCTATAATATTGAAAATCTTTCCCCAATGGCATTGCAATTATTTAAGCAAAAATTAGAATTATTCAAGAAAAGTTCGAGGCAGAAGATTTTCTTCAAATGACAAAGTTTTGGCTTTGGCTTTGCAAAAACAAAGTCCTAAATGTTATACATTTCTTTCTGAGATATTTATTCTGCCGACAGAACAATCTTTGAGGAAGTTTTTAAATAAAGTACCAGTTCGAGCTGGTGTTTTAAAATCTGTAATAACAGCCATTAAAAATAATGTTAAAAATATGACAGAAGAAGAAAAGATATGTTCCGTAATATTTGACGAGATGGCCTTGCAGCCGCATGTAGACTATAATAACCAAAGGGATATTATTGAGGGGTTTGTAGATGATGGCATTAGAAGAAAACTGGACTTTGCTGATCATGTATTGGTATTTATGATCAGGGGTATTTTTAAGAAATGGAAGCAACCAGTAGGATATGCGTTTTGTAAATCTTGTACACCTGCTCCTGAAATATGCAGATTAAAAAAAAATTGTTAAGGAAGTGCAGTCTACGGGCTTAAAAATAATTGCTTCTGTATGCGATCAAGGGGTAACAAATGTAAAGGCTGTTCGAATACTTATAGAGGAGACAAGAGCCAATGCCCTCAGGAATAACTTAGATATTGAAGAAAACGTGATTTCTATTGATGGAAATATGATTATTCCCCTGTTTGATCCACCAAATTTATTAAAATGCATTCGAAACAATCTCCTGACAAAAGACTTGTCATTTTAGGAAAATGATATTAAAAAAATTGGCAAATGGTCACATATACGTGATGCATATTTAATAGATCTTTCGGCAAAAGTAAGAAATATGCCAAAATTAACGGATCTACATGTGATGCCATAAAGGGTTTTAAAGATGAAGGTAGCAATGTGTACTCAGGTTTTTAGCCAGTGCCTCATCAACTATTGAATTGGTGAGCCGTAGTGGATCTGAAAGTCCAGATAAATCTATAAAAATACCTGCTGAAGCTCAAGACACTGCTGACCTTTGTTTTTTTCTAAATGAACTGTTCGACAGCATGAATGAAGAAATTTCAAATGATAAATCTGGAAGACGGGCAGTTCATAAACGTTCATGGCACCAATTAATGGAGAATTGATGTGTTGAAGTCAATGACATTTATAGAAAACAAGCCCACTGATAAGGCTATTCCTCCAGTGATACCCAATTTTATTTTAACATTGGAAGTATTTTTAAAAATATGGAATTTATTATTAATAAGATATAAGTTTCCAAACTTTCCAACGAGAGCTTTTCTAAACCAGTCCATGGATAATGGATATGAAGAAGAAATGCCATTTTTTTCTGACGTACCTACCATCGTCATTTACTGCCTTGAATCCCTTAGAAGAACAGGCGATAAATAGAATATTTAGCAAGTTATCTAAAGAAATATCACTGGGGGAAGAATGTGGTATTTGCAACTAACACCTCTATGGTTCTAGTTCAAATTTTCATGAGATACTAATACAAATATTTCATTTAGCATATTTCATTTTTTCAAAAAATTTTATGTACCTGAATTATTATTTAAAACCAAACAAAGGATAATTAAAGAATTACATTTACCGCTATATAGTTGTGGGCATTCATTAGATATAAAAAGGAAATTATTAAATATAAGTTTACCATTAATATTAAATATGTATTGTCAAACTTTAAATAATATATTATGTAAAAAAATTGTAAATATTAATAATTTAGACAAATTACAGGAATATGCTAGCAAATATGTTAAAAAGGTCCAATAAAACATATTATATAATTTGATAACATATTTTATTTCCTTGTTATTTAAATAATAAAACTATTTTATAGCTTTTGTGTATATTCAAATGAAGTTTTTGGTTTTGTTTTGACAAACAGCTGTTAAATGTTTGTTAGGAGAAAATCAAAACATTGTTTGAATTTTTTAAACATTAAATTTAGTACTTCAAAATATTACGAGTATAATTCAAATGTCCCGGTTATTAATTAAGCGGCTTGGTACGGGATAGCGCTGCGTTACGAGTCGATTAAAGTTAATACTAAGATACCATCCCGTGACTTGGATAAGCGTGGCATGTGTTTAAAGTGTGGTTCTGTTTCTAACTGTTGTTTATGCCATGGCCAGTGATTTCCCAATGTGATAATCATTTCTAGAATCTGGAAACGTATTAATTCTGCGGGCAATTAAATCTTTTATACCTTTATATAATATCAGTGTTTCATACTTTTGTTTATTCTAGTTTTTATGTCGTATGTAGGTAGTTCAAAGAGATGAAAACTGAAATATGGATCTATATATGTACAGATCGGGACATATTTTTAGCGTGCATAGGCTTCATAACAATAACGTTTAGGAAAAGTATCAGCAACGTTATGATAACGTAGGCAACTACCGTGTCCGCAACGTATTGTGTACTGCTTTGGGAAAAATGTCAAATACGGATAAATGTGACCGGTTACAAAAATCCTGTAGCAAATACAGTTGTTGGCACGTGCGTGAGAGGTGTGCGCAACGACTTTTACACCAAATTGTAACTGAACTCGTTGCACAACCCAAGTTGTATTACGGTGATACAACCGTATTTACAACAAAATTTGCTACTTGGGTTGGGCCATAATCATGCTCATTTCAGCTATATAAAGTGGCGTTCAAGTAGAGAACAAGTACGCAGAAATGGCTTATGCCTTATATAATGACTTATGTGTATTTTATACTATTTTTTCTATTTCGGTTATTAAAAGTTCAAAAAAGTTTAAAATGAGAGACATGTTTTGTATGACAGATATTGTTTGACATATAAAATTACGTGCGATAAAGTAATACTTTATGCAACCAAAACGGGTGTCCTAAAGTGAACTTTATAGCACCGGAATAGAAATAGTATATTAAAATACAACTTTCATAAGACACGATTTTTGCGCAAGCGTTTAAGTTTAGAAAACGAGACGCTAGGCGAGTTTTCTAAAGGACAAGTGCGCAAAAATGGCTTATGAAACGAGTATCTTATACTATTTTTTCTATTTCGGTTATTAAAAGTTTAAATAAGATTAAAATGAGAGACATGTTTTGTATGACAGATATTTTTTGACATATAAAATTACGTGCGATAAAGTAATACTTTATGCAACCAAAACGGGTGTCCTAAAGTGAACTTTATAGTACCGGAATAGAAAAAAATAGTTACGATACAAGTGTTAAAAGTGCGATTTTATTTCACGAGTAAAAGTTTGCGACACGAGCGTTAGCGACGCTAACGCTCGTGTCGCAATTTACGAGTGAAATAAACTACTTTTCTAGTAGTTAGACAAGGGTAAAGAACAGTGGTGGGTACTTGCTGTTAGACAGCGATAGCATACAACACACAATTGTTCAGCAGAATAGCATGCGTATATCTTGACTTTGTTAACTCATATAAATCATATTTTCATCCTTCTTTCACTCATATAAAGAGGATCATCACATTAAAAGTTAGCTCTTGGTATAGCGGTACTACATATGCTATACTTACATACATAAATATTTTATTCTAGGAAAGTTTATTCATTTACTAAGGGTTTTGATACCATATTATTATTATATATGCATGCAAGTATGACTGCCACATAAAGTAATGTACGAGTTAGCATACTTTTGATACTTATTTCAGGATTAGCAGAATGGGTAGAAGAGCAAGAAGAGCATTATAAAAACCCTAGATTTATGAAAATGACCACCAGCCCCGTACATTCGAATTTTATATTTGTTATCTTTTTGTGCTCATTTCATGCCGCAAAAAGAAAAATTTGTGCTTCCATATTAACCGGGTTATAGCGATTTCAAAATCCGGCCCTGGCATGTCCTTAGCCCCGCCACCTCAACATTTCGAAAATCGTACACGCTATCTTTTTGTGTTTATTTTGTGCCGCAAAAAGAAAATGTGCTTTCATATTAACCAAGTTATAGCTATTTCAAAATCCGGCCAAAACGAAATATCAAAACAAATATATACAATGCGTGCAAAAATTTTAACGAACATCTTCAGTTGTAAATGAATTAACCAAAACGTTCAAATGTGCGACGTTGCATGCTGCATTACCGATTTGTTCAACAAAATTTCTTCACACAAAATTCAATAATCTTTATTGATTCTACCGAGAGTCCAACCTTGTTTCCCGAAACATTGCTCATTAACGGTCAAACATATCATCTTCGCGGTGTAGTTTTATATTACGGCAGCACGACTGTCCAAACTGTGGGACATTTTACTGCTTATTGTAATCGAGCAGTTGGTTGGCAGAAATTCGATGATTTGGGAAAGAGGCCTTCAATTGTTCTTCACGAATATTTGTACTGCTTTAGGCCGTAATGTATACTTTGTAAAACAGGGATATCATTTCTACTACTGTCACTTTACGTTTAAAGTTAGTAGACACGAACTGAGAAACATGTACTCAAAAATAAAACAAAAAATGCAGAAGTAAATAAACCAAATACATAAGGTGAAAGAAGCCTCTGTAATTAGTACCCATTACAAGAACAAAAAAATAATAAATTAAGCAGGCAGTTCATATACAATAATTAAAGGAAAATCAAATAAACAGATAAATAAATATTATAAAACAAACAATCAAATATCAAGTAATTACATATTTCTGATAATTCGACAAAAAATTTACTATCATACGAGCAACAAAGTACATTAATGTTCTTAGACATACTTCTATTAGAGGCTCTACACATTCCACTAGTTCCACATATACTACTACAAAAAATCATTTTATATAGTTATATAGTTAACGTTGTGACAGCCGTTATTTCCCCTCTAACTATTTTATATAGTGCCTTTATTTTAGTTATATCAAGACTAAATCAACTCATAACCACATGCAGTTAGTTTTGATCTGTATGACAATGGTCTCCATAAAAAGATAGGATTTTGTATGTATTTTTTGTAGCATTTACTTTTTAGAATATAATTAACCGTTATTTTATGAAAAATTCGAAAACAACTTCAAATATCTCGAAAATTATCGAAATTTCGATAGCGTGTACGAAATTTGGAAATGGGGGTGTGGCGGGGCTAACGACAATAAACACAAAAAGATAGTGCGTACAAAATTTCAAAATGTTGAGCTGGCGGGGCTGAGAACGTGCCAGGGCCGAATTTTGAAATCGCTATAGCTCGGTTAATGGGGAAGCATAAAATTTTCATTTTGCGGCACAAAATTATAGTATATACAAAATTCGAAAGTACGAGGTTGGGAACATGTACTCCGGGAAAAGTGCTCCATATACGACAATGGCAAAGTTTTGATGCGAGATTTAAAAAAAATTACAACTGTGATTGACGTAAAAATATTATAGTAGTAGCAACTAGGTACTGTTAACGAGTTAATGACATACATACTTTGAATTTAAGAAATGTGATAAGTACTAGTAGGAAAAAAATCTTTAAGTGTATGTTTGCGTGTAAGAAAATGCATTATATTACGAAAAATACAAACCAGACTCATAACCTACTTATGTTAGGTACTAGGTATGTAAGAATGCTATAGATTACAACAATAAAATTACATTAATCAGTTATGTAAACAAATAATAAACAATAGCTTAACATATAATAAACAAAATAATAAACAAAAATCTTGCATCAAAAATCCGTCATCTGACCAATTCATATAAAAGCGTCGTATTTGCGCTAGACACTGGAATCAGCTAGAATGCAGAATTTTTGATAGTGTAGCAATTTTTTAATAGATGGCGCAAATAAATAACAAACCATAAATAATAAAAATTATTGATAAATACAGCATATAATAAAAGTATATATTATAAAACCGCGATTTGTTTCTGTACTCAACTACTATAAACTTTGTTCAACATAAAATTAATGAAATCCATCAATGGTGGATGACGTCATAGATAATGTTACGTCGACCTTAGATAAATATACAGGGTGCGCCATGGGAAACAGACGTTTTTGGGATAGGTAATACTAGTGGAAAGAGTGGCAGGGGAGAGCCGAGGCCGTCGGCGCCCTCCCCTGACTGTACAATTTATTGTTTAGTTTCAATCGTGCCGCTGTGAACGTTGGAGCATCGCCTTTTCGTGTATGATAGTTTTGTGAGGAGTGGCGAATCAGTAACGGAAGTTCAACGTCTCTTTCGTCGAAGGTTTAACGTTCCTCGTCATGGAGACATACCGAGCCGGAACACCATATTGCGATGGGTTAATGCACTTCGTGGCGGAGGCAGTTTAATGAAGACGAAGCCACCTGGACCACGTCGCTCAGTTCGAACTCCGGAGAACGTGGAACGTGTAAGGCAAGCTATGTTACGTAGCCCAAGGCGTTCAGCTCGTCGGCATTCTGCAACACTACGAATATCCACACACTTCAGTACGGCGAATTCTTCACAAAGATTTACGTTGTCACACCTATAAAATGGCAGTTGTGCACCAGTTGAAGGAGGCCGACTATCCACAACTTGCAGCTATTGCTGAAGCGATGCTCCAACTTTTGGAAGATGAGCCTAATGCGATTTTGATAATGAGCGACGAGGCTCATTTTCATCTTAATGGTGTTGTGAATCGTCAAAACTTCCGATACTGGGCCTCTTAAAATCCACAAACTCTACATGAAACGCTACTACACAGCCCCAAAGTTACGGTGTGGTGCGGCATCGCGACGTTTGGTGTCATAAGGCCCTACTTTTTTTTTTTAGGAAAACGGGAACACTGTGACCATGACAGCTGATCGTTACGTGAATATGGTGAAGAACTTCTTAAGAACTGAGCTGAGAGGACGACGAATCAATCTGCGAAATGTTTGGTTCAAACAGGATGGAGCTACGGTCCATACTGCCCGAGTGTCGATGGCTGCTGGTAGACAACGGTTCCCTAATCGCACTAACGTTCTGAAAATATTGCCGATACATTCAGTAACATACTTATGTACTTATACATAGTATCTATACATAGTACCTATACCTCTACCTATACCTAAAAAGAAAAATGCATACGGCCCTGAGTTAATTTTCGTTGTTCATATTACGAGTAGCTTCATTTCTGCAGCTGTTTTATGATAGTTTGAAAATCATTTGGTGACAACTTATGTACGCATGTGCGAGTGAAAACTATTTTCAAACTATGGATAATGAATTGATATGACCGAACGATCTTGTGATAACTTTTGTACTACTTCATTTTATTGCGGCGACACCTGTCGCATATAGATAGAATTATTAGAATCTTTGTTGATATTTTCAAAGTAGTTCTCATTTCTTATTTTTATGTCGTTCAACAACAAAACAGCTTCGTCTTCACTAGATATGTAGTTCCCAGTCACCGTCAGTCAAAATAGACGAATCACTACTATACTTAAATGTATATCACTCATTTTTATAATTCAAAGTAGAAATTGTCTATAAACACCTAAATACGTCCTCTGATATTTCACTTCAACAAAATACGCCAAACCCTTCCAGTCATTTGAAAACTGCTTGAAAACTGCAAAAACGATTGGTCAGCGTTTGATAATATTTATCTGCCCGGATGCTCTTATTGTAATGCGCATGCTCCTGAAACTTCCAACCGTTGGAAACGGCTGCAGTATCGAAGCTGATGCTAGATCTTCCACTGTTATACTTACAGAACACCTAAAAAGACGCACAACTCTATTGAATCAGCTGATCGAAAAAGTTGCTTGGCAAGGGAACAGGTTGTTGCCAGGGTCCGTAAGGGGATAAATTAGGCGAAAAGGGTAGGCAACCAACATTACTATTCTGTATGTAATTTGCATAAGAACTACCTGCATATTTTTAATTATGAAAATAGCTTTGTTTCTACTGACGGTTTATGATCAATTAACGAACTATTTTATGCCAGTGTGTTTTATGTGTTTATTAACAAATAAAAGCATAGGTATAAAGTTGTGCGGAAACCGATCACTAACCGTTCGTCGAAAGAAAAAACCCATTATATTTCCATACAACGACGTAAACACATGAGACCTAGACAAAAATGATTGAACGAATATAATCGCGCATGTGCATTAGAATGTTTCAGGAAACTGGATATAAAAATAATTTCTTGTCGCTATCATCACTGTTTTGACGTGCAACCCACTAGACAAACACTCCCTTCCGCGTCCTGGCGACGCCCTCCCTATAAGCAAAATCATTAGTATTGAGATAAATATCTATTTTTAGTGATTTGTGGTTATACTATTGTTTCTCGCCCTACATTTCATTTGTCGTATTCAGTTCGCACATCGGTAAGTCACCGGTAGATACAGATTAGTGAAGTAGTGAACTGAAGACCTACACTGTAGGTATTGTACTATCAGCATATATAGTACATATTCAGTGCGGTATTTCACTCATCATTACTTACCGGTGACTTACCAACTGAACACGACCATTGTTAAAGTGCTATACGTATTTTTTACCGAAGTGTGATTATAACAAGCTTCAAGTTTCCTTTTATACAGTGTCATATTGAGATAACATTGGTAGTTAATTTTTTTTTTGTGAGAAATTAGAGGAGCCAATGGTTCTCAATTCAAATCTACAGAAGTGAAAAAGATCTAAATAACATATTTAAAAGCAGAATAGGTATACAGATGGCAATCATATAAAACGAGAAATATGTAAGAGGTCGTAATCTAGTAACACTAAAGGCGCCTACAGATGAAACGATCGGTTGCACTAATTGTAGTACCACAAGTTGAAAATAAAGTCGGAGAGACAAGTTAGTCGCTGTTTTTCCTCTTCATGTATACCGTCGAACCAATTACGGTTGTACAACAATCTGTTCAGCCGATCGTTTCGTCTTTGGGCCGCTTTAAACTGTCGAACCAACTACGATTGTACAACCAATCGTTTCGTCTGTAGAGCCTTTAAGTTATCGTAATTTTTCATTGATTTATACAGGGTGGGGCACCACATTGGCCTCGGTTGATATACAAAAAACGAACAAGGTGTCATTTGAGGGCCAATTGGCATCACTCGCGGATGTCCTTATAATAACTATATGACGAACATATGTGACATCTTAACAATGTCATTATAGGGCTCATATATCAGGTATTTGCTAGGACGTGTGTATCGCGCCCATTAAAGAACATATACAGGATGGGGCACCACATTCGCCTCGGTTGATATACAAAAAACGGTAACACATATTTAAAATATTTTTGTTGGAGCATGTGTAAGTCCATTGGGAGCACGTTATAAAATTATTTTAAAATATATAGGGTGTCCCAAAAGAAAGTTACACATCAAAGTTATCAAAATTTAAATGGAAAACCACGTATATTATTGCATATTTCGATGAGACAGACTAAATAAAGGCAAGATTCTGTTATATTCCTTATACCTAGGTTCAAGAGTTTCTGTGATATTTAACGATTTCTATAATAGTAAAGGAAAGATATAGTTGATTTCGTCACAAAGATGTTTAAAATTATTATAAATATTACAGTATTGTATCAAAACTGCATAGGTATACCTCTACCTATTATACCAATTATAATCATCGACAATATAAGGTTTCATTATTTTGATTTATCTTTCAATTTATGAAGTATTTCCACTTATAGGTCAATGAAACAGCAAATTAATTAAATACCAATTTATTCCAGAATAAAGACGGTAATAATATACTATTATATTCGACTGCATCATAGTTGCCTACTTTACGAGCTACTTTACCGTCCATAAAGTGCCACTTTAAAGTACTAATAGGTAGTACTTAAAAACTGAAAAATGGACTCTTATGTCAGTGTCAAATAAATGTCAAAATCAGCTCAAAACTTTAGCATATTTCGATGAGACAGACTAAATAAAGGCAAGATTCTGTTATATTCCTTATACCTAGGTTCAAGAGTTTCTGTGATATTTAACGATTTCTATAATAGTAAAGGAAAGATATAGTTGATTTCGTCACAAAGATGTTTAAAATTATTATAAATATTACAGTATTGTATCAAAACTGCATAGGTATACCTCTACCTATTATACCAATTATAATCATCGACAATATAAGGTTTCATTATTTTGATTTATCTTTCAATTTATGAAGTATTTCCACTTATAGGTCAATGAAACAGCAAATTAATTAAATACCAATTTATTCCAGAATAAAGACGGTAATAATATACTATTATATTCGACTGCATCATAGTTGCCTACTTTACGAGCTACTTTACCGTCCATAAAGTGCCACTTTAAAGTACTAATAGGTAGTACTTAAAAACTGAAAAATGGACTCTTATGTCAGTGTCAAATAAATGTCAAAATCAGCTCAAAACTTTATTATATTATTTGATGTATACCATTTGCGGTATACCGCATAAATAGTTTCGTTCTGAAACTTAGATTTATTAGGTAAAAGTTAATCTCTAGTATTTGCGGCTATTTCTTTTTATAACTTCTTGTTCTGTATTCATTTTGCAATTGACACCCTGACATTTTTAATAAGTACTTGACGTTTGTACAAGTAACAAAATACTGTCAACATACCCAGCTGCTAATCATTACTTTACGATCTGTCAGAGGAGTAATCATTTTAATATTTATTGTATAAAATAGGGCAGTCGAACATAAAATTATGTATGTAACTCGTACATAAATGTACTTTCTTGGCCTCGTCTTTATTATAGCTTCGCTCGCAAGCTCGCTCGGCCAAGAAAGTACTACTTTATGCACTTGTTACATAAATAGCTATTAGGCAATTTTATAGCGCAAAATCATTAAAAAAAATAATGTTTAAACAAAATATGATTTTCCCCTATTGTGTAAAAATATTTAGTATCTGACAGTAAATCTGTACCGTCCGCCAAATTGTGACGTTTTAAGATCCAACAAACGAATTGAATCGAAATTTTTCATTTCGCACGGGTTGCTTAACAAGTTGCTAACGCAACTCGTGCATAATGAAATGTGTTCTAAAATGTTGTGGATTGACTAATACCTTGTTGGTGTGAGATTTCATAAGTAGTAGTGTATGGGGGTTGTCCATAACTGCAAGAATGTATGTAGAAATGTTAAGAAATGTAAATCGATCATTTGGAGAACGGCTACAATGTTGTAGTGATGTTTTGAACACATTTTGGACATTTTGAACATTCATAGTGAAATCCGTTATCTTGCGAACATTTGAAATAATATATAGTGTGTCCTATTTAAGAAAATGTATGCCTGGTTCACCCTGGCAATATGGAACACCCTGTATATATGAAAATAATACTAAAATGTGTAGCTTAAGACTATCTATAAGTTTCGTACACAACGTTTTTTGATATCTTAAATATTGATGAACATACTGAGCTTTGACGCACTTCCTCTTAATATGATAAGGCATTTGTGGTTACAGCAAGATGGAGCACCGTGCCATATCTCTAGAAATGTCCGCAATCATCTAAATAATGCATGCATTTTGTGATAAAAGGATTGGCAGAGGAGGTCAGTGCGTTGGCCACCAAGGTCACCCGATCTGACCAAGTGTGATTTTTTCTGTGGGGATACATAAAAGAGCATGTTTACCGAACAGCCTCAACAGCAAGAGAGTAACTTTATTTTAAAGAGCGCACCTATGTGAGCAACATACAGAAATGAGAAATAATTTGAAATATCTCTAAAACCATTAATGATTTTATTCCTAGAATGTTCTTTAACGTTCAAACGTAAAATAGACAAAATTTAAATGTGTGGGTATTCACATTGACGCGGTGTATCGTTACATTTTTGAATCTAAAATTTTGAATGACAAGCTGCCTATAGGTTTCTTGTAAACGCCTAAAGATATAATTAATATCTTGAAGTTTAATTGATATACCAACAACGAAATGTAGCAAGAAAATCCTTAATTTTGAACTATTTCAGAAAATGCAATAGAAACACCAAATTAGAAGCGATATCAAAACCAATTGGAAGTTTTTCTTAAAATGTTTACTCAGATAAAAATATGTAAAAAATGACATTGGATATACACACAAAATAACTTAAATCATATTATCATATATTGTGACTTACCTTCATTTTTTATTTCAATAATTCAAAGTTTAGTAGTAAATTCATTCGTTTTTATCAACTTATTACTTATGCGAAGTAAGTACCAAATATAAAAGCACATTCAGTTTATTTAGAAAAAAAAAGAAAATGCAGTAGGGTGCTTAAGATATGGTAGCATGTAAATTTTATTTAGAATAATTATTTGTGATGCGAAAGATTATTAAATAAATAGGTAGGTACTAACGTAGATAGCTGATAAGATGTAACAGAATAAAATGTATTGAAGAAATCGCAAATTACAACACTAGATGGTTCAAATTGATTATAAAAAATGTTAATATTCGCTGATAGGCGCAGAAAGCTTGAAAAAATACGTAGAAAAGCTAGTGTTCCAATATATCCGTTGTATTTCTAGTTTAGTGAAAAATTGAATATCATCTATTTTGTTATGACAATTTTGAAGATAAAAAAATACAAATTATTAAAAATTGACCTGAAAACGATTAAAGCTAAGTATAAATTGCCATAAGATCTAGGAAAAAATCCAAATATCAAGAAATATATTGGGTGCTCCATTTCAAATATCAAAAATTAACTTTGTTAAGTGAAAATTGAACACCCTGTATAAGCAAAATTTATTTTAAAACATGTACCATATTAATTCAAGCAACGTTTTTTCGGTACAACGTTTACAATAGGAGATATGGTAATTGAACGCACTAGAAAGCCACCCTATACATAATAAATACGACTTAGTTATGTCTGCCATGGTCATTCGTATTAGCTTTATTCAGTAGGTTAACACTAGCTCAAATGTAAATATTTATATTTGTAATGTACTTGAATAAATAATATAAACACATTCTAACAAAATAGTAAATGGTAGATTGCTTTATTATAAAAAATTGCCGAAATATTAATAAATAAATTTTTGATGGGTGAGCTATCACTAACCTGGTGAGTAGGCACAAACTAGAACGTGAAAAAATGTAGTAATATTACTGCAAAATACTGCATAATCTCATGACGAAATATTGCGATCTTATCTTTCCAAGATGAACGTTGACATTTTTAGGTATATGGACATAGGTTGGATTTCAGAAATTTATCGAAATATTTGAGAATTACTCATTTTTTTGTTTTACTTATGCGCCGCAAATGAATCTCAAATATTTTGTCAGTTGTGTGAGCAAATTGTCCTTATCGCTACAGCATATAGACTTCAGTATGCGAACAGTGCGAATGTTATTTTTATAAATGAAAGTGGATAAATACAAGCTGGCTCTGTACTGTAACTTGAGGGGCAAATAAATAACAGTAGTTTTAGTTTTTAGCGCAATCGTCAAATAATACCGTTTTGACAACTCTACAAATAGTTTTATAATCAACTTACCAACTACTAAATATTTAATCGTCCTCCTCTTCTTCGTCTTCTTCTTTCTGGTTAAAGGACAATAAGGAAGTTTTAATTTTCTTTGATTTAGATCCTTGAGAAGCTAATCCCCGCTTGCTTTTTACTGACTCTGCTTTGTCGTCTTCGCTTCTATTTTTAGATTTTGTTCTGAATACTATAGGCTTAGATAAATCAGCTGGTGTTTGATCTGTAACTAAGAGAAAAAATTCTAATTTTTTCGCAAATAAGCATCTTCAAAAAAGGAGTATACTTTCTTTTAAAATAGTTATAAAGTATCTATACGTGTTTACTAGACTTCTGTAATCCGAATTGTATTAGTATTACTTATTTTGAAAATATAAACGTATGTACCGAGCGTCTCGTTTCAATGTGGATCTTATATATCTGCCATATTTGTGAAAATAGAAAAAAAGTTATGACGAAAAATTATCGCAATTTATGTTCTGCGCAAACTAAAAATATTTTTAACTATACAAAGTGTCTCAAAAGTAGGTAAACACATACGTGCCCCGATATTTTAAATAGGATACCTTATATATTTTGGCATTTTTGAATAGTACGTTAAAAAATATTCCCACTTTATATAAACTATCTCACTCCTAATAGTCAAAAATAGGTAAACTATATAGTTCCGTATAGATATTACGGGCAAAATCAAAAATAATAATTTTATATATGTCCACGATAACTTATGTATTACATTGCCCGGTCATTATGAATACTGCTGTTATTTCTCTGGGCACTTTGATTAACTAAAAGTAATTTGGAAATTTATCCCGGGCAATTTGATAGTAATTTTTTAAATAATTTTGTATATATCTGCGATAATTTAAGCGTCTACGCGAAAAATGAAGTAAATGTGGATAAAGTGACATTACCTATTACTTCTTTGGAAAAGGATTTTGAATATTGTTGCGGTAGATTTAGTTTAGGTAAGAGTATTACAATAGTTGTTTGTGTGTATAGAGCACCATCAGGATGCTTCACTAATTTTAACACGTTGACCGCCGTGTGAAGTACGCATGCCTCGCAGTACTCATTGCTGCACTGGCAACATTGCATCACTGCAATGTTATGAGAAACAAAAGTATCCAGCCCCAGTGTCTTTTTCTAAAATGGTAAGCAAACGCAGCAAATTCGGAATCAAAAATTTAATGTCTCATTCAAAAATAAACACAAAAAAGTAGAACATAAATATAAATATAAAGAAAAAAAAAGTTTACTTCTTCAACAAAAAACTAACGAACATTTTAAACATGGAAGAGATTCAAGGTTTTTTGAATGTGCAGTTATGGGCTGCAGTAAAGCAAGAAATACAATAAAATTTATCACACTGAACACACTTATAACGGGACAGGGTGGCAGGCCACGCGATGCACACTTGCCTCGCACTTCAAAATCATATTTAGAAACAAAAAATTGTAGCATGTGATAATATTTTAAGATTCTTATGACACATATAAGCTGTAAACGAAAAAAAAAAAATGCGTGGCCCTGGAAATCGCAAAAATTCTTTCCATTACGGCGGTCAACGTGTTAAAAACAGATTGAGTGATTTATTACAAATACTTTATGATCGATTTGATTTTTTATTATTGTGTGGAGACTTTAACGTTAATTCTAATAGCAGGACCCAGAAGTCTGCTGAACTTTTAGACGCGTTTGACTGCTTTAGTTGTCAGCGAGTGTTTTATAGCCCTACACGCATCACTGATCATTCTGAGAACTGTATAGATGTCTTTTGTAACTTACGATATAGTGAAAGATTATACGCTAGGTACGGCATACTTTAATTAAATCATCATATACTTCAATCAGCTAGTATTGCCAGGGAGATACCTCAGGGATCAATAGTCGGGCCAACTTTATTTTTGATATATGTCTCCGACATGCCCGACGCATTGACTCATTGCTGTCTTTATCAGTACGCCGATGATACGTCGTGTAATAACGGCACCATACACAGCACAATTGTCCCAGTTGGGAGGTCAGCTTAATGTCTCTATAAACAATTGGTGCGTAAAAAATTGTTTGGAGTTAAATATTAACAAAACAGCAGCAATATCATTTAGGCACAATTTAAACGAAAGTATTTATTTAAATTTAAACGGTAAATCGGTGCCCAATCTAAATAGTTTTAAATTTTTAGGTATGAATTTTGACAATCCTCTGTCGTGGGACATTCATATTGGTGATCTTGTTAAAAAACTTAATTCTGTATTTTACACAATTCGCAATTTACGAGATAAAGTTAACTTACACGTGCTGAGGTCTTGTTATTTCGGCTATATACATTCCCGTATAAAATATTGCATTCTTGCTTGGGGTGCCTCGACTCAATTTATTCGGGTTTTTAAAGCGCAGAAAAGGATAATAAGATGTATGCTAAAGAAACCGGCAAATACGCCACGACCACTATTTCTAACATTAAACCTTCTTACCTTACCAGCAATTTACTTGTACGAACTTGGGGTGTGGGCGCGACAGAATGTGCAGAGTGTAGATAAGAACTGCACCTATTGCGATACTATGGTCACTAGAGGGGCAAATGATTTGAGAGTACCCCGTCACAGAACTGCCTTGTTTGAGAAACCACCCGAGTACCGCGCAATAAAAATGTACAACAAATTGCCGACATATATAAAAACGATGCCTACGTTAAGTAATTATAAGGTTGCTTTAAGAAAATATCTAATTGAAGGATGTTTGTATTCATACGACGATTTTTTTAATATGTAGTAATGTAATGTACTTGTATGAGCTGATGTACTCTGCATATTGTATTTAAGTGTGTAGTGTATAGTGTATTTTCTAGTTTTAGTTAATATGTGACAATGTTAATATCATCCTATGTATGATCTACAACAATAAATTGTATTATTAATACAATGCCCTGTCATTAGAAATACTGTTATGGTTTCTCTAGGCATACAGAAATAAGAGGATATAATATATTAAAACGAAAACAAAAAAAATATATAAGGTGTGTTTACAAATACATATACAACACACAAAACGTCAAATCCTTGAGTTTCTATTTATTAGAGCAGCTTCCACTTTGGTCACATTTCGAGTTACATAGATTTCTTTCTTTACGACATTTGCACTTGCCAGATTTACAGCCTCCTTTACAGCCACAGCGACTATACCCTTGGCCCCCAGTCTTGGAAGACATTCTTGCACATGTTCTTAGTGAAATCTCTGACTGGAATTTCTTCGGCATAAATAAACTTTTCATTACATATTGTAAGTTGGTTCCTAGCATAAAGTTAATTTACGATTCCACGTTTCGTTCCTAATTTATAAAGATTGGCATCTGTTATTTTAAGAACAAATGCCAAAATATTTCTTCCATCGGTGCGACCTCTGTCGATATCTGGGACTCGAATTCTAACTGTGTCACCCATTTTAACGGCAGAGTATTTTGAATTAGAGGTTTGAAGCATTTTTTCAGCTTGTTTTTTTAGATTGCATGCGGAAATCTCCCTAATTTTTAATATGTCGGCTTTTCTTTTTTTACATTGGGATCTTCTGAGGAATCTTCATAACCTTGATCCGCACGTTTTTCATGACCGGAAACGCGAGTTTCATATGGCTCGGAAACACTTATTTCTCTTTCGTTATTATGAAAATCAGAGCTTGGTTCAGATAACGAAGTTGAAGGTTGAACATAACTATCAAAAGAAGATTGTTCCTCCTCGTTATGTTGATTTCTACCTAGCTCCACTAAAGAATTTGACCCTGATTTATTTTGCAGCGCACCGTCTTCTGCAGAGTGTAAATTGTTTTGAACTTTTACTATTACTTCTAAATCCTCTTCACAATTTATATTAGGGAGAACGTCTTTAGGTAAAAAACTTTTTAGACAAACTTTTAACTTTGTTCCAAACATGGCCTCATACGGAATACAGTTTATACCACTATGATGAGCTCTGTTTTTCATAAGTTGAACAAACCGTAAGCCTTCTGACCATTTTCTGCTGTTATTGTCACACACAAAGCATATTTTCGACGTCCTGATTGGCACGTTCTACGGAGCCCTGACTTTGAGAATGTCTGGACTTGCCATTTACCATCTTCAATTCGGGTCACATGCTACATAGTTCGTTAATAGTATTGTTAGAAAATTCTCTACCATTATCACTCTGCAAAATGGTGGGCGCACCAAAGATGGTAAAAATATCCAAAAGTACATAGGCTACTTCTTCCGCTCTTTTGCTTTTAAGAGGTCGAAATTGAATAAATTTAGTTAAATGATCTTGGTATACAAGAATGAATTTATATTGATCATCAGCTTGCGACTGTATGTCGATTAAATCGTCTTGACATCTTGAATTCATGTTTTTACTTAGTATCGGTTTAACAACCAAGGCATCATGTAAAAGTTGAAATATCTCTTCGCGATGTACGTAAAACCTAATCTGCTCTTTACCTTCCTCTACAGGAACTATTAATTTTTCTTTCTCTCCAATAGTCATTACGTCAAATCTGCGTAAACGCTGATAATCCTCGAGTTTTTGATTTATCACTGTCCCTTTAGATATTTTAACTTTTCCTATTAACTCCACGTATTGTGTTTTGTGAGAGTTTGTGTATTCTGACCTTTTGATAAACACAATTCATTCAACCGTTCGTTGAAACGATGCTTCATATCACTTATTACATCGGTTAATAACTGTTCCTGCATTTTTTTCTATAGAAAAATCATTAAATTGTAATAAACAAAAATCCAAAGTCAATTTAAGCCGAAGAACAATAAACATTCGTCGCACATACGCTATATAACTATAGAACTGTAACTGTAGAACTATAGCACAAACTATAGAAAAGTAAGGTTAGAACTCAAAAAAAGAACTGAAAAGAATCGAGAACTCGTTAATGCGCAAGATGGTACAAGTGACAAGCCATCGAAAATGGATGCTGATTGGCCAGCGAGAATCATACACGCATGTTGCCAAATTACTTTTAGTTAATCAAAGTGCCCAGAGAAATAACAGCAGTATTCATAATGACCGGGCAATGTAATAAATTATGGTGGACATATACACAATTATTAAATTGCCTGGACATTATAAATAATGCCCGCAATAATCAAATTGCCCGTAACATAGATAATGACATCAATAGAAGATGATTACCTATATACTTCCAGTTGTCAGCAATGATTTAACGCATTTCTGGAATTTCGTGTCTAGATAACTTCATTTTTTTTAAATAGCACTGTATATATTTTCTTAGATCGATAAATTCCTCATTTTAATACCTTTCCATTCATGTATATTAAGTACTACGTTTTATTTTAAAATTTTCAAAATATTTCGTAGTTTTTACGCAAGCTACAAAAATATTCCCTCAAATTTCGAGATAACCTTGGAAATACCTATATCAAAAACAAAAAAGTATGCATACATAATGTTCACTAATCATTAAAAACAAAAAAAAATATGACAAACGTTCAATAACCAAGCCTTTCTCTCTTACGGAAATATGAATTCTTTGAAAATTGTTTCAATATAATAATAAGCTTTTACATCAGTAAATGAATGAAATGTCGAGGAGAGTTGAAATCAATTTTCAAAGAAGAATTTATATTGCCGTAAGAGAAAAAGGCATGATTTTTGAACGTTTATTATAATTTTTTTTTTAATGATTGATGAACATTATGTATGCATACTTTTTTGTTTTTGAACTATTTCCAAAGTTACCTATCTCGAAATTAGAGAGAACATTTTTGCAGCTGGCGTAAGAACTATGAAATATCTTAAAAAACTTCAAATCAAAACATAGTATAATTAATATACATGAATCGAAGGGAATTAAAATGAGGAATCTATCGATTTAATAAAATATACAGTGTGTCCCCGGATGGAGTTGACAAGAGGGAAAATATCTTTATTATTGATTTTACGACAAAAGTAGTGCTTTATAAAAAGTTCTGCTTGTTGAGTAGATAAATTAACCATCGGAAAATCTAAGATTAAATGTACAGAATGTCCACAAATTAAGATAACATGAAAATGACAGAAGTGTATCATTTATTGCATTTTAGAGTTTACTGTTAACAGAAAAAGTTCTTTAACAACATAAAATTAGTTAAAATAAAAAAAATTATTATTATTTGGTAAGTTAATAATCATAATTAATCTTAGCGGTCAAACGTTGTTGTATTGTCTAATAATATTGAACTGTAAAACGTCATTAATTGTAGATTTGTCAGTTATTTTCCCTTGGAAAAATGTTAACTATCGAGGAACGTATTTATTTGATTAAATGTTATGAAATTGGAAACGTATCTTATCGATACGGTATAGACATGTTTCACGGAAAATTCTCAAACACTGTAGTGTCGCGCAAAGCACTGCGCAAACTTGTGCAGAAATTTGATTTAACTGGATCTGTAGTAATTGTTAAGAAACCCAAGAAAAAATACAATGAAGGCGATACGGCTACACTTTTGGCAGTAGATTCAGTGATAGAAACACCAACATTATCCTTACGGAAACGATCACAAAGACTGAATATTAGTAAATCTCATTTACCGAGAATTTATAAAGAAAACATACATACACTTGAAAATGGAGATGAAAAGAAGCGATAGGATTTTTGTTTATGGGTTGATGAGAATTACCTCGTAGATACACGTTTTCATAGATTGATATTTTTTACTGATGACGGAACCTTCTGCACCAATGGTCACTTTTCATCACAAAACATTCGTCATTCAAAAACGAAGTCAACGTTATAAAAGAGCAAATGTTTGGCGTGGAATTTTTTACGATCGAATCGTTGGACCATATTTTATTGAGAATTTGAATCAATACGTTTATGTGCGTCTTTTAGAAACTTACTACTTATCTATTACCGTTTCTAGATAATTTACCGCTAGAAATGCGATGTAACATTTTCTGGCAACAATACCCTGCTCATGCGACACTTTTGGTACGGTAGTAGTTGACTGATCAGTCGGAGAAAGATGGATGGGTAGATTTGGACGAATACATTTTCCTGCTAGATCGCCTGACCTGACAGCTCTAGATTTTTTTTTTTTTTTGGGGTATTTTAAAGCAAAAAGTTTACGCAAATGCGGCATGTGAAGTTGGAGGTGGCCTTGTAAAGTAATTTTTGTTGACTTTAATTAATTGAAATTTGTACTTAAACTACAAAACATACAATAAATGATACTCTTCTGTTCAAGCATTTTAATGTTATCTTAATTTGTGGACATTCTGTACATTTAATCTTAGATTTCCAGATGGTTAATTTATCTACTCAATAAGCAGAACTTTCTATAAAGAATGACTTTTTGTCATAAAATCAATAATAAAGTTTTTTTTTCCTCTTGTTAACTCCATCCGGGGACATACTGTATAGGTGCCATTTAAAAAATGAAGTTATTTAGACACGAAATTCCGGAAATGCGTTAAATCATTTCTGACAACCGGAAATAGGTAATCATCTTCTATTGATGGCATTGTTTATACCGGACTATATATCGGGTGTCCGTAAATGTTTGAAGCTGACAGCTACTGTCAAATTTTGGTTAAGTTTGTCACACTACATCTGATTTCGATCGCACGAATTAACATTAGCGTCCCACGCGGTAGTTACTTTCAGTATAATTATTAAAATTGTTTCTTAAAATCAAACACAATTTGCTTCCTTTTGCAAACGCTTATTGCTAATTAAAATTAATAATTATAAAAAATTACAGCTATGAAACCATTGCAATGACAACAAAACAAACCCAACGAAATTACAGACGCGCGACTATGGCCATAGAGGAATAAACCAACTGAAATTCTCAGGGTGGTAAACTTTAAGCACAGATATTGCATACATCTTGACAGACGTCAGCTTCAAACATTTACGGACACGGTGTAGTTTACCTATTCTTGATTTCATTTCGATACCTATTTTCACGATCAAGCTATGGCGGCATACGAAAAACACCGAATCAGGACAATTTTTACAAAAACGTAAAATATCTCCATAACTATTAGGAATAGAGGTAAGATCATTTATATAAAGCGGCAATATTTTTAACGTACTATTCAAAAATGCCAAAATGTATAGAGTGCCCTATATAAAATAACGGAGCAAGTATCTGTTTACCTACTTTTGAGACACTCTGTATAGTTAAAAATATTTTTACTTTGTACACAACATAAAGTGGGATATCATATATATATCATTTTTTCTCTATTTTCACAAATGTGGCAGATATATGTATAAGATCCACGTTGAAACGAGACACCTATACATGCCGGTAGGTACCACTTTATTTTAGTATAAATCGTATATTGTATAAACAGTACGTAAAAATATTATAGGTCTGGTAGAGGTATAAAATATAGACAATGTTAACGTAATTAATAAATCATTAAACGTTTTGTCATTCAATGAATCTCGTTTATTTGCTAAATATTTTTCGATTTTTTTAATTTTCAGATCGTAATTATTCCAAATTTAATGTTCAATGTTTTCATATTTGTGGATATTTTTTGTTAAGAACATGGTTGTATTTACGCGGAATAACTACCTACTGTAATTTCCATCAATTTAAAGAAAGAGAAATATGTAACAAATATATGTATGTGTATATAACTGTATTTTTAGTATATACCTAGTCTATCTCTGCCTACATATTTACATTTGTATTATATTATACATATGTACATGTAATCCTTTCAGTATTGTAATTACACGTATTATAAATCCTTCGATAACGTAAACGTATTCAGATATTCGCGGTATCCAACGTGACTAATACGCCTGCGCTTTATACAGTCACTGCGCATAGTAAATTACATATGTATATGGTGACAATTTCTAAATGGATGTATTTTTAATATGTATAAACATCCTAAAATTCAACTGTATTATAATATTGCAATATCTATAATTAATCATCGAGTACTATTTATACGACAGCATAAAATTACACCCGTGAGTTTTAAACTGACCTTCCTTACGTTGTTTATTTATTTCCGCAGCCTCATCCGCTGTTAAATCGCCAGGTTCTAGAACAACTACTGTAGGTTGTTCTTCTAGAGTATCTTCAAAATCTTCAGCTTCAATAGAATCTAATTTTTGACGCTAAAAAGTATTTTTTTATCGCGATATACGAAACAAATTTTAACATAACCTACTTTTGTATCAACGGTGGGGCCTTCGGTATAACCCGCTTGCTCTTTAATCGCTCTTAAAAATGCAGGTACTTCAGGTTTAGTATATGTTACATTCCTTTTTGACATTGCCACATTTATATTTTATTTACTTTTCTTAGCTATTAATATTTGTATTACTTTCATCATAAAAATGCACAAGCCACGATTTACAGTGGGGCCACTACCACAACTAAACTGAACTACACTTATGTTTAAGTGTTATTTTCCTGTACGTTTCAAACTCCTTTCTATAGCGCCGTCTCTGTTCATCTATCCTAAATAATTCAGCTACATTATGGAAGAAGATAGTGTATAGAACGTGCCCGAAAATAAATTTTATACTTATTAATTTCATTCGTATTTTATTCCTATTTTTTTTCATAGAACCTACTTTCAAAATGTCTTAGCTAAAATAACCATTTATCTCAATAAATACTAGTTTTCATTACATTAATCCAATAGTGAATCTATATAGCTATAGGTAAATACTTTTTGGAAACAAATCTACATATATTTACATCTATCTATACCAATTTATGGAATAAAAACATTTTAGTGTTAGCTATCATTATTACCTTATTACCTATACATCGATGCAATATATGCTTAGGGAGTTGCTGAAATATAAAAAGGATAGTTTGCAATGGTAAATAACTTGGTTAAAACAAACCCATATCAATAAACAAAAGACATTACTTGGAATTACAGTAACTGTTTAGCTAGCTACCTTCAATATACATATATATAATCCAGAGAGGATTATAATCTTTAAGGCTACAGCTGCATATTTGATAAATAAGGAAGTCAGGTCAGTTTATGCCAGAAATGCATTGAGTAAAATCATTGCAATTTAGTAGGTATACAATCTACTTCAGAATTGTTACTTATAAAATAAAGGAAATATCATTTTATTTTAGTGAAACTTTAGCTATTAAATTTTCAAGACTAAAAGACTGTTTACATGACGAGTAAATAAATTACTTTAAAATTATTTTTGTTACAAAACTTCAACTTTTCATTCAATTTAATTAAATGTAGATACGGTAAAATAATGAACTGAATGAATAACTTCTATTTGACAACCATTTTATTTCATTTGCAAGAATGATATAACTATTACTTCGCGCTAAGATAATATGGATTTTTCTATAACACTTTTCTTTTAGACATTTGGCGACTGAGATACGGTGTTACAGAAAAAATATGAATTCAAGCCTCGTTTACATTAGCTTAGCATACGTATCGTAAAACAAAAAACCTAGTTTACATTTATGGCTAGTTCTTAATAATATAACTTATAACTATGTATCTTGCCATATACTATTTCATCGAATCAAATGATCTTATGAGATTGTCATATTATTATTTCAAAAACTATTAAAAATGGCCTGAATTAACGAAGAGTGTATTTATTTGTTTTTGCATGCTTTAGTTGCAAATATTAATGAATTAAATGCAAAAAATTGAAAAAAGAAGCGTCAACGACGGAGCTAGTATTCTCATTATTTTAAGCTCTGTTTCTTTCATTTATAACAAACGGTGAATACGACCAATTTAACAATTTCGTGTAAAGCAAGAAGATTGTCAGATTTTAATGACTGAAGTATACTTACATGATCAAGGGATGTTTTCTCAACATACGGGAATGACAATAGAGCACTTGCAAGAGGTACTGACTATTGTTGTACCAAATTTATTGCTAATAGGTAACTAAAATGTGTAGTTTATTGGGTGGATTTTGCATTCATTTATTAGTTATTTTTCGCAATGTCGAGTAAGTATACAGTGTGTCTCACGACGAGCTTACGCGGAAAGCATTTCAAATACAGTTTGTAGAACAAACCTGATTATAGCGGAAATGTGTACCAATCTCGTTATTTTAACTGGAATACCCCACTTTTTGTGGCAAATTTGACTTCCTCGTTAATTAACACTGTAGAGTTACCTGCACTATTCGTAAAGTCAGAAAAAATACTTTTTTATCATCACAATACGTCTTGCTTCACTAGAGTTCACTAAGAGAATAAATTTAAAGAGATTAATGTCGTGTTCATGGTATTCTCCCACAATGTATCTGAAAATTGTATACTGCGCATAAACAGCATTGTTTTTTTTTTGGTATTTTGTGATAATATTAGTTCGCTATTTCTTTTTAACTTGGTCCTCATACCTTCTTCACATATAAAGACTCTTGACGCCTAGAGACATAACTTTCTACAATTCCTTTCGTATCTATTAGACAATCAGGACCTGCTACCAAAAACGCATGGCCCTATTGCTTCGGCAAGTAATATTGTTAGATATTTAGAAGGTATTTCCTTGTTCTGTTTCCAGTATTTAGACCAAAAAAGTTTTGGATAAACAATATAGATTCTACCAATATAGAAGAGTTGATTTTTAGTCTTTTCTTGGAGATATTCGCAAACTTAAAAACTGTAAATCTTTTTCTCTATTATGTCATAAATCTAAACTAAATCAGTTAAAGTCTCTCTTTCTCGCTTTGCTTTAGTGCAAAATTTGTTTTTACTCTAATTCTATATCCGTTAGATCTCATCTTGCAATCTATAGCTAATCTATAGCTCTCTGATCCTGCCCTTTAGTTTTCTGAGAGAAACAATCACTTTGTTTTAGATATATCGTATTTTTTTCATCTCTATTTTTAATTACTTTAGTTGAACTCGATTTCAGTAAGAGCTTTTCAACAGCATACATGGGTCGCCTGATATTATGACTGACTACAGCAGCAGCAAACGTCGAGTCTGATGTAAATTTTATGGAGTTAAATCGCTTCTCACGTTATTATTTATATCATGAATTAAGACGCTACATCCACGATCATAAAGTTTCATTTTCCGCGCGGGGTGTGGTACGAAGTAACTTCTAATACTATTGAGGGCGGAGCCATAAAGCAAGAGATGCACGCTTGGATTTAAATTTATTTCGCGATTGACAGAAAGAGACTTGCAGGATATAGTACAGGCTCAAATCTATCTATCACCAAATAAAAAGGGCAAATTACCCCGACCCTTAATTTCCAATTCATCTAATGAAAAAGACACTTCAAAGCGCCCTAGACCTCTGCTTAACAGGGAGAAAATAAAGATACTCTCCTCTCAACGCGTTCCATCTAAGAATTCCAATGTTCATGCATACTCCACTCACTTAGAGAAAAGTCAGTTTCAAACGCAGGCCAAAACTCTCTTCCGGCCCAACTTAATTTCAAATAAGAAGACCAATACTGCTTCCGTGAGTAGAGATAATAAAATCCTCCAAGTTATCCTAGGGGACAAATCAAAATTGTGAAATATATGCACTGAATTGCGAAGAAAAAGTCTCAATTTCTTAAAAACACAGAATATCCCTGTAGGTATTAGAATATACCCTGTGAACGAGGCAGACTATCACACAATCCTATTTCACGCCTACCAATTGCCCTCGGAAAAACTGATTAATGTGTTGCAGTAGAAGTTGAAGAGAGAGAAATCTACGATGGTCTCTGCGAGCAAGGTTTCACACCAGAGAATGATATTAGGATACGCTTTTATACGTTATCAAAAACTGGGGCGGATGTGTCTAGCCTCTGATGGTGTGACATCACATCGAACTTATTCACAGGCAGTGGCCCTCAGCCCGCAGCATTTTCCATGCTCAAGACCAGTGGCGGCTCGTGGTCGGAAAACACAATATCTGAACGTCGATGTCGATTGATACCAACAAAACTTTAACCACAACGAATTGAGCACAGGCAGGAGCACACTAAATTTGTGCACCAGCTCATATGAGATCTGCCGTATCCCTCTCCACCTCCACTACGTCCTTTATGGCGCTAGACACCGACAAAATCAACGTAGCCGCCTACTCGGCGCACTTACTCCATCGATGCGATGTATAGAAAGGAACGCCGTTTCGATTGGCGTTATAGGTATTTCACGAATATATTAAGATCGAATTGTTTATTTTATTAGTTTGTAATAGAGGATTTGTTTAGAGGCTTCACGTAGGTACTCATGTGTATACAGAAGCCGTCACTGATAAAGACCCGAAAAGACGCCAGTTAAAATCCAGGTAGAACATCGGGGTTAGCAAGGCAGAATGTCGCAAAATACCATCAGCCTTCCCCAAGGCGGAAGACCCTACAGACGCCTAACCTTGTTTAATTGTTAACCATTAGCCATTAACAAGATCATCCCGTGTGAATCTTATAAGAGTCACTATGAACGCTAATGTCAGTAAAGTCTTCCCTGGATTGTTATGATAACCTGGAATGCCAACAGCGTAAAAGGAGTGAATTTGCCCAATTCCTAATAGATTAAAATATCGATGTAGCACCAATCGGAGAGACCTGTCTTCGTACAGGAAACAAATTTACATTAATCAATTACAAGGTCATTCGATCTGACGAAATTACAGGCCGCGGAGGCGGTGTGACCATTATTATCAAAAAGCACCTGTTTCATACTTTTATTCCGCCGTCCAACTTTCATTTCCTTGAAGTGCAACTTTACAGAAGGGATTTTTGCCCCTCAAACATTTTTTCTATCTACGTTCCCCCTCCTAGAGATTTTCAACCGGATGACTATGGTCTTCCCTTTTCCTTGGATATTCCGACCGTGGTTCTGGGAGACATAAACGCCAAGCATCGGTTGTGGGGGTGTCGAGTCTCTAATGGGTATGACAGACGTTTACGCGACTTTGTAGCTTCCAACCAATTGTGGTATAACGCCTTCTCAAGGCTACCTGATCCGTTAATTGACCATCTACTCCTGATCATCAATGCTATTCTGCGTGTGGAATAGTTTCCACAAATATGGAATATGGAAGATTTTAGACTCCCTTGGAATCAATCGGCCTATACCTTGTATTAGTCCTGGACGTTTAAATAGCATCTACAGAACATTTAGAACGACTGAGGCCAGTTAGAAGAGAGATCTAGAGTGGGACGGTTGTGAAACATATACGGAATTAACGCATTGGCAAGCGTGCTATTCCGTATATATTGTAATGTTATAGTCCAATTTATTCAATGTTTACATCTCAAATTTCCAGTTGACAGATGATCCAGCTGTAGGTAATCTAAAAAAAAAAAACACTAAATTAATTGAATATTCATTAAACTATAACCAACTATCTGATCTGTGTATTTCTTCAATTTAATTTAATTCTATTTTATAAAATATGTAACATTAACACGATTGCACACATGCGAGGTATTTGTTTAAAATTAACTCATTTAAATCCAAGTCAACACTATCAAATGATAGAGGAGGCGCAACTCTTCAAGTTGGCACCATCGGTATTTTCCTTGCATATGTGCGCGTCGATGTCATGATTTGCCTCAGTAGCCATCTGACGCAGAAGGGGTGTTGCTCAGCAGAGATCTTATGTTAAGTCCAGCCAACGACAAAGACAGAAAGATGTTAAATGCACCACAATAATGACCATCATATTTTACAAGGTAATTAATTAATTTCAAATCATTTATTTTGTACACAAATACACACCAATATTGTAACAAAATCACACAATTAAATTCCACACACACAAGAAGAAAGACCAGCCAGTTAGGGGCATTTAAAGAACAAAAAGTAGGTGGTAATTAAAATCTACAACTTTTCGGTGACCCTGTATACAACAAAATTCCGATCGGACGCGCATAAATTAATCCATCAACGATCGTTGATTGCCGTGATTGACAGATGACTATCAAAAGGTATTTCTGATGAAATTTAGAGACAATTGCGAATCACCTATAAAAAGCCGTGCGAGAGCAACAAACTTCCGCTTTTTGCATAGATCGTCGAACAGAGCGTTTAATTTTCTACGTAAAATTTATTAAAATTACCCCGGTGCACCGTGGGCTCTAATCAACGATTATCTTCGAATAAGTACTTATAAACATCCAAAACTTCTACCGAATTTAATTACCCCTACGAAAAAGACGTCTCTCCATCCACCATCCGTCTATAGGCGCTCGAAGACAGAAGCTTCCAAAATAACACACACACACTCACACACGTAAGATAAGGTAATTTAATTTTAATTTAATTTTAAGGTCAAAAATTTTAAGAATTAATATTTTCTCTTTAAAACAGTAAATTCTTTTTTTTAGTCCAAATTAATATTTGAAAAATTTAAAAATTTAAATTTTTTTTTTATACAGAAATTTTCTAAGTCCCAATTAAAAGTTGGAAAAATTTCAAAACTACCAAATAAGGTCTTTATAAATAATAATTTAGGTGTGGTGATTGCTACGGCATTCTGCACAGTGTAAACAAATTTTTATAGGTTTATTGAAGAAAATAAAATTATTTTTTTTTGTAAAACATCTTTTTGTCTTGTAAAAAAATTTTTTTACAAAAAAAAAATAATTTTATTTTCTTCAATAAACCTATAAAAATTTGTTTACACTGTGCAGAATGCCGTAGCAATCACCACACCTAAATTATTATTTATAAAGACCTTATTTGGTAGTTTTGAAATTTTTCCAACTTTTAATTGGGACTTAGAAAATTTCTGTATAAAAAAAAAAATTTAAATTTTTAAATTTTTCAAATATTAATTTGGACTAAAAAAAAAGAATTTACTGTTTTAAAGAGAAAATATTAATTCTTAAAATTTTTGACCTTAAAATTAAATTAAAATTAAATTACCTTATCTTACGTGTGTGAGTGTGTGTGTGTTATTTTGGAAGCTTCTGTCTTCGAGCGCCTATAGACGGATGGTGGATGGAGAGACGTCTTTTTCGTAGGGGTAATTAAATTCGGTAGAAGTTTTGGATGTTTATAAGTACTTATTCGAAGATAATCGTTGATTAGAGCCCACGGTGCACCGGGGTAATTTTAATAAATTTTACGTAGAAAATTAAACGCTCTGTTCGACGATCTATGCAAAAAGCGGAAGTTTGTTGCTCTCGCACGGCTTTTTATAGGTGATTCGCAATTGTCTCTAAATTTCATCAGAAATACCTTTTGATAGTCATCTGTCAATCACGGCAATCAACGATCGTTGATGGATTAATTTATGCGCGTCCGATCGGAATTTTGTTGTATACAGGGTCACCGAAAAGTTGTAGATTTTAATTACCACCTACTTTTTGTTCTTTAAATGCCCCTAACTGGCTGGTCTTTCTTCTTGTGTGTGTGGAATTTAATTGTGTGATTTTGTTACAATATTGGTGTGTATTTGTGTACAAAATAAATGATTTGAAATTAATTAATTACCTTGTAAAATATGATGGTCATTATTGTGGTGCATTTAACATCTTTCTGTCTTTGTCGTTGGCTGGACTTAACATAAGATCTCTGCTGAGCAACACCCCCTTCTGCGTCAGATGGCTACTGAGGCAAATCATGACATCGACGCGCACATATGCAAGGAAAATACCGATGGTGCCAACTTGAAGAGTTGCGCCTCCTCTATCATTTGATAGTGTTGACTTGGATTTAAATGAGTTAATTTTAAACAAATACCTCGCATGTGTGCAATCGTGTTAATGTTACATATTTTATAAAATAGAATTAAATTAAATTGAAGAAATACACAGATCAGATAGTTGGTTATAGTTTAATGAATATTCAATTAATTTAGTGTTTTTTTTTTTTTTAGATTACCTACAGCTGGATCATCTGTCAACTGGAAATTTGAGATGTAAACATTGAATAAATTGGACTATAACATTACAATATTTTACAACCGCCTCACTCTAGATCTATCTCTTTTCTAGCTGGCCTCAGTCGCCCTAAATGTTCTGTATAAAAGATCCATTCAAAATTCCTCATAGCGAGATCATCAGCACTGCTTTCTCTCCACTGCTTGAGAGATCCCATATCACTTAAGCTGAAGATTTATGTCCTTTCTACGCCCCAAAATTACCTACGGCGCATTCTCTTGGTCTAGCTTAGCAAAGAATCGCCTTAAAAACTTGAAATATTACAAAATAAAATGCTAAGAATGATAACTGGCTCAACGTGGTTTAACAGGAATGAGCAATTGCGAACTGATCTTGGCGTCTCATTTATCAAAGACCATGTCACATCACTCGCCAGAAAGACAGTAGAATAAAGGACACAAAACCACTGAATACACACCTAAATGAATTGGACCCGGACAGACCTATGTATAATAATTGTAATAATAATAATAATAATATGTAACTATAATATAATAACTATAATATAATAACTATAAAAACATCCAACACATGTAAAATTCATTAACAGGGCAAAAAACCCAAACATTAACCGTAGGTACTACAAGCCTTTAGCAGAAAAGGCAGACTAAGAATACAGACTTTAAGGGAAGAAAATTCCATCTCTAGGAGTAAAAGGAATGACCTTAGAGATATATCACATAGATTATACAACTCATATATACACCATTGGACGGTTAAGTGACCTCATCGATTGTGGCATATTTATATACGACAAGACTGCATACTAATTTGCAATTCAAGGTTGTTATTTTTCGACTATACGCTGACCGAGACTAAATATTCAATATGTGAAAAAACATTACTGAAAAACGCAAAGTAAGCGCCACACCTATAACTATGACGGAAATTCAGAATATTGCTTCAAGTTATGACGAAAACATTCTTGACGGATTACAGAGAAAATTTTACCACATAGCAGCTGTCGAATTGATTTTTTTCAGAAAGAAACTAACAATGACGGTTCTGAAACTGGCGGTATTGAATATAACTCAGAATTATCCAAAACTGCACAAGGTGACAATAAAAATTTGAGTGACAGTAAATAGTTTACCCCCAATAAGGAAAATGCAAATATGTGCGCTGTTAGGCTCTTTAATGAAATAATGGAGAAAAGAAGAAGATAGTGAAAGAAACAAACGCAAAGAGGTAAATGAAGACGTAAATGCTTTTGTTAATAGCAATAAGCATAAGCTCCTGGAAGATACAAGTGTGGATGATTGGATATTGGATAGTGGTGCAATTCAGCACATGTGCTACAACGGAAACTTATTTTCTGAGTTGAAGAAATTGGTAAAGGTCTAATACATAAAAATAGGCGATGGATCTGAAATTAAAGCCGAAGGAATTGGAAAAAAATCGGTTGAAACCTTTGGATGAAAGAATGTGGTTGCAGACTGAAATAAATAATCTTCTTTATATCCCAGATTTGAAAGTGAACTTGTTCTCAATGGGAATTGCTGTGCATCAAGGTTACAAAATGATAACCAATAGTAAAACTTGCGTGTTTAGATAAGAAGAAAAGGGTAAGATATGGGCAATGGCAGAGAGAGTTGGAAAACTTTATAAACTGATTTTGAGAGATTTACATAAAAACTATGCAAATGTTGGTAGTAACGCTATTGAAAGTTTACAAACATGCCATAAAAAGCTGGCACATCAAAATTATTAGCACTAGAAGAAAGTTCTGAATAAGCATGATACCATATACAAGGAAACAAAAGCGTTCTACGAAGCATGTGTACAAGGAAAACAGCATCATTTACCGCTTAAAGAAACTAGTAGTAAAACTATGAGAACATTCGAGTTGGGACACAATGATTTGTATGGACCGATGGAAGAAGAGTCAATTGGTGGCTCTAGATACATACTTCCTTCAAATTAAGAACGAGTATTCACATTATAGAGGGGTGTATTTCTTAAAGCGTAAATCAGAGCTAAAAGAAAAGATGGACGATTTTATTAGAATGGCAAAAAATGTATAACACGCTGCTACGGATTGATACAGAGTGGCCAAAAATACAAAAATTGTTTATGATAATTGTTTATGGAAAGGTATTACGTTACTGAATGTAATAAACAAATTAAACGAAATTACGTAGTTATGCAATTACTATGATACACTACCAAAAACAAACAAAAGAAAATTTAAATTAAATGTTCAAACTGTTCTCCATTGACCGCTAGACAATGATAGAACCGTGGATTAAATTCTTCTCTAACATTCTGTAGCATAGCAGGTGTTCTGCATTTCTGCTATTATTCGGTCTTTTAGCAGACGGATATTTCTAGGTCTGTTAGTGTAAACTTTAGATTTTAAATAACCCCATAAAAAGAAGTCTAAAGGGCTCAGATCAGGTGATTTTGCGGGCCATTCCACTGTTCCCCTTCTTCCTATCCACCGTTGTGGAAAGGTTCTGTTTAAAAAATCCCGCACAGTTATGGCGAAATGTGGCGGTGCACCATCCTGTTGAAACCAGATTCTGCGGTCGAGATTAGTGGGTATTTGAATATCAGGAAAAAGTTGGATCAGATCTGGAAATTAATATATTTTGTAGGAAATCCAGATATAATGCTGCTGTTAAATTTTCGTCAAAAAAATATGGGCCAATAATTGTATTTCTCACAATACCAGCCCATACGTTGATTTTTTGTGGTCCTTACGTATTGTATTCTTGCATCCAGTGTGGATTTTCATTAGACCAATAACGGGTGTTTTGTCAGTTAACATGCCCGTTCAAATAAAACGTTGCCTCGTCCGAAAATAAAACGTTATCAATGAATTTGTTGTTTTGGTTTATCATATACTCACAGAATTCAGTTCTTCGGTCAAAGTCGTCTTCAGCTAATTCAGAGATAAGTCGTAGTTTATAAGGATGGTATTTCACCTTTTTAAAAATGTTTGATACTGCAGACTTTCCAATACCAAAATCCCTAGATAATCCTCGCACGGCACAGTGTGGATTTTCTACTGCCGACAAAATTATGTCATCCCTCACGTGTCCTAATTCTCTGTATTTTCGCTCTATTCTGCTTACCGTAGATTGTGAAATAGGTTCGCGATCTGGATGCATTTCATGAAATAATCTGCATAGCTCTTGTTGAGTCCGCATCCTGTCGCCAATACCAATCATCATTAATTTTTCAATCCTCGCACTTTCGGTTAAAGGCATTTTGTAAAAAAAAGTTACAAAATACGAGTATGATAGGATAAATTGCTTAGATAATTTTCATGTAAACGTAAGTACCTTCTTGTTAAAACGTTAATAATACAGAAATGTACTGTAATGGAAAAAAAAACTTACAAACAATAAAAATATACGGTTTGTATCACTAATAAAATCTGTTACACACAGTGTTAAAATTATACGTGGTGATTTTTAATAGTTTAGCAAAGTAATTATAGAATAATATGTAATTTCATTTAATGTGTGCATTACGTTTATTCTTTATTATTTTGTAAGTAACTTAAAATTTTTGTATTTTTGCCCACCCTGTATCAATCTGAAGCAACGTGTTATACATTTTTGGAATCAGCTCGTTAAGGGAAACCCGGAAATTGAAAAAAATGGGGTATTCTATTTAAAAAAAATGGTGATGACGTCATCACACGAAGGTGGATCACCCCGTATATTAGATTATAATTTGAAAAAACAGTAAATTAAAATCAAAAATCGACTTGCATCGGGAATTTCTAATATTAGTGTTTATTTAGCTAATAATGAATTTATGCGTTTCTTTATGGATGCACTGTATATTTCTCAAATGGATGTTGAGAGTGCTTTTCATTATGGTGGCATAAGATAAACAGTATATGTATATGGAACTACCTAAAGGAATGCATAATCCAGAAAGAGTATGAAAATTGAAGAAGTCGTTGTATGGCTTAAAGAAATCTCCAAGGTATTAGAACGAAAAATTTAATGCATTGCAATGGAAAAGCTGGAAATGAACAGATCAATGAATGATTTTTGTTTATATACAAGAAACGCCAATGAAGAAAGACTATATATTCCTTTATATATGGATGATTTAGTAATTGCTGAATCAAGCGAAGAACATATGCAAGAAGTAAAACGAGAGGTATGCAAGAATTTTAAAATGAAAGATTTGGGAGCTGTAAGTGATTATCTGTGCATTAAAAAGTATTTAGTAAAATCATTCAATTATAATATTTGGTACGATGCCCAGTTAAAAAATGATGCGGACTGTATACGCAATTTGCACGAGATTTATGTGAGGTGTCATGATCCCCGCATATATGATACAGAACTGAAAAACAAACTTATAAAATTTTAGTCCAACAAAAAAAAGAACTTCAATGGTAATTTAATTCTTAATTCTAATAATAAAACCAAAGCAACTTGGAACATTATTAATAAAAATATAAAAAGTTGTAATAAATGTAATCTGACACTGCGTGATGAAGTAGGGGATATGATAGTCGATCATCAAAAAGTAGTGGATTTGTTTAAAAATCAATTCTCGTCAGACGCGGTACCATCAAATTCTGCTATAGCATGCTATCAGTATGGCGGAAATTTCTTTCTTATGCCTACCGATAGATACGAAATCGCGAATGTAATTAGCCATGTGTCCGGGAACTCGTCTGCTGGAGGTGATGAGATTCCGGATTTCATTCTGAGTCATGTTTCATCGTCCATAGAACCATTGGTGTTTCTTGATTTTATTGATTTCAGATGGTTATATAAAACGTTAACTTTCCGGATAAACTGAATACTAAAAACATATACAATGTACACTACTCGTCAGAAGTAATGTCTCCCGGTACAGACTCGGAATCGAACCTTTCTTCCTAGTAGGAGTGGCTTGTTTTCAAGCGCTGTCTCAAGTGGGCATCTCATTTACATATTTACCTGATGAATGGATGAATGGGAATTCAGTTTACATTTCCGAGAAAATAGGCAAATAAGTTTGAAATACACTGAAAGCGATAGAGACAATGTATTGAATTTTATCCGATTATTGCGCTCGTGTAGTTAATAAATTTGAGATTTTTTTTTTATAAAAAATTTAATAAAATTACTTCATATATTAATTGACATTGAAAAAATATAATGTCACTAAATTAATAAATAACGTATGCATGTTTGCCATTTATGATATGGTATCGCTTTTTAATTCAAAATATTTCAATTCAAATTTATTTTAAATCCATTTCAATTCTAAGTTATCGTCTTATATCAATTTATTATATGTTATGTCTTTATTAGGTTTTTATACTTTGTATTAACAGAAAAGTATATTGTCTAAACACTAGCATAAAATTTTTGAAGAATGTAATATTTTGTAAATTATAACTTTATCATGTAGGTAGGTACTTTTAGTTATTTCAAAGTGTATCTATAGAATTACATTGTAGAGTTATTTATAGCAATCACAACACACCAGAAAAGTTTGCTTGTGGAATGCAATAGCTTGTATAATCATTTAATTATGTTATTGAGTAGGATATAAAAGAGAAGTAGATATATCAAAATAACATTTTATTTCTTGTTATACAGGGTGTCCGGATTTCATAGGGACAACATGGGTAACTTTTTTATTACAAGCCTTAGAGAGACGGTTCAATGAGTAAAAAGGTGTAGATTCAAAAGCTCACTAAGAATCTGTTTTCAAATTTTGCTTGTCATTTGCTTAATATTGAAGAAAAACTGAAATCTTCTAATTTCTTTTATTTGCCGTAACTTTACTTAACTTTTTGTTACTTGAGATATTAAGATGCGGTTTGAAATAATTCAAATTGTAATCTAAATACTTTTATTGGCGCTTAATAAAACAAATTTCTTTTGCGCACATTTTTAGTAATCTCACCTAACCTCAAAATTTTAAATTGAAACTGTGCAATTTTTGTGGCACTTTTAAACGGAGGTTTTTTCCTGAATACAATCAATTTTGTCAAAATTTGGAAAATTAAGCTTATTCTGATTACGGGCAGACATCACAACGCTTTGTTTATCGCGTTATCTGTGAAAACAACACGGTTGTCATGATACGAACCTGTCAGAAGTGTCAATGTTACTACTTCAATTTATAACGGATAATTTTGAAAAATACGATGTATTTTGTATGTGTATCAAAAGCGTAAAACTAACATTTAATAACACAAATTTCATGTGTGCTTATTATTAGTAACCTAATCAAGGGCTACTACACCAACCTTCAACATAGCAAGGCGGCTTCGGCAGCCCTTGCTATGACCATGAAGGATTGCGACGTGGCACTCATACAGGAACCTTGGATTAGACAAGGTAAGGTCTTGGGTTTGAGCGGTGCTGGCTGGGACGTTATATACGACAGAACGGCCAACGCCCCTCGCACCTGCATACTTATTGGTAAGGAGGTAAAAGCACTACCACTAACAGAGTTCTGTTCCAGAGACTTAAAAAAACTAAATTAAAAATTAGGGGTGGAGGTGGATATGGACCGAGGGAATACGTCATCGGATTGGCCTATCTACCATACGATGACCCCAACCCGCCACCTACCAAAGATGTGGAACAGCTGGTGAGATACTGCAGGGAGCGAGGACTGCAGCTGATCATCGGCAGCGACGCCAATGCGCACCACACGACCTGGGGAAGTACGGACACCAACGAAAGAGGTGAGTCACTTATACAGTTCATTGTAGCAAATAACTTCTATACATTGAATGTGGGTAACAACTCGACCTTTGTTACGCGGAATAGAAGGGATGTTATTGATGTGACTATAGCCTAACAATATGTGAGTAACTTTGTTGCAAACTGGCATGTGTCTGAGGAGGTAAGCTGTTCGGGTCACAGTCACATAAGATTTACTCTGGCAGGCAGAGTGGAAGTGAGTTCCTACCGGGATCCACAGAAGACAGACTGGGAGGCCTGTCGAGCTGACCCCAGGTCTGGGCTCCCCGGGATCAATAGGAGGATAGGAAATACAGCAGAGTTGGACATGGTTGTGTAGCAGCTAAATCACACAATCATTTCAGCCTATAATGACAACTGCCCCCTTGTTGCAAGGCATTCCTCCAGGAACGTGCCTTGGTGGAGCAAGGAACTTGCGGAATTGAGGGGACAAGTTCGGAAAAAATATAAAAATATAAAACACCCAGCATAGCGCCAGACTCTACAAAATCCTTGCCAAAGAACCTCATGCATCAATTAGTACTCTCAAAACCCATGTGGGAGAGTACACCACAACAGGGAAGGAGACCATAAATGAACTATTTATGGTACACTTCCCTGGCTTTGAGATCGTAGACCAATCGAGGAACATCTGGGAGGGGCACCGGAAGAGGAAGGTGTCTATAGCGCCGAGTGGCAGACTTCCAGAAGGATGGTTGACTACGATAAAGTCAGATGGGCTATCGACTCATTTGAACCCTATAACTCGCCGGGACTAGACGGCATTTATCCGATCATGCTGCAGAAGGAAGCGGAACTACTGTACGCGATCCTGTGCAATATCTTTAGATGTAGTTTGGCTTTTGGCTATATACCAAAAGCGTGGAGGTTTACTAGGGTAGCATTCATACCGAAGCCTGGGAAAGCAGGACAGGCTACGGCGAAGTCCCTAAGACCAATTAGCCTAATGTCCTTCACTATGAAGGCATTGGAAAACCTGGTGGACAGGTATATTAGGGATGATGTGCTAGTGCGTGCACCTTTACATCGTGACCAGTATGCCTATCGGACAGGAGTTTCGACAGAAACAGCGTTCCACGAACTAGTCAGTTTAGTGGAGGACACATTACAAAACAAGGAAGTGATGCTGGGAGCCTTCATCGATATCGAGGGGGCTTTCAGTAACACGGGTTTTGATTCAATTACCAGAGCTCTCACAGGCAGAGGTGTGGACGGCACGTGTGTCGCCTGGATAGACTCTACGCTTAGGGAGGGAGTGGTGGAAGCCTCGGTCGCATGCGAGACTCTGGCGGCCCGGGTGGCTAGGGGTTGTCCGCAGGGTGGGGTGCTGTCCCCTCTCTTGTGGTGCCTAGTCGCAGACGGGCTACTGGAGGTGCTTAACGACCACGGTCACAGGGTACTGGCCTATGCGGATGACCTGGTCATCATAGCGCGAGGCAGGCACAATATCACGGTCAGAGATCGACTGCAAGAGGCTCTGAACTTGGTCAGTAGATGGACGGTGTTGACGGAACTGATAAACAGTGCTGATAAAACCAACATCGTGGCCTTCACCCGCCGCCGAAAGCAGGATGGTCTAAATCCGTTTACGTTGAAGGGGTTACCATAGAGATGGTGGGGGAGGTAAAGTACCTTGGAGTAACATTAGACTCCAAACTTACCTGGAACCAACATCTGGGTAGAATTACCAATAAAGCGGTGACAGCGTTAACACTGGTAAGACGCTTATATGGAAAGAAATGGGAGCTAAGACCAGACATGCTAAGTTGGATATACAGCATGGTGGTTAAGCCAATGACGTATGCAGCTTTGGTATGGTGAACAAAGACGCATCAAAGAAACGCCATTCAGAGGCTGAGCAAGGTGCAAAGACTTGCCTGCCTAGGAATAACGGGAGCGATGCTGTCGACACCGACTGCAGCCATGGAGGCACTCTTGGACTTCCCACCGTTGCACCTGGTTATACAGGGGGAGGCAAGGACGGGCGCATACAGGTTGCAACACACAGCGACTCCGAAAGGAGTCAGTACAAAATACATGTCGATAACTGAGCATGTGGGAATGGGGGTTTTGGAAATGCGGACCGACCACATGCCGGTAAGGCATAGGTATGGGAATCCCTTCACGGTGTCTATAGCGGACGGACGGGAGGAGGCTGCCAGGTATGCACTGGGAATCAAAGAGCAAGACTTAGTCTTGTACACGGATGGATCTAAGACGGCTAATGGAACCGGTGCAGGGATATGCTCTCAGAATTAGGGCCACAGTTACGCACTGGGAGAGTATGCTTCTGTGTTTCAGGCGGCGGTATATGCCATTCTCCAGTGCGCACACACAATGAATGTGAAAACGGTGACCAATAGACGAATTCACATCATGTCTGATAGCCAAGCGGCACTGAAGGCGTTACGAAGCCGGAAAGTGTCGACCAGGCTGCTAACGGAATGCCTCGACGAATTGGTGGAACTGTCGAGCCGGAACAAGGTCTGGTTGACTTGGATACCCAGGGGATCGAGGGCAACGCAAGGGCCCAGAACCTTTCTTCGGGGTTACAAGGCAAACGGCCCGAAGATACATAGGCGACTGGGTTCGTACGAAACAGCAAGAATACTGGAGAGCCACACCCGGTATAGTACATGGTAAAACCTTCATAGGAAACCCATGTAGGAAAAGAGCTAGAGAACTACTACAGCTTAGTAGGAAACAGCTCTGCATTGTAACGGGACTAATGACCGGACATGCTGAGGTGAACACCTACACAAAATCGGAGTGCTTGAGGTGAATACAAAGTGTAGACTCTGTGGGATAGGACCGGAGACAGCCGATCACATACTACGCGACTGCGAGGCACTAGATCGCAGAAGGCAAAATCTATTTGGGAGAACGAAAGGAGACCCAGAGACATACCTTACCCACTCGGTTAGGAACCTGTACAGATTAGTAGAGGGGACTACCATGCTAGACTTGGTGGTGACTTGAACATACAGATGTGGTACAATAAGCCTGATGGCTGCGGTGCCCACCGGTGACCATAGGTTGGACGGGTCTGGGAGAAAAAAAAACCTAATCTCACCTCAAAATTTTTCATTTGAACTATATAATTTTCTTTTTAACCAATTGTTAGGTGATATGGTAACTCAGTTTGAACTAATTCGCATGGTAATCTAAATACTTAATAAAACAGCAATACAACTGTGCTACTAAATAATTAATATATGTATTTTTTGACCTTTATGTACTTATCTTTTAATTCCTGATTTATTTCCACTTAGAGGTCAATAAAACAATAAATAATTAAATACCAATTTATTCCATAACATATAATAATATGTTTTCGTTAAATAACTTCTTCAGTGGAAGAAATTGACATTTAATATGTGTCAAATTACTAATAATATAAATAAATTGCCATGCCTATCAACAAAATTATCTAAAAAACAAAGAATTCATTGATATATCGAATTTTAATTATATTCACAAGTAATAATGAAGGAATAATGATTTAATACAACATTAGAAATTGAAATGATTTGAATTATTCGTATATCAATCTATTTTTTGTCAAGCTCTAACAATTCTGTTCAAGGACTAGGGAAAAACATGGCAAAAAAACCTAGTCAAGAGCTTAAAATTAATAAAATTCATGCGTGAATTAAATTATTGTAAATAACGCTTAAATTATCAATATCCGTTCTAAAATTTACCGCGTTTTCATCTTTCTTAATGTATATCATTTCGTAAATTAATCTTTTTTTATAAGTATTTTCCTTTTTTAAAATTTTAGTGTTTTGAAAATCAAAATTATGTCGTCTATCTTTAGAGTGCTTAGATAAAGCAGTTTCAGCGGTGACGTTATGTGTAACAGTGTATTGATGGTTATAAATAATGAACAACAATATTAAATTGCTCAAATACGTCACCATCGTTTACAATGCAAAGTTGACACCATCTCTGAATACTATTTATTACTTTGTGGATAATATTGGGATTAATGGTGTTAGGTGCCTCAAGTATTGCTTCTTGCAATTCTTTAACATATGTAGGACCATAGATTTTATTTTTAACAGTACCCCACAACACATATCAGAAGAAGTCAAATCAGGTGATCTTGCAAGCAATGTGCGGATATCGTGCTTTTTACTATAGTAACAGATACTGTTGTAATTGTTAATATAAATGATAACAACTAGTTTATAAATTGAAAACTTTATTCATTCCTGACTAACATTCAATAATCTGACAACGTAAAGTTTACTCTCCTGTTTTTATAATGACACTCTCTGCCTACTTATATCATATCTATTCTACATACTATAACATCTTTCCTTTTTTTTTTTTAAACAAAATCACTACTAACTAAATAAGAGTATCTCATATGAATTCTACATTACAAAGTCTTTATATTTAAGTGGTAAATGTCGTCTACGATTTGGTCGCGTCGTCGGTAAATTCTCGTCGAGCTGAGCTTCCTCAGGGTCCCTCCTCGCTGGGGTCGTTTCGCTCTGCCTTGTGGTTGCTGGTTTGCTCGACACAACTTCTTCTGATTCGGGTGGCATTGTAAGTTTATCTTGTGTGTCATTTTGAGTCATTTCCTTATCACTAGTACTTTCTTCGGTTTCTTGTCTTGGTTTCACGTTCACTTCACTTCTTCGGTAACAGTTTTCATCCACTTTTACGATATATGAATTATCTGGTAGCTTCTCTTTAATGTTTCCTTTTGACCAGATTTTACCATCTAGTTGAACTGAAACTGGCTGACCTATCTTCAAATCTGGGTATTTTCTGGTGTTGCGATCATAATAGCCCTTGCTCAGTCTTCTTTGGTTTTCGATGTGTTTTGTAGTCTTTTAGGGGCTTTAGTTAATGACTTATTTAAAATGCTTAATAACGGTTTGTGATCTGTCTTTACTGTAACTTTTGGATTTGCTGTTATCAGCTGATCAAATCTTATGCACGCGAAAACAACAGCAAGTAACTCTTTCTCGATCTGGGCGTAATTTCTTTCAGTCTTAGATAATGTTCTAGAAGCGTATCCTATCACCGCGTTGTTTTGGTAAAGTGCGACACCTAGACCATAATCACTTGCGTCACATTCGATTATGACTGGTTCGTTTACATTGAAATATTTTAGAGTAGGAGCTGTAGTCATGCACTCTTTTACATTTTCAAATTCACAGTTCTCTATATCCGTCCATTTCCATTCTATATTTTGATGTGTTAACTTTCTTAAGTGAATTACCTTCGAGCTAAGATCTTTTATGTATCTACTTAAATAATTTAACATGCCCAAAAATCTTAAAAGTTCTTCCTTATTTTTAGGTTCAATAAGCTTTTGAATAGCATCTAGTTTCGATTGATCTGGCTTTATTCCATTATCAGTGAGCACATGCCCGTAAAATTTTATTTCATTTACACATAATCTTAATTTTTCCTTATTTAATTTGCATTTATTTTCATTTAATCTATACAGCAAATTTTCTAAATTTTTATTGTGATCTTTCATGGCTTCTTGTTTGTCGCTACCACAGCCATATATTAAGATATCATCTGCTAGTACCTTCACTCACTTTAAGTCCCTTACTAAATTATTCATATTTATTTGGAAAATTTCAGGTGCAGACTTGATTTCAAAAGGTAACCTTAACCATCGGTAACGACCGAATGGTGTCCAAAATGTTAGCAGGCTGCTGGTGTAATCGAGTTTAATTTGCCAAAACCCTTTCTTTGTATCGACTAATGAAAATATTTTAGCGTTACCTAACTCCGGTAGTATCTCATCAATAGTTTGAAATTGATAATTCGGCCTTTCTAGCGCCTTATTAAGTGGAATAGGGTCCACACAAATTCGGAATGAGTCTTTCTTTCTAACTAAGAGTAAATTGCTTACCCAGTCAGTGTGTGTATCTTGCTTGGTAATTATCCCAGATTCTTCTAATCTGTGTAGCTCTTTTTCCAGCTCTGGCCTTAAAGCTAATGGTACACGTCCTGGATTTTGTAATACCGGTTTCACCTCTGGATTCGTTTCTAGTCTAACCTCATTTCCAAAACAACCATAACCTTCAAAAACGTTTTTATATTTTGTGATAATACTCTGAGCCTCGTCTTTCAATTTTCTTTCCATAATGGTGTTGCAATAATTGATCAGTCCCATACTGACGCATGCTGAGATACTAGTACACCATGTTCAACATTAACAACCTGTAACTATAAATCAAATTTTTATCTTTAACTTTACAACATAAATTGCATTGCCCTAGTACTGGAATTTCTCCTCCACCAAAACTATATAGTTTATGTTGTGATTTCTTAATTTTAAATTCATCAGTATTGAATATTTTACACAGATAATTGTAACCAATCAGATTTACATTTGCTCCAGTATCTAATTGACAACTTAGCTTTTTCCATGCGTTATTTATTTTAAAATCTAAAATAGCCTCTACCTTACCTCCAATATTACTATTATCGATAATTTTACATATGTCATAAGTATCATTTTCTACATCACTTTCTCCTGTTTCTATTCCTTCAACACTTTATTTTCTTTCTTCTCAACTTCTTTTCTACTTTCGCTTCTATTTGTTCTTTCTTTCCTTTTTTCTTTTAACATACCTTCTGGAAATGATTCTTTCCTCCGCATGATCTACAAACTTGACCAAATGCTGGACATGCTCCTTTCGTAAAATTATGTAAATTTCCACAAAATTTACAGCTTCCGGCGTTTGATATTTTATTGACAGTCTCTGTGCTCAACTCTTGCATCTGTTGATTAGTCTGCTCATCGATTCTGCATAAATCTAATGTCTCTCGTAATGTTAAGTCAGCTTTTATCATCAATCTTTTACGTAACTCTTTGTTTTTTTATACCTAACACAATTCTATCACGTAATAAGTCAGATTTAAAATCTTTAAACTCACAGTTTTCGATCAGTTTTTCCAGTTTTCTATAATAATCGTCGAATTTCTCGTCTGTTTCTTGATTGCATGAATTAAACATTGCACGCTCATATATTATATTTCTCTTAGATATTAACCTTGACCTGATAGCACTGATTACATTATTTACTGTAGTTTTCTCATCATCGCTTAGTTTAAATCTATCGTATTTAAACATTGCTTTATCTCCAATATGTGTAAACAGAATTCTGATTTTCTTTTCCTCTTCGCTAAGTGGCCATTTATCCATTCCCGTAGCGATTGCATAATCTTGAAAACTCTTTACAAAATGTTCATAATTCTCACCAATATTACCCTTTTCAACATCTAAAGGTAACGGTTTCGGTACGTTCTGTCCTGAGTTCGTATTCATCAACGAAAGGTTCTTAGTAATTTCCGCTAAACTATCCATTTGCTTCTTTAGAAACTCCATTACCGTTTCGTTATCCATATTATAATAGGAAATTTCTTCGCCAAATTCTATTATAATATAATCATACACCTGACACCATGTTTTAATTGTTAATATGAATGATAACAACTAGTTTATAAATTGAAAACTTTATTCATTCCTGACTAACATTCAATAATCTGACAACGTAAAGTTTACTCTCCTGTTTTTATAATGACACTCTCTGCCTACTTATATCATATCTAACATACTATAACATACTATCCACGGTGCGAAATCTCTAAATAAGAGATGATACCATGATTTAGAACTAAACTGTTGGCAGCAAAATTCAAAATAGTAAAGTTCATAACTAAAAATGGTTTATTTTATTAATTATTACAATAACTATCAATCATATCAATTGTACAAAACGTAAAATTTTTCTTATCCTGTTTTTAAATAACACTCTGCTTACTTATATCATTATTCAAACGAGGAAAAATATAAATCTTTATACTATAATACTATCCTAACGCCACCTTGTGAAAGTTACTGCTAGATACTATCCTAACGTCACCGTAAAGTACGATGTTATCGTTTCTGTGAGTATATGTATGATGGTGTGCTTTTGTCGTAGACAGTACAATAAATAAAAGTTGAGATTGCTTCCGAAGAAGCAAATTTATAAGAAGCTTCCATATCATGCGATACGCAATTGCACTGAAAAAAATTAAAGTAAGTTTATTCCTATAAAAATAATAAAAAATCGAGGAAAAATTAACTTATTAGATTCGTATGGGCAAATGACTGAACTACAAACATGATTGAAAATAGTAACATTAATTTATTAGATAAAACGCAAAAATAACAATACTGAATACTCCTACCACATTATTTAAATTAAAGTTGGAAAGTAAGTTTAATTCAGAGAAAAATAAATAAAAACTCAAAACTAACAATAAATAGTTTCAAATCAATATCGTCTATGATAGCCTTTGCTTTCACGAACAGCTTGCAGCCGTCGTGGTGTACTTTCTATTAGTTTGGAGATAGTTATCGAGAGGGATGTTATTCCATTCTCGTAAAAGGGTAGTCTAAAAGTCTTTTTAGTTTTTTTTTGTTGTTTTCTAGAATTCTTCTGTCTAATTCGTCCCATAAATGTTCAATTGGATTAATGTCCTGACTTTGCGGTGGTCAGTCCAATACATATCCTAGGTTCTTGAAGAAAATTCTTTGTTACCCTCGTTGTCTGTTTCGGATCATTGTCGTGCTGAAACACAAACGTTTCTGCTAGACCTACTTTCGCAGAAGATTCAAACAAATTTTATTCAAGAATGTTGACATAACGGTTTACATTTAAAATTCCATCAATAAACACTAAATTTGCCACCCTTCATGCACTAAAACATCCCCATACTAGAATGGCGCTTCCACCTTGTCTCACAGTACATTTGACGAATTTTTGTTTCAAGACTTGGTCGGGTTGTCGCCATACCAATCTTCGTCGCTTTTGTGACCGTAATTCAAATTTCGATTTGTCACTAAAAAATGACTGTCTCCCAAAATGCTGCGTCCTTATTTGCGTGTAGATTTGCAAATGTCAATAGTTTCTTTGTCTTAGTTTATTGCAAACGCAGGTCCATACTTGTGGCCTCCACGTTCACCAGACTTGACCCCTATGGATTTTTTCCTTTGGGGCTATGTTAAGGACAAAGTTTACAGTATTCCGGTGACAACTGCAGAGGAAACAAAAGAAAGAATACGAGGAGCACTTTGAACAGAAGCGCAAATACAAAGGTCACTAGTAATCAAGTGCTAAAACGAATAAATAAATGTTTGGAACTGAATGGGGTTAATTTTGAACAAAATTTGAAATAAGTTATTACGTTTTAATACCTACCTTATTTATTCATTCTTAACATAGTTTTTTTAATGTTATGTTGGTTTCAAAATAAATTTTACTGTTCTGTTTCTTCTTTACTCGAAAAATATATTTGCTTTTTATTTCTTTATTAACACGCTATTGAACTGTCATTAGAAAATTAGACATGACGCTAAAACTGTTACGAATTTTCATACCCACCTTTAGCGTTCACACGAAATTTCTGAATACATTCACTTAATTTGCGAATAGCTCCTAAAATATTCATTTTAGGTATAGGAAATATCATTTGATGAAGAATTTAATTTTCTACCGTTCGCGACAAAAATATACAGGGTGTTCCAATTACGAAGTTATTAGTGTTTGAAATTTAACAAATTAGGTCGGTAAATACTAACACCCTGTATAGTATTTGCACACAAGTGAAAATAATTTTCAATCGCCAATCTTAGTAGCTGTCTAACTTCCAATAATCATTCATCAACTGTTCTTCATACCGAAGAAATACGTCACTACGTACTACGATGCAGTTGATAAAATTTTCATAAAATTCAAATTAGCTATAAAATGGTAATGTTTACACCAGTCGAAATAAATGATCTATACGCCAAATTTGTTGCTGAATTCAATTGTTTGAAGAAAAATTGGGTAATTCATTAAAAAAAATGAAGTTGATTGTGCTTCCGGCGAAACCGGAAATAGAAAATATGTACTAATATTTTCTAAAAGTTTGCCCCCATGCCCAAAATACCTCTGCAAATTTACAAATATGGAACTTGCTTAGTTGCTGAGATATGGTTAACGTAAGCTCGTCCTGTTACACCCTGTATAGCGGCCAGAGGGCTTCTACTTTAGCTAAGGCTGGACATTTTGTCCGTTAGCCTCCTTGACTCTCATGAGGCGGCCCTTCTTGCCCGAATGTTTTACGGTCTGTTTGATTTAATCACTGTGAGTGGACGGCCAAATCACGGCCAGATGTTAATTGCCGATCTTCAGGATCCTCCGAGTTTGGACACGAGGCGGCGGTCTGTCGGGGTCCAACTCCCCCAAGTGCTGGATCAGCGAATTCTCCGACCTCGAGGCCCTTTGAAGGGTTTCTCTGGCCAGCGCCAGCGCGTACTCGTTCAAGGGCGCTATTTGCAAGTCACGGTGCAGTTGGATATTGGTCACGAACGAGGGTGCCGCAGCTATGATGTGCAACACCCGCTTCTGAAGCACGTATCGAGTCTCTTGACTTGGAGATTTACTGGCGCTGGACCAGGTCATGGCACCATAGGTCAAAATAGGTCTGAAAGAGGTCTTGTAAATGAGTAGCTTTACTCTCAAGCTGAGAAAGCTTTTCCAGCATATAAGGAGAGCCAGAGCGCCTCGAGCACGCAAAAATTTCGCAGAAACGGCGGCAAAATGCTGCTTAAATGTAAGCCTCCTGTGATGCCGAGGTACTGGACGTGGGTTTCTCACGGCAGACCCCGGCCCTCGATGTTAATTTGAACAGGTGGAGGATTACGTTTGCTGGAGAAACGGATGGCAGCGCACTTATCTGCGTTAATTGTTAGACGCCACTTGGACGCCCACTCACAGATCTCATCGACGGATCTCTGGAGTCGACGACAGACCAAGGAATCGTTCCTAGAGGTCGTATAGATTGCCAAGGAATTTCGTATCTCCTCCGTAAGTCGGAGGAGTTGGAAGTCGGCCGATAAGCCTTCCCGAAACCCGAACTGCTCGTCGGGCAAAAGATTTGCCTCGCTGATAAAATCTCGCAGTCTAGCAAGAATAACATTCTGCGATTTTGGGTGCCTTCCCGTTTTTGCGAAGAGCTATGCACCTGAGAACTTCTACCTGTCCGACAGGAGGGAGCGGATCCAAAAACACCCCACCAATACTCTCGAGGAAGAGGTTAACCTCACGGTGTAAAGGGCCGTATTGAGGTTGATCCTCCCCACCACGAAACACAGCCTCAAGATGGCCGGCAAAAACATTTGTGCAGTCTTCTATAGAATAGGCGCGACCCGCAGGTCCCTGAAGTGGGACGCTATCACCAGTCCTTGCCTTTCTTCTTTTCAGAGCCCTAGACAGTCGCCAAAGGGAATTGTCACCGGGAACAACCCCCGAAACTGCACGCCACCATTGCTTCTCTCTAAAGGAATTAAGTTCAGTGCGCAAGTGCGTAGAGAGAAGATTTGAGATCGCCTGGTCTCTCGGACTTCCCGTGAGTTGATAGTGAGTTATATGGTATAGCGGCCCATAATTGCGTTTTACATACATTGGATGAACTTTAACAAAAAATTGCAGAAACTTTAACTGATATTAAACCCGAAATATTACACAATGTGTTCGATAATGATAAGAAGAGTGAATTTCTGCTTAAATTTACATGGGCAGCATTATGACCAAACGTTGTAATTTTTAAAATTTCAAATGATTAATATGTTGAATAACTATTATAGTTTCGTAATGATTTCCATTAATATAACCAGAAATTAAAATAGAATATAATTTAAAATATTACCATAAAAAAAATTATTGTGATTACCTTTCAATAAATTAGTATATAAATCACTAAATTGTTCCTTCTTTTATGTTACGCCTATGATATACAATATTTACAGCTTAGAGAAGTTGACTTATACTTTGTATACTCTGTATACATATGTATATTATGGTAATATGGAAAATTTTATACGTACAACTATGTATTTATAATTTGTAAATTTTTGTAAACTATTCACATACCTATAATTTTTAAAATAAATATTGTATGCATAAGTATAATTCGTTTGCTTTAATCCATTTGAAAACTAACATCTATCCGAGCTATAGAAGTTACGGTTACCTATTCCTATTTATTCTTATTCTTTGTTTAATATTAAAAAAGTGTGCTGGTAAAAATGGCTTCTTTTAAATTAATTTTCTCTGAAGTGCTTCCTCTATATTCAATGGTTATTTCCATAAAAACCCAACAACTGAACGCTGGAATTAAAATCTGCTTTTACTACAACTTGACGTCTTCATGATCCAGAATACGTATTTTTTGTAGTAAGTACTCTTAGTGTCTAAATTCTGTAAGAAATTATTTTTATACCCTAAACACTTCTTTTTCTGATGTATTCCAGAAACAGTTTAGGTAATTTAATTGCACAATTTACTTCGGTAGATTACTAGCCAGTACTTTAATATTGAAACTGTTTACAGTTTAATTGCCAGTATGAAACGGGTAAATCAAATCAATTAATTATAGTAGGTATTTAATTCTAAAAACTAAACTATTTAATACTACTTGTTACGATTGTTTGATCAAAAATTGGTGATTGTTCCTGACATTGTTTAGTTTCTTTTTCCTGATATTGATGGGATTTTAAAACAACATTAATTAATATATGAATCAAGGATAGATAATCCTTGGACCATATATTAATTAATTCATGGTTTATAACAATCGGAATTTTGTTTGCTGAATTTTTATTTAATTTTTTTAAATACATTTTTATACGAAATCGTATACTAGTAACTATAAGTAATTAATAGTAAATATTAATAATATGTCTAAATACACCTCTTAGCAAAAAATTTAACATTTTGGTGTAAGGTTATATTCGCTTATACTTACGCGCCATAGCCTTTACCGTTTTATTCAATTTGACTCTTATAGCTATGCGTAAACTCTTGCTACTCATAATATATACTAGTTCTAATTAAAAACATTTTAATTTAATGTAAACATTTCATAAAGAAATTTAAACATCTTGAACAGTTTTCTACATATAAATGAATTGTATTTATAAATCATCACATCTCGAAAAAATGACTTCTCAGAAAGTATTCTAACTACATACTGAACCATAAGCTCATTGTGTATTTAAAATATTATCAAAATATTTAGCCAACAATATGAATGCCGCTAAAATTAAGTATAACTGTACCAGCAAATACTTCCAAAAAGAATCACTCACAATTAGTACAATTATCAAGAAAGAAACCGTTTTTTGAAGAAGCCTCATTCTTGCTAATGTGATTCACCGTGAAACACAATGAATGTTATAAAAGTAACAATTCTTTTAACAATGTTACAAAGTGTGTTAGGAAATCATAACTTCAGCACATCTAACGATCTGGTTTCTAGAAAAGGAAAATGTAAGAACTGATGATATATATGTACCTACATATGTATAATTCATGCATAACGCGCAAGTATATTTTTAGGGCTTTGGAGCTGGGCATCAATATGGGGTATTGGTATTGTTCGTTTTCAGAATGGAGTTTGTCGTGGATCAGACAGTTTAGACGGTACATGTTATACGAAGCGACAATGTTCAGATATTAGTGGTATTGCATCCGGCTCATGTGCAAGCAATATTGGTGTTTGTTGCGTTCGTAAGTATATTATGTGATGTAACATAAGTTCAATTAGTCTTTACGTCCTGGATAGTGTTGAATTTGTAAATGCATGTCGTGCTTAAATTATTAATATAACCTATTTATTTATTAAGCATCGACATCGACTACAAAACATGATTACAGCAGGTATTATGAACTTTACATTACAGTACAACTTACATATACATACCCAAGCAACAATTTGTGACTGCAGTTACAATGCGACGGAAGTTAGTTTTGTAACGTTCTTGTAACGTAATATTCTAGTGAACATGGTAACCGAGGTAATAAAAAAGCTAGATTATTACTATAATATTAGTCTTAAATGAGTGTCATTGGTAACCGGTGTAATTTTAGTTAGAAGCAAAACTAATAGTATCAACAAGTGTTCAAATAGTTTATTTTTTAACCAACGAGAAACTTATTTTGCGTTTGTGTAGCAAATGGGTTAATTTTGTAACTGCGGTTGTAATTCAGTCGCGTAAATAAGGCTTTTTATATAAGTTAAACATCATACACGCATGCTTCTGCTAAAAGTGTCGGTGTATTAATCATATGGTCACATTTAGTAGGTACTTCGTTGCGCTTGGTATGTTTGTGTGTGGGATCTGTTTCTAACTGTTGTTTATGCTATGGTCAGTGATTCCCCAATGTGATAATTATTTCTAAAATCTTCAAACATATTCATTCTGCGGGCAGTTAAATCTTTTATATAAATTTATAACTTTATATAATGTCTAGTGTTTTATACCTCGGTTTATCCTATAGTCTTTATGTTGTATGTACAAGTGTATTAGTACAAAGAGATGTCTACATGTAGGCTTAAAAATATTTTTAGTTTAGCGTTAGTGTAATTTTTTAAGTTCGTTTGATTAGCTCAAGTTAAATATACACAGGTATGTATGTATAGCAGAACAGTACAACAGCAAAAGGTTAAAGTAATAATTCCGTGGATGTGGAAACGTATGAATTTTCAAATGCTTATTTTAAAAATGCGTACACGTCCCAACACGATTACCATCCCGTGTAAACAGAAACGTCTGAATATAGTTGATACTACGTAACAATAACAACGTTTAGGAAAAGTATCAGCAAGGTTATAATAACGTAGGCAGATAGCGTGTCTGCAACGTGTTGTGTACTGATTTGGGAAAAGTGTCAAGTAGGAATAAATGTGATCGGTTACAAAAATCCTTTAGCAAATACAGTTGGCACGTACATACGTGAGAGGTGTGGGCAACGACTTTTACACCAAATTTTTACCAAACTCGTTGCACAACCTAAGTTGTATTACGGTGTTACAACCGTATTTACACCAAACTTTGCTACTTGGGATATGTATGTTTTACGTCAGAATTTATGTCGTCGTCTACAGTGCAGTGTTTATCAAAACTGCTCACCATTTGTTCAAGCAAGCCTTCGGCCGGCATCGGTTTCTGTAGGTAGGTGATTTATTGGGCTATTAGTATTTAAAACACCGAGCAATTATGTGGATCAGGTAGGAGAATTGAAATGATTTCTTGAGAATGTATAATATATACCGAGATTTAAATATGCTTTAAATAGCTTTCTCACAGGGAGGTGATTGGCAACGCAATATTTACTCTGAAAAGTAGGTAATTAAGTACAAATAAGGTTGTATTAATAACTGTCTTTGCATAGTAATAATAATCATAATAATAATAATGTTGTTGAATAGGTTATTTAATATTTAAAGTATTTCAAATTAAAGAAAAAATGTAAGGTAGTAGAAGTCGGATGGAGTTGTTTAAATGAAGTTATATTAATTACTTTTGATAGTAAATCATACCTTAAGAAATAAAGTTATTAAATTTTGTGTATTAAGGAACCTACTTTCAAAATGCTGGGAGAATAGAGTAATACTTTACAAATTCACTATATACAGGCTGTCCCGGATTTTATATTACAGACTGTAAATCCACACCCGGTATATTTACGATTAAATATTTCAAATAAAAGTTGCTTAGTTTTTTAAAGTCTACGAAATGACAGAGCCAGTTTTACATTTGCTTGCTACATTTCTTGAAGATCGTTTGAAGGTCAACTTTTGTTTTTTTAATGGAAACCTATATTTTTCAATGCAGTGTTATATTAACCAGAAAGATACAAATAGCTTTTGTCTGAAAAATTTTACTTTTACGTTTACCACTATTGAGAAAACAATACTACTTTAGTCCCATCAAATAATCGGGAAAAGAAATTTATTAAGTTACCGTTCCACCCCATAACCAAAGGATTGAACCGCGTTTTTCAACAGTTCAATTTAAATGTTTGTTATAGGACCAATAGTACGTTAAAAAAATCTTTTAGGCAACCCGAAAGACAAACCTGAGATGAGACAGAAGTCTGGAATTTATAAAATTGCATGTAAAGACTGTGATCCAATTTATATCGGGCAAACAAAAAGGTCAATAGAGACTAGATATAAAGAACATCTAGCTCACTTTCGATATGGAAGAAAGGAATCGCCCGCAGTAGCGCAACATTTAATTGAAAAGGGACATCATATTGAAATAGACAGTGTCAAATTATTAAAAGCCGTTAATAAACCACGGGAACTCAACGGCTACGAGAGTATTTACATTTATAAACACGAAAATAATCTCATGAATAGAGAACCAGCGATTCTTGGAAAATCGGTCTTCTTCGAGAATTTAAGTCAGTAAAGGAGGGTCCCTTCTCAACATGTGTTAACGATTAGTCCGGTTGGGTAAAGATCGCATGCCATGCTTGTTTATACTAGAAGGAAGGGGATGTTTATAGTGATAGCTTTCAATTTTATTTATTCGTTCGGTATTCGGTTGATGATGAAAACCCATGCATTCTCGAAACTCGTGTCCCGAGTAATTAATCAAAGTTGTGGTGTTTGGTGATATCGATGTTTTAATTGTTTATTACGAGCCCATAGTCCTTGAAATCACTCTGATATGACATTTATATTTGAGGGCTTTCGGGTTTTGACCGCGTCAATACAAGAATAAAACAAAAGTGAAAATTAAAATACAAACAAATAAAATATATATACATATATACAACTTACTCAAACTCGACGTTTCGCCACTAATGGAAGTATAGCTTCTTCAGGAGCAAAACTAGATGAGATACTCCCAATTCCGATGCTACTACTACTACATATTGCTCTTTCGATTTTAATTCTTATAAAACTCATTTCGCAGATCATATAACACTCGGTAATTAAGTGCCAAATTGATAAGATTTTTCTGATTAATTTCTATAATTCACATTCGAATTACCTCACACACCAACAGTAGTATGCAACATCTCGCTGCGCGACAAAACGTTTCTTGTCGCGTCGTATAGTGCAGTATGCATATGCATTTTCCCAAAACAATTTGTATGGCATAACACAATGAAAAAAAATTGTTGTGCTATGCAATGTAGCGTAGCGCCGTGTAAGTCTGGTTCGATTCTAAAATATGTGACCTGAAAACTGTAGATAACTATTAAATGCAAACATTGATGAGGTAATGTCTAGAAAATTGTTGACAGACACTTACAGTATGTTACCATAACACCTTAGTTATTATAAAATTTCTATTAAAATTATTGTATTCTGTTTAGTTCAGCGAACATGTGGTGCAAGTTCTTCCTACAATAACACATACTTTGTTAATCCTGCTTTTCCAAATACAATGACAGCTGGGAGTGTATGTGCGTTTACTATACAACAGTGTAATCCGTCAATATGCCAGGTGAGTACTTTACATGATACTAAAGAATATATATCGGTTACTGAATTAATACGAATTAAGTCGAAGTTTTGCACACAATTGAAACAAAAATCATATTTTGTAAAATATGGCATTATTATGCATGAAAAATTTACATATTATATGGACAGTATTGCAATAAAAAGTAATGGTTTAAAGAATTTTCATTTTATATTTGACGGTATAATACATTTACAACAGAAAACTCCATAAATTATAATAGGTAAATTATCACACTTTAATTACACGCGGGTGGTACCTACCTTACGATAATGGTGACAATGAAAAACAAAAATACGTCAATTTCTAATACAAAGCGGACATGTTTTGACATACCATAGGTACTGTCACCTTCTTCAGAAGCTTTCAAACGATTGATGTTATCTTCTGTTTCTCCTTAGATAAAGTGATTCAGTTTGGTATTAACCCACCTGTCACTGTTTTAGTTTTGGGAAAAAGTATAACAAACCATATATTTTTACGATGACTTCTGTCAAAACGATGATAAATTCAACTTTTTTTAAATCACACCTTGTATATTTTTACACTGTTTGAAAGGTCTTTTACTTCTAATTCCGAATATGTATTACACTATGATCAACTAAAAGAAAAATAATAAAAAATTACTCCGATGCGAAACAAGTAGCTGACGATGAAAACTATTGTTAAGAATGTTATTTAATAATTTTAGCAAAAACAACAGTTCATCAAATGCACAAAATGTGTATTGTTGATCTCAAAACACATTTCTGTTCTACATAATACCCCCTGAGTTCAGGCATGCTAAAAAACTCCTTGTTTCCAGTGGCAACATTCATATTTTATTCTATTCTGCAGACCTTGGAAATCTACAAGGGATGTATTATAAACCCTTTCTTTAGGTATGGTTACAGAAAGAAATCTCGTAGGAAGAGATCTAGAGATATATGGAGCCATTTTACTTCCGCACTACGATTTCTAAATCTTCCAATATAAATTTCATTTAAATAATTGGTTAGAATTCTGTCATCATGAGCTCCTACATCATCTTGCCCTAACATCAGATGTGATCGAATTTCCAATGGGACTTCATCCATATATTCGTGAAATTTATCCAATAATTTAATCCAATAATTATTCCATAAAGGATGCCACACCACACATTTATTTCCCAAAAATTTTGAAAATTAGTTTCCTGAAGTTTGGTAGGAGGAATCTTAAACGGATGCAATTTATTACCTTTCAAAATCCGTTAAATTGATGAAAAAGAAGTATCAGTTCCATCGACTGCAAAGTGCGGAGGCGCACTATTAGAATCAAATACTTATTTGGTAATTAATCGGAAAAGTCTCTGCAAGAACACGTACAAGTTTATCTTTCAGTTCCAGTTATGTCTATCCCATAAGAATTCCTTCAAAGAAGGATCGATATCTGCTGCAACGCCCGGGGATGTACGATGAAGATTCTCTTCAATGCTTAACATGACAGTAAGTTTAACATCTGCCTTCAATTTAGAATGACCTTTCAATGAATTATCTGTTAAATAATAGCGTCTTTGTTGATTTGAATTGTATCCCCACTTTGGTCAACAATTACATCTTCTGAGGACTGCGTACCGTTTTCTTGAAAATTCTTTTGCAAGCTATCTTCTGCATTGTTCAAGTCTTCTTCAGTTTGAAGAGAGTTAATGACTTCTTTCGTAAAATGCGAATCATTAAGTCCCACTCACAGATCTAGTACCAAATAAAGCTTCACATGGACTCTGCCCGATTTTTCATTAGTTGTATAAAGCGCAAACATTCAGTCCAGTGACTATTGTTGGTACTTTGCATCCATGTAATAATCATATTTTGGACATCCTGATTAGCTCGTTCCACGAAACCTTGACTTTCACTATGGCGAGGTTTTCCATGGACTGTTTTTAATTCTGGCCACACTTCAGAAAGTTCATTAACTATATGATTTGCAAACTCTCTACCATTATCAGACTACAATACATTTGGAGCCCCAACGGTAGTAAAAATATCAAGCAAAAAATATGCAATTTCCGCAGCTGATTTCGTTTCCAGCGCTTTAAGGAAAACAAACTTTGTCAAGTGATCTTGATGATTCAATATGAATTTATATTTTCCATCTGCATACGCCTGTATGTCTATGTGCACTGTCTACTTGATATCTAAAATTCAGTTCCTCAAATAATATAATGGTTTAACAACTAAACCTTTCTTGGAAATGGATTGTTTTTGCTGACAAGGTTTGCATAAAACTAAGTACCTACGTCATGATAATTTCTTTGGTAACATTTAAATACCTTTTTTGTAGTTCCTTTAACATACGTGTACGGCCACCATGTCCTACACTCAGATGAGTATTGTGAAGAATATCAAACAATTCATCAATATTTAAATAGTATAAAATTGTCGGTTCTTCTAAAGTTAGCGGTCGTATAAGTTTTTCTGTGCTATTCACATCGATAACATCAAATCTCGATAATCGACAACAGTAGCTGAAAGAAAGATAGATACGTGAAAAAGTTGGATTATAGACCTACATACATGCATTGAATTATTGTTATAATACTATCAAAATATATACCATATAAAAATCTACCTCTCTTAGACAAAAGTGCCATTTTTATTAAATTTCTCTTTCATTTCTTCCATTTTAGAAACAACGCTAACCAGAATTTTACATATGTTTACTGTGTATGTACTTGCAGTAATGATCGCGTCACGGGCGCACTCGAATTGCACCACAGATAAGTAGGTCGACCGAACCAGACCATGGCCATGTTTCGCCTACCTAAACTGCACCATCAATAACAATAATTTAACATTAAATTTATTTAACAAACCTTAAGTATAAAAATGAACAAGTAAAAATGAAACTGTTTGGGTATCAAAGGACATTGTATTAAATTTTTTGCTTTAGTGGCATAGTAGACATAATAGAATAAACGGTCATGGTCATTTTCTTATTAATTAAATTTTGATGATTTTGAGGATATTATTGAAGAGTGTGCTTCCATTAAAGCAAGAAAAAATCCATTATGAAGTGATTTTATTTTAGTGTATTTTTATTAGATTCTTAATAATAATAATAATAATAATAAATGTATTTTATAATAAACAAGCATTTTGATTGTTGTAATTTACCATAGGACATATTTTTTAATAAAGTTGCTTTATAAATTCTGCTAAAATTTAATAATATTCGTTCTTTTTTACAATAACACTTAAATATTTAAATATCCTCTTCCTAACCCTTTTATTTCTTAGTAGAACTAGTTAGTAGGGCCACGTATCTTAAAGTAGTCCCCGGTCCCAGAGGACTTTAATGCGGCGCTGCTTATTGTAGATCAATTTGGTCCGCGCATTCATTTTAAATATAAAATTGGCTTAAATATTAAGTACGTTTCCAAACATTCCAAATTAAATCATTTATGATCATTTAAAACAGATTTTCCGAGAATTACTTTAATTACACCTAATTTGAACACGTGGTGCAGTTCGAGTAAACGGTTCTAGGTACCTGAAATTTTTGTAGTGCAGTTCATTTACCGGTTTAAGGCAAGATTTCGTAGTGCAGTTCTTCTGCACCGCGCGTCACTGTTATCGTTACGCATAATGGCCGGCCGAAACTCGAAATAGCACTTAAAATAATTACGAGCTTAGACAAAGTGATTCGGCCACTTCGAATAACGGCCGGCCAGTTCTAGTAATGTCTAATCGAACATGGGCGGTAACATGTACATATACCTATATTATAAATGGTGGTTCATCGGAATGGATTGATTTTGGAAAAATTATAGACAGAAATTTGATATTGTACTAAAGTCGATGGGGACTATTCGACTAAAATATTTTCAAGATAGTGGCACTCTGGGATATATCCGAAGTAGCCGCCAATTTCCTAACTTTAAAGATATCTAGATATTAATAATGTTTCGCATGCGGGAGCCAATTCGTTAGTCACGCCTCTGCTTTCGCTCCGAATTGGTCCACTCTATTCCGAAGTCTGACCCTTTTTTATTTTTGTTTGAATTCTTATGCTAAAATTGACGTTTGCAGACAAAAAATCAATTACACGTACGCCTGAAAACGGCAATAAATATTGTTTGCATTACTTCTTTCTTCGTTACTTAGTCATGACAGTGTTTACAAAATTATAAGTTATCAGTTGCCAAAGAAAAGTCATTTATGTAATCGTAATTATAATAAATCAAACCGGGGCGTTTAAATTATATAAACGATGACTGTATAAATTTATTTATCAATCAATAAAAAAAAACCTCATGAACAATTTGGGCATTTATTAAAATATTTATTTCTAAGTATTATTATGTACATTATTCCGTTTCTGAAGTTTTTTGTGTAGTTCGTGTAACGGTATTTTTAGATGATTTTCGTTTTTATGGATATCGAGTTGCAAATATTTTACACGTTAAATAGTAATAAATAAATTTAAGTAATCATCGTTTGTATAATTTAAGGAGTAATAAACAATATTTATTACTAACTTGTCAATACTTTGAAAGCTACCCATATTTATAGTAGACATCTTTATACAAAATGACCCTTATTTTTAGTACCGAATAAGATAAAATTATAAAAATTGCTACAGAAAAATTGTTAGAATTAAAAAATGTGAGAATATACAGGATTTTACGTTTAAAATTAGGAAGTTGGTGACTAGTTCCGATATACCTCGGAATGTCGCCATCTTAGTATGATGTCAAATTTTCAGATCATTCCTGGCTACAGTTTTTCCACAATAAATCAGTTTAGATCCAGAGGGACTTAAATATAATTTTTGAGCGATTGGTTGTTTTTATCACTTTACCGTCTCTGTTTCTACGACGGTAAGTTGCTATTACTGGTTGCTATGTGTAACAAAACGGTAAGTAATTTACTTACCGTTTCAGTGAACGGTAAGTGAATTAAACAGAACCACAAAACAGAACTAGGAAAGACAGTATCAAAAACACACATGACTTGTTTGGAGCAAAACCATAGAAACCATGGAGCAGCCATCCAACGGTTTCAGTTCCAATCTTCGTGATTTTCACAAATTTATTTATATAAATTATTATTATAGAGATTTCAATCGCGCAAAAAACGTTATAAGCATGTCGAACGTTAAGGGTTACCGTTCTCTCAGACAATCATTGGAGTCGTCGTTTCGCTCCTCCTCCAAACAACTGTCTTCGAACGGTAAACATCCCTTACCGTTCTCCATATTTAATATACTATAGTGTTAACGTTGTATGACATTAAAATAAATTATCCTGTCTAAAAAGAATCTCGTTTTTAACAAAGCTGTAAATATTCCTATACTGTAACAATTACAGTATTTCTTATTTGTTTTTTTATACTAATTTTTCTTACATGTTTCTCTTATAGGTGAGAATTGATTTCTTAACCTTATCATTAGCACAACCTAACGCTAATGGCAGCTGTATTTATGACTCTATGAATATCATAGGTGGAGCATCAAATATTCCTGCTATATGTGGAGAAAATAGTGGCTTACATCTCTACGTAGATTTTAATGGAAATTCAAATATAAGGATAGTTATATCTACATCGAGCGATGCATCAGTGACAAAAGCATGGAAGTTAAAAATCGCTCAAATTGCTTGTGACTGCCCAACCAGAGGTAAATTAGGAAATGAATTATAATTAGAAATGGCATATTGATCCCACATATATAGTTAAAGATATTTCGAGCGTTATTGGATTTGCAGTTGACAGCTAGCCGAATGAAAGAAATTTTGAATTGAGAGTTAATATGCAGTCGTGGTGTGCATAAATATGCCACAATTGGCGAGCTCCCTTAATCATCCAATGTAGATTTTTTTCTTATAATTTAAATTAAATGCAAAATTGCATGCGTACACAGTTGGCATGTGTGTCAAATTTGCCACCTCTAACTAAGAAACTTGGATAAAATTCGAAGAGTGAACTAATTTTATTGAGACTGCAATCCCAATTGAATTATATTATTTACTATCTAACTATAATACTATATTTATTTATTTATTTGTTTGGGGCACAAACAGACCGAAGTCCAACAAAGTGTCCACTAATAGACAATAGAATAGTTAACAATGTCAATACACAACACTTACAAAAAATTGATAACATGTAAGATAGTATTAGATATTATTATTTTAGCATGTAAGATAATATTAGAGTGGATAGGTGAGAACAATGTCATGACTGTACAGAAAAAAATAAAAGTTATTCTGACGAGCCACACCGACAGACTATTTGTAGTACACGACGCTTAGTCCACAATTGAGGTGAGAAACAATCAATGTTATAGTTATTAATCGCGTTGCTCATTCTCGTAATTGGTGCGTTAATCGCTGAATTTGTGCGAAAGTAAGGTACTTGTAAATTTGGGGGGTTACGAGTTATGCGTTGAGGAACTGAAATCCCCATACAGGACAATAAATAAGGAGAGTCAACTAAGCTTGATAATATCTGCATGCCGAAGAGTATATCGGTAACTAAGTGTTTTTCTGTTAAAGAGTGCATATTGAAATATGCACAACTGGTCTCGTATGTAACGAAGGTAAAACCTGTTTTAATGGAAAGGAACCTAACAAACTTTCTCTGCAGTCTCTCTAATCTATGGGTGTGAGTACTGTACTGCGGATTCCAGATTTGGGAGGCATAACTAAGGTGTGGATAGACGTGGGCATAATATAAAGATTTTAAAGCTAGTGGTGAAGAGAAGGACCTGCATGTTCGATATATAAAACCAAGCATTTTATAAGCCTTGGTGGTTGTATAATTTATGTGTTCGTCAAACAATAGTTTTGAATCTAGAATCACTCCACTCTTTACTAACAGAGAGGAGATTGTCGTTATCGATACTATAAGGCAGAGAAAATATGGTTTTGTTACGGGAGAATGTAATATATTGACACTTAGCGGGATTCAAGAATAATTGCCTCCGCTGACAGTAACTCACCAGCCGACTCAAGTCGTCCTGCAGGAGCAGCCAACTTTAAGTCGACCGCGTAACATAAGAATTTAGAGTTACGGAAACAGGTATAAATATCGTTGATATAAATGTTGAATAGAAGTGGGCCGAAATGTGAGCCCTGTGCTACTCCTGATGAAATAGCCTTATATGATGATTTAAACCCGTGCACCGTCACGGCTTGAGTTCTATTAGTGATATATGATGAAAACCATTTTAGGAAGTCACCATAAATGCCGACAGCAGCCAACCGCTCAAGCAGTATTCGATGATTTAACTTATCGAACGCCTTGCTGAAGTCGGTGTAGATGCAATCAACCTGCACGCGACCATCCATACTCCCCAGTAGAAAATCAACATGCTCAGCAAGGTTACTCTGAGCAGACCTACAGCGAACGAATTCTGCTTAAATGCGTGATAAACCCTGTCATAAACGATGGACTCTAGTAGCTTAGGAATCACTGACAAAAGAGATATAGAGCGGTAGTTGTGAGCATCTCCCCTATCACTTCCCTTAAAACAGGTACAATATGAGATGTTTGCCACTGGGAAGGAAAGGTAGCGCATCCCAAGGGCATATTAAATAATATTTTAAGAGGAAGTAGTAGCGAGGATGAGCAGCTCTTAACAAACAGCGGAGGAAGACCGTCTGGACCTGCCTCTTTGCGTATATCCAGTTCATTTATTTTTTGAAGTACTGTGGTTTGTTCAATACGAAAAGTACCTATGGCTGCATTGGTATAACACTCAGGTAAGTTATTGGGGAAGTGGGAAGTATTATCGTCGACCACAAACACGGACGAGAAATATCGCGAGACGAGGTCACATACATCTTGGCCACCAGATGCAGTTTCTTGATCACATCTGATGATGTTGGGTATGGATTCGACAGTACGACGTTCACGTGAGTAAGCCCAGAAATACTTAGGATTGGTGGTGATGTTGTCCTCTACCCTACGAATATAACAGCTGTAATCTTCCCTTATCAAATATTTTGATCGAGCTCGTGAGTTAAATGCTCGTTAATAAATAAACTTGGGGAAATGTTTGGTACATCTATGCCAACGGTAGAAGAGTTACGTTTGTGTAGTCTACCGGTAGCCAGCAACTCATCCCGCTTGCGACGAGACACGAATTTAACAGCAATGTTTTTGGTGATATCCCTTGGTTTATTCGGTAGAACGGGTACTCGGTGAACTGCATCAACGAGTGCAGAGATACAGCACGATATAAAGCGGTCAAAGTTCAGTCGCAATGTCAAAAAATGAGACACGGAATAACAGTCCGAGATGGTTATCAAAATATCATTTTAAATGTTCGAGTCACACGTCTAATATAATCCGGTTACAGTATGATCAATATAAGATCGATCAGGTACGATTAGATCTTAATATAACTCCGGAGAACACACAATAAACACAGAGCGATACGGGAACGTGTTGATGCACAGACGATTGACTAATAAACGACGATTAACCAATAAACATAGTACAGTACTGGGCGTTTTGCCAGTAGCGGACTCAGGTTCGCGATAAAACCTCGAAATGCGCCACATCGCATTCTACAGTCTTATATCTCAACAGGCACAACTCATTTCATACAACAAGAGATTGAATGTTGACAATTTTACATGTTATTTGAAGAATTTTTTGACGTTGGACAAGTACAAAATCAGTAACATCTGTTCGACATTAACAAATAACACGCACACACGCATATAAATGGTTACACACAAACACTTCCAGTAGTTTTAGTGTTTCAGCAGATATCTATCGGTTTCTCGTATATTTTTAACAATTATCTACTTAGATTTTTATACAGACATTCAATACTATTTATTATATATACATACTTTCATTTGCCAAATGAAAGGCCTGTAATCGCAAAACATCTGTACCTACAGTGTATCCAATTAGTCAGCCTAAGATAGCACCTTTACGTTAGCGTCAGTTAAAATCAATCAGAATTTAAACTGTCCAATTTATCGTAAATGTACTTGATCTGTATAAATTAGAGTCATTCATGAATGAATGGATTTACGTTTAGGATATGTACACTAGCTCGTATTTAGACGTGGTAGGTGCTTGTACACCTCTATGCAAAATAATAGCAGTACAGTATGTTATCGCTTGTTTTACAAATACAAGAGGAAAAACGATTTATTTCGCCACAAATCGATCATTAAGGACAAAAAGAGCTTAAATGTGGAGTATTTCTTTAATAAGTTAATTATGAACAAAGTTACAAGCATTGAAGTACATATGGACAAATTCACCCCTCCTTTGTGGTGAAAGTTGAATTAAATTTGTGTCACTAAAAGAAAGAGTATGATTTGTTCATCCAACATTCCAAATTTGGTTTGATTATCCGCAGCGGTTCCAAAGTTATGAATTTTTTACTTTACGAAATAGAGGCGAAAATCGCGTGCGACTCGCGTTACAGCGGGTTCGCAACACTCTTCTTGCCTTCCTCCGAAAGTTTGAATAATTGAGCCAAAATTCAATGTTCTTGCTAGCCTAGACTCAATAGACAACACTCCATGACAATCTTTGCTGCCCCATAGTCGATCTCAAACAATTAATTTAATTTTTTGATCAACACTTATTTTAATCGGTCCCCCGTAAGCCCGGGCCCCGGGGATTTTGCCCCCTATGCCCTCCCTCCTCCCCCGACGGCGGGCCTGTTTGCAGTTTTATCTGCTGATTTAGAATCTTTTTGAAAAATTCAAAATATCGAACGAGATAATCTCGTGCTTTTTTAAAATTCTGGATGCTGTAGATTTAAACACATCAACCTGAGCTTTTATTTCCCGAGTTGAGATGCTTGGATTAACCGCAACAGAAACCAGTGTTAATAATTCACCATTAGGATTGCGATCTTTTACTACTAAATTATTTTTGTTAGTTTCGATGGACTTTTTCAAACTTCCATATCGCTGCATATTCTTGTCTAGTCGTTTGAACATTTTGATATTTGGTAGCCTTCTATTCGGAAAATTATTTAAAGATTGGCTGGCAAGACGAAATACGTTGTGAAAACCTACCAGAACTGTTATCAAACACTGTCATACTGTGAATAGTTAAAATTCAGATTTGCTTTTTAAATATTTCATTAGATTTTGTTTTAACTCATACAAGTCTACTTGATTAAAATATAAAATAGTTGATTAGGCTAGTATTTTGATATTTAATTATAGGTTATGTTACAGAGATGAAAAGACAATAAAAAACTTTATCTACGACAAAACAATAAAGTAGGTATTATATTAATCACTATTGGTTAGTAGTAATAGTATAGTACTCATAATACCCGGAGAGAAAAATGAAATGCGAACAGGGAATAATGAGCCATAACGTTATCATTATTCTCTGCATTCAGCCAATAAGAACATAACCCAACCCATAGCCAACGTTATCATAGTAACGATAAACAAGTCTGAGTATTTCGTATTTAATAGTCAAACGTCAAAACCTTATCGGCGTTTTTTAAATTTGGCGTGTTAGTGTTAATTTTATCATGGATAGTGACGTCGCTGAATCTAAGTTATTTACACCCCCAGAAATTAAACTTAACCCCGATGCAATTATGCTTGGTTTATAAAAATCCAAACATTTTTATTTAAGGCTTACGATAATTTTATGGGCTGTCAAGCCTTCAAACGCCATATCGATATAGTAATCTATCAATTGATATTTTCGTTTAATTGATTTGTTTTTTTAGTAATCTTCAGTTAGTCATAGATAAAGTAGTGTATACTAACTCGCAATAATGACTATTACTCTCTCGAGCCAAGATACTCCCCCGCCGCTTACGCGGCTCGGTTCGTAAATTCAGCTCTCGGGAGTAATAACTGTCATTATTGACTCGTTGTATAAACTACTATTATTCAGTGATATAAAAATCAAATATGGCGCACATTTATCTTAAGAAAGTTGTTATGGATACCACGAAAGTTACCATCTTGAATTTTTGTTTGACATTGATTTTAAATTGACCGTACCGAGCATGCGAAAGTTTTTTCGTAACTTTTATACTTTTTTCGCCTTATACCAGACCCGTCCGACCAATGGTCCCCAGTAAAGTACCGCAGTCTTCAGACTTATTGTGTCACATCTGTGTATTCAAGTCACACACTCTAACACGGTAGTCCCGTCCACTAATCTGTACAGCTCCCTAACCGAGTGGGTAAGGTATGTCTCTGAGTCTCCTTTCGTTCTCCCAAATAGGTTTCGCCTTTTGCGATCTAGTGCCTCGCAGTCGCGTATATGATCGGCTGTCTCCGGTTCTATTTCGCAAAGTCTATACTTTGTGTCCCCGTCAAACACTCCGATTTTGTGTAGATGTTTTTTCACCGCAGCATGTTCAGTCATTAGGCCTGTAATAATATAGAGGTGTTTCCTGCTAAGCTATAGCAGTTCTCTAGTTCTCTTCCTACATGGTTTCCCTATAAGGGTTTTAGCATGTGTTATACTAGGTATAGTACTCCAGTATTCTTGTTGTTTTGTACGGACCCGGTCGCCTATGTATCTCCGGACCGTTTGTCTTGTAACCCCGAAGAAAGGTTCTCGGCCGTACATTTCCATCTCTGACCCTCTCTTTGCAAGTTCGTCAGCCCTTGCGTTACCATCGATCCCTTGATGACCCGGTATCTAAGTCAAGCGGACCTTGTTCCCTCTCCCTATGCATAGAGTCTATACAGGCGACACAAGTGCCGTCCACACCTCTGCTTGTGAGAGCTCTGGTAATTGAGTCAAAACCCGTGATGCTGAATGTTCCCTCGATGTCAACGAAGAGTCCCAACATCTCCTTGTTTTGTAATGAATTCTCCACTAAACTGACTAGTTCGTGGAGTGCTGTTTCAATGGAAACTCCTGTCCGGTATGCATACTGGTCACGGTGTAAAGGTGTTAACGCCAGTGCGTCGTCCCAGATGCCTATCCAGCAGTTTTTCCAATGCCTTCATAGTGAAGGACATTAGGCTAATTGGTCTTAGGGACTTTTCCGTAACCTGTTCTGACTACATCTGAAGATGTTGCACAATATCGCGTACAGTAGCGCCGCTTCCTTCTGCAGCATGATTGAATAAATGCCGTCTGGTCCCGGCGATTTACAGGGTTCGAATGGATCGATTGTCGATCTAACTTTGTCATAGTCAATCATCCTTCTGGACACTTTCCTCTTTCGACGGTCCTTGCAGATGTTCCTGGCTTGAGCCACGATCTCAGAGCCAGGGAGTGCACGCTAAATAGTTCACTTATGGTCTCCTTCCCTGTTGTGGTATAGTCTCTCAAAAATAGTTTTTGAATATGCTGATTGATGCATGAGGTTCTTTGGAAAGGATTCTGTAGAGTCTAGCGCTGTGCTGGGTATTTTCAATCTTCCCACAATGCCTTCTCCACAACCTTTTCTTCGCCTCCCTTAGCTCTTTATTGTAACCAGTCAGAGCGAACCTGTGCTCTCCCCTCCCGCTTCTCCCAACACTCTCCTGATCGTATGGCCCTGTTGTTCTTTTTCTCTCAGTTTCGCAAGCTCCTTGTTGCACCAGGGCACATTCCTCGAGGAAAGCCTTGCAATAAGAGGGCAGCTGCCAGTGTAGGTTGAAATGATTGCGTCATTTACTTGCTTCACAACCACGTCCAACTCTGTTGTATTTCCTAACCTCTTTTTGATCCCCGGTCAGGTCCAAAGGCCTCCTAGTCCGTCTTCCGTGGATCACGGTAAGAACTCACCTCCACTCTGCCAGCCACAGTGAATTTTATGTGCTTGTGGTCCGAGCAACTTACCTCCTCAGATACATGCCAGTGTGCGACCAAGTTACTCAGATATTGTGAGTCACGTCAATAACCTCCCTTCTGTTTCACGTAACAAAGGTCGGGTTATTACCCACATTCAATGTATCTAAATTGTTTGTTACAATGAACTGTAAAAGCGATTCACCTCTTTCGTTGGTGCCCGTGCTTTCCCAGGTCCTGTGGTGTGCATTTGCATCACAGCCAGTTATCAGCTGCAGTCTTTGCTCCCTGCAGTATCTTACCAACTGTTTCACGTCTCTGGTAGGAGGCGGATTGGGGTCATCATATGGTACATAGGCCGATCCGATGACGTATTTGCTCGCTCCTTATCCACCTCCACCCCCTAATTCTTACCGCAGTTAAGTCTCTGGAACAGAATTTTGTTAACGATAGTGCTTTCACCTCCTTACCGATAAGTATACAGATGCGAGGGGCAATGGCTGTTCTATCATATACTGGGTGTTTCTTGGAGGTGACTCGCCCCTATAATTTCTAAAATATTTGAGATAGAGAAACAAAATTTGGGAATTATGTACGGAGCTTTAATTTCCATTTCTTGACATAGTCGATACATTCTTATCACTTCCGCTTTTACCGGAAATGACTTTGATTTTCGATTTTTAAATGGGACTACTTAAATATTTTTCGATATTTTGATTCGGGATAACATTTTGAGTACAACTGCAGCAAAAAAAATTTTTGGATATAAAATTTATTTTTTCACTTTTTTTTTCATAGAAAGTGCTTTGAAGTTCTTAATATGCTCAGATGTTACTGTATAAACATGATACGAACAATTTTTTTCATTTTTACTGTATGCCCAGTTTTTTAAGCGCATTTGTATATCCAAAATTTAGTTTTTATGTTTTAATATAATTTTTGCAAATGGGAACAGAGTGACTCACTAAATCATCACGAAAGAGCATTGAAGTACCTTCATTTTGATACCCTACATTAATATACCGAAGGAACGTTTAAGTATTTTTTGTGAAAAAAAAATAGAAAAAAAAATTTTAGATCAAAAAATGTCTTTTGCTGCAGTTATACTCAAAATGTTACCCCATTTAAAAATCAAAAATCAAAGTCATTTCCGGTGAAAGCGGAAGTGATAAGAATGTATCGACTATGTCAAGAAATGTAAATTAAAGCCCCGTAGATAATTCCCAAATTTCGTTTCTCTATCTCAAATATTTTAGAAATTATAGGGGCGAGCCACCTCCCAGAAACACCCGGTATAACATCCTAGCCAGCACCGCTCAGACCCTAGATCTTACCTTGTCTAATCCAAGGTTCCTGTATAAGTGCCACGTCGCAGTCCTTCTTGGCCATAGCAAAAACTGCCGAAGCTGCCTTACTGTGTTGAAGGTTGGCCGGTAGTACCTTTTTCATTGTTCGGTCGTTTCACCGAAAAGTCAGCCTCCCCAGCTTGTAAAAAGCTTTGAGTTGGCTCCTCTCCAAGGCTGTGGACGAGGGGTCATCCACTGAGTAGGCCAGGAGCTGTCCTTCCTTCTTAATCTTCCTGCACATGAGCATCCAATTCTCCGTCATCAGGCCAGGATTCTGCTTCTTGAGACGGTCTCTGATTGTACTCTCCTCCATGTTTTGCGGTTCTGGTGTAAGTAAGTAAGTAAGTACTTTATTAGCAAAGCTATTATTACAACTACATAACATTTCTTACATTTTACTTAATTAACTATTTTACGCTGCACGCTGTACTAGCACCCTAGGTTTGGCAGGAAGCTGTGTTCAGCCCACAACCCTCAACTCTGCTTCCTCCAATTGCCACCGAGCTCCGAGCTCTCATGGCTTTCTTTCGCTGGGCTCTTGAAAGCCTCTTAGTTGCCAGTCCGATGCCCTGCATTCCTTCCACCAGTTGCTCAACGCTGTTTCCTTCGGGTGCTCCGTGGCCAGAGCCTCACTGTGGTTCTCCGTCGCTGGCGTCCTCAGAATCCATCATCGTAGTGACCTCTCTGAGGGTGGTGTTCCAGAAGTTTGATTCGTCCGAGTCCAAACTTTCCTCCTATACCTGAAATCTAAAATTAGTGTCACTTGCGTCCATACTAGTCCCACGAGTAGTGGAGAAATAGCTCCAGTATCCTGGCAAGCCTAATTAAACCCAGAGGGTGGCAGGTATCTGGGGTTCGCTTATCAGAGACCAAGATTTACCCAGTTGGCCATGTCCCAAGGGACAAAAAGTCTTCGTCATAAGCTGTTCCACTTTGACTTTGAGATTTTTGTTGAGGTTGTGTCCTCTCAACCCGGGCGGTAAAGTCAGGATGCCCCGCACTCGTAGCGAGCCGAGCAGGGAGCTCGTTTATCGACAGGCAGGTCTAGATCCAGTGTGTTTAATCTAGAAAAGAAGCACCTCGTGAAGGATGTGACTCTTCACCACTCACACAGGTTATGACTGATGTGTCACCAGTCCTGATCATGACAGAGTCCGAGGAATAGGCTGAGTGCCTCCTCAAGTCTACCATGACCTCAGCTTCCAACTTCCAACTTTTATACTTACGGAGATATTTAATTTAGAAGAAAATGGCGATTTTAATTTTTTTGACATAACTTCTGACTGCCTCTATCTTCAGTAATAAGGAAGATGCCCACGCAATCCCACCCCTTTACTGAATTACACGCGTCAGTATATCTGTGGATATGAGTTTTTTATAAATAATAATAATAATAACAATAGGTCTTTATTGATGACAAAAAAGAAAAAATACACATTCAATCAAATTACAAAGAAAAAAAGAATTTTCCAAAACATTGCACCAACCCATGCTACCTGCTTCATATCTTCCATCCTCTTATCGTTTCAGAAAGAAGTATGAACATATTTCTCTCAATTTACATAACCTGTCTATATATTAAAACGTATAACTTGAGAAAAATTCATAATAGTTTGAAATATTTGACATCAAAACAAAAGCTGTTTATAAGGAGGCCACAAGAGAACTCCGTATTTTTATCTATGTAGCAATAATGCCCAACTAACTTTGAACAACTTGCATATAATATACTTACAGCAGTTCACTCTAACCATTTCAGCACCGTCGGGTTGTTTAATGTATTATACTGATTTATCGGGAACTGTTAGAAGCTTTAATTATGGAACAACTGTTAGCAGTTACCTCTTACCAAATGGTCAGCCAGGCACAAGACAACTGGCTAATACTAACTACGGCATTTGTGTTGATATGGTAGCAGGATATTGCGGAATACAGTGGAGTCAAAGTTCTGATATTTATTCTTTTACTGTGTCTGGTGGTACTTCTATAGCTGTAGGTCAGGGAACTATCGCAACTTCTGCGAGTTTTATTAATGGAACTGATTGCACCACGGATTTTATTGTAGTGCCAAATCCATCGGTAAATGGAGTACCGACTAGAACTGATAGATTTTGTGGTAATGGTTTGCCTACATTAACAAGTAAAAAATACTTCTTGTTTTTTAATGTGAATTTTATTAATGACTTAATTTTTTAGCCTACTCCAAGCCTTTCGTTTTAACTACTGTGACAAATGGTGATGATTTACCAGATTCTGGAAATAGAGGATTCGCACTTTCTTATACGCAATTGAGATGTACGAATATTATAGTTGGTAGATGAAATTATACATTAGCAACACAAATGATAAAATAAAACAGTAATATATACACTCTGTGTGTTTTATAAATAATGAATTTTAAATAATAGTTTCGATTCATTGGATATCTACGCTATACGTTATCTATTTGAATATTGTTCGACAACGAAATGGGGCTTACGAATTTTTATTTATTTTAGTATTGCTACAGTATATGCTTCTATATGTACGTTCGCTACCAATTGTTATTGCTGGTCAATCGCACTTCGACACACAAATATCTTAAGATAAATATCTTATAAGAATATACGAGTAGGTACATAGCTATGCAAGTTTCGAACAGAAATTTTGTTCGTTAAACAAAATGTTTTGGACATCTTCAGAACTATAACTTTATCGTATTTCTAGCCCTATGTATGGCCTTCTAAAATACACAATATTCTCTTTAAACCGTTATTAACACCATTGAATTACTTGTTTATTCTTCACTGGGTACATCACATTTCATAGCGTTGTAGTTTTCACGTGTTGCCGTGCATTTGACATTTCGCTGATTATGCTATCAGCTTCTTCAGAAGGTTTCTAAAAATTGATTCCTGCTCCTCGTTATATATGTATTTTATTTATTTATTATTATTATTTTATTATTTTCATAGGTGTTTGTCTCATCTTTTCAGTTGAAGGTGTATTCATGTCTAAGACTTTAACATAGTCGTAATTTATGCAATGGTCTCCGTCGTTTTCCCGCAATTCTTTGGTGAGAGTAACTAACGAACTTCTTGACAGTATTGAACCATATGGTAATATTTTTCTTTTCTAACGCTTCCAATCTGTCAGTTATTCAAGCGACGTTTTCCTTTCGTCTTTGCAGTATATCTTTAGTTTTGCAGCCATTCTTTCGTAAGGTGTATACATTGAACTCCACATAGTTGTAGAAAGTAAACTCATATTTCTCATCCATGCGGCTATACAAAAAAAGTGTAGAAGAAAGTGCCTACATATCTATACTAAAATGCTGGCTTTAGGTTGCTGAATTGAATAGGTTCTTGATCTGACGCTTTCCGGAAGATGTTGGCGATGACCGGAGATAATGGTGATCCCATTGCTACACCCCTCTTCTGTCCATAAAAGTTGTCGTTCCATAAGCAATAAGTTGACAAACTCTTGCAAGTTCTATCCGGTATTCTACAGTCTTGTTAAATTTGTAAGGCACAATAAAATTGTATATGTCAAGTTACATGAGTATTAAGTGTAAAGTAACATTAACGTAACAAACAAACATTCTCAGAGAACCTTCTCTCCTTAAGCATTGTATGTATTTGAGTCATCTGGTAAATTGGCGTTTGTGTCTGAATTGTATACTAAATTTAGAATTAAAGGTGCTACAAAATTATACAGGGCCAGGCAAATGTGTTAGAACAGCCAATTTCTGGCAAATTATGGGTTCTATTAAAAAATAACCTTAATTCTTGAAAATGAAAAAATATTAAAATATGCAGGCTGAAAAAATCTACCGATAACGTCATATCTTGAAACAAGTGAAAGTTGTAGAAAAGCAAAGTATGCGATAGAGTAGAATGAAAATACTACAAAAACTTTCCTTAAGGTTATTTTTTAATAGAACATATAATTTTGCCAGAAACGTGGTGTTCCCACACATTTTCCTGACCCTGTATATGTGCCATATGGTAATGAAAACAAGAGAGAAATGGTAACTAGAAAATATTTTCAAATATACAGGGTGTCCCAATTATAGAAAAAGCATATGTAACTTAATTATTTTAAATGGATCATCCTATCAATTTTTTTTTAGATTCTTCGTGATATTTTAAGGTACTTTTATTAAGACCTTCCTAGATCTATGTGCTTTTGTTTTCGAGAAAATAAATATTTTATCAAAAATTTTGCAATTGCGGCGTTAATGAGCTGTAGGATCAAAACTAAAAAGGTAGAAAATTTTGGTTTGCGCAAATTGATACGTCTTGAATTGGTTTACTATTTCCAATATTCACATGTACGGATCCATTTGTTGACATACAGTTACTGGCGCCAATATTTGGAAACATTTAAATACCGAAAACTCTGTTTTTTTAATGGGACATCCTATATCTGTTTACAGGGTTGGTAAAATTAAATTCTCTTTTTTTATATAAGAATATACCCATTTATCTTCAACCGTTTTAGAAAACTTCTGCTACTGTCGAAAAAGACCACTTCAATTTGCACGAAGTAGGCTACGTAACATTAATATTTTGGCAGTTATTATATTTAATAACCTTTTGTACCATTTATCATTATGCACAAGTAATAAGCTTAACTTAAATTTGTATTACATAGGGTGAGTCACGACTATTCCCTCAGTCTCTTGTGTCTAAACGCTAAAAGATATGAGTTTCAAATATGTAGGACGATAAGGCACATTTTAAAATTATTTTCAAAAATGTAGTTCCCTATATACCTATCTGCTGCCAATTTCCAGAAAATTTGATTTTTATGAAAATGTCGGCTTTCGCGACAAAATTAAAACCAGGAAAACTGTATGACTTGGACGATTTACATTTGTAAGAAGTTATTTTAACAAAGCGTGCTTTCAATAAACCGGTAGAGTATTTCGACACTGCCGGCTACATGACATTAAGTAAAACAATTCATACTTCATATTTTTTCAACTCTTTTAAGTTAAATGAAACACTCTACCAAAAACTATAATGATGTCTATATCTAAATGTAACGATTAAAATGTTATTAACGATATTCTCTAAAAACCTCATAAAACCGACGCTTGTTCCATCTAAATAGGAGGCCATGCTTCTTTAAAATTAGCATATGTTCATCTAGTTGTGACTGTCATTAATTCCTAAGTATAAATCGTATACTTTAAATAATTATTACGTCTAGTAGATGCAGAATAAAAAAATAAACAATACTCCACCTACCATTCCCGAAGATATGAAACTAAAAATTAATGTTATTTCAAAGCCTGTGGTCTCGTATGATACAAATAAAAATCTGTCTATTAGCCTCTGAAACATGTGTGCTGAATGAATTAATTAAGAGTCATTACTCTAATAAAAAAAAACAACATACATAATATAGTAACAAAATAAAATACTTATATTAAACCTAAATTGTATCTATTCGTCTTAACAAACTGGTTTTTTGGTACTCCTTTGGTAAGTATATCTGCCTGCTGATTCTCACTGTTAACATACTCTACATTGATTAAATTTGATTTAACATGTTCTGATATAAAGTTATATTTTAAATCAATATACTTTACTCGTCGGTTATTTTCGGGGTTCTTTATTATCGATATGCAGCCTTCATTATCCTCAAAGAAAATTAGTCTACTCACAGTAATACCCCAATCATACAATAACCTCTTTAACCATAACCCATCACAGACTGCGTGACACAATGCAACAAGTTCTGCTTCTGTGGTCGACAACGCCACACAATTTTGTTTCCTAGTTGTCCACAATACTATATTATTGAATACTTTACACAGAAATCCTGTAACAGATTTTCTATCGCTTTGATCACTGCCACAGTCTGAGTCTACATATGTTATCAGTTCTGGTTCATTATGTCTCTTATACACTAACCTTAAGTTTGATGTCCCCTTTAAATACCTCAAAACTCTTTTTAAATGTTGTATGTCTCATCGGTCGCTTTGTCTTGATATTTGCTATAAAAATTTAAGGCGTAACTAATATCTGGTCTGGTCCCCAGCATTGGGTACATTAGACATCCTATCAACTCTCTGAATGGCTTTGTTGTCTTTTTAAATTCATCTTTACAGGCTTCTAATTTTACTTTCGGATCTATTGGCAAATAGCATGGTTTGCAGTCACTAAATCCAAACCGTTTTAAAAAGCCTTTCAAATACCTATTTTGACCAATACTTAAAATTCCTGCCTTTGTATCATAATTCACTTCTAATCCCAAAAAGTATTTAAGTTTACCCTTATCTTTAAACTTTAAACTCAGTATTTAACTTACTTTTAACTTCATCAATCAGATGTTTACTATTACCTGCCAAAATAATATCATCCACATACAGTAATAAATAATAGATGCGATCATCTTTGTAGTCCTTAAAATATAAGCAGTAGTCAATTTGTGATCTTATAAAATTCAACTTTAATAAGAATTCATTAATTCTATCATTCCAGCATTTAGATGATTGCTTCAATCCATACAATGATTTGTTTAACTTGAAAACATTTCCTTGGGCGACTTGGATCCCTTTTGGTGGATATATGTAAACATCTTCTAACAATTTCCCATTTAAGAACGCCGTCTTTACGTCCATTTGCTCCAATTCGAAAGCATTTTGATTAGCAACAGCTAATAAAGTTCTAATCGTCGTCTTTTTTGCTACTGGTGAATATATTTTGTCCATATCAAAATTTTCTCTTTGTGCGAAACCTCTTACCACAAGCCTAGCCTTATATATCTGTCTCTAATATCGGATTCCATAGGTTTGTAAGTGTATACCCACTTAGTATCTAAAATCTCCACGTCATTGGTGTTTCTATCATTTCCCAAGTTTGATTCTCTTCAATCGCAGCAACTTCTCTATTCATAGCTTCTATCCAATTTTCTTTATCCTTTCTGTTTGAAATTTCATCGTGACTTTGCGATACGTCTTCAATGTACGATACTGCGTCGAATGCCATATATAACTCATAATCGTCATATTTTATAGGTGTCTTTATTATGCGCTTATCTTTTCTAATATCTTCTATTGTGTTCTTAATCTCGTCTTGGTCCTCATTACTTTCACTATTTACATCACTGTTTTGATTTACATTCCCTATTTTATCCTTTTTATTTAGGTTTTCGTCGTCGTCAGTTATCACTCCCATTTTCTTTCTATACCAAAAATTATTTTCATCAAACTGAACGTCTTTAGATATTATAACCTTCTGTTTTTCAATATTCCACAGTCTATATCCCGTTGAAGTATATCCTAACATGATACATTTTTTCACTTTTGGATCGAACTTTTCTCCATTTAATTCTTTTTCGTATACGACTATACGCCAAACAACCAAATACTCTTAGATTTTTAACATTAGGTTTACTTCCAAACCACTTTTCCGCTGATGTCACATCAGGTAGACTACACGTGAAACTTCTATTTACAACGTAAAGTCCTGTTCATCCGTTTCGCTTTCCCATTTTGCGTGAAAATAATTTCGGGTGCCGTACTGTCTGTTGGCATTTGCAGCAAAGGCCCGTCCAGTACCATACCCGTAGTATCAGTGTGCCCTGCTATCCCAATATTGGGGTACCACACTTTATTGGCTTTCAGTCTAAGGATCGCAGCCATAGTATCCGCCTTTACGTAAAGCTCCAGTGGAGGGAGGCCCACAATGGTCTCCAAGGATGCGGTTCCTGTGCTGTTAGTTGCTCCGGTGATTCCCAGCAGTTAGCAGTCCCACTGCCGAGGACACTTCCGTCCTTCCCCACCAGACTACGGCTCCGTAGGTTATCGTCGGTCTCACCGCTACTGAATCACCTTCGGTTTCAATCCTCAGGTTTGACCAACAACTCTTCTGCAGCGCCAGAATAGTTGCGGAGCCCTGTTCGTTATACTGACTAAGTGATTTCTCCAGTTCAGTTTAGCATCAAGCGTAACGCCCAGATACTTTACTTCCTTGGTTAATTCTAACTCTTGCGCAAACAGTTTAATGCCGCCCGGGTCATCGAGTTTCCTCATTTTGGTGAAAGCAAGCAACTTTGTTTTCTGTGGATTAACTGAGAGTCCTTGTATAAGGCACCATTCGTCCACAATTCGCAGTGCATAGCGCATAACGCCTGCCACTACGCGCGGGAACTTCCCTTTGGCTACTATGACGATGTCATCAGCGAAAGCCTGCGTCCATATCCCTCTGTCATTTAGTGACATGATAAGGTTATCCACGACCAAACTCCACAACAGAGGTGATAGTATTCCCCGATGAGGGCACCCTCGAATGGTTCTCATGGCGATGCGTTTCTAGCATTTGGGCATAGACTACTCTGCTTTTCAGCATGCAATCCACCCATCTGCTGGTCGTGTGGTTAATGCTACGGTCCTTTAAGGATCGGTTGATCGAGGGTGTTGATGTATTATCAAATGCGCCCTCTATGTCTAAGAAAGCTGCGAGGGCAACCTCCTTTTGGTGTAGGCTCCTTTCGAGTCCTCCTACCAAACTATGCAGGGCGGCCTCTTCCGATTTGCCCACTGCAGAGAATGTAGAGGATTTGGCAAGTGCTCCCTCTTTAATATTAAGATGTATAATTTTTTCCATAGTCTTCAACATAAAGGATGCTAATTGGTCTAAATGATTTTGGATGGATATATGTGTCCTTCCCAGGTTTCGGAACAAACGCAACCCTAGTGTCTCTCCAAGCCTTTGGGATGTATCCCAAGGCATGGCTAGCCCTAAATATCTCCAATAGGGGCCCCATAATGTCTCCAGTTGCCTCTTGCAGCAGTCTTGGAAACACTCCATCTGGTCCAGGAGATTTGTATGGTTCAAACGATTCTATTGTCCATCGTACGAGAAGAGGCTTAATATATCGTGTGATAGTTTCCAATCATTTCTGGTCGCCCTCCTTGTGGCGACTGCTTGATCGGTTTTATCAAGGTCCATCCTTACCGAGCCGGGAAAGTGCACGCTGAGAAGAAGCTCAAGAGCCTCCTCTGCAGTCGATGTGAACCTCCCGTCCGGCATCTGAATGGACCTCATTATGTATTAGAAGAATCCCTTGTGAGAATCCTGTTAAGTCTGACCATGTCAGGGACACCTTCAATGTCCTCACAGAACCCTCTCCAGGCGTTCTTCTTTACTTCTTTGATTGTTTTATTATAGGTATTCAGTTTGGCCTTGTAGGCTTCCCAATTACCTGCTTTTTTTCGCTTTGTTAAATAACTGGCGTGTTTCTCTCCTGAGAGCATCCAACTCTTTACTCTACCAAGCAACTCGTCTTGGCGAGCGACGCTCTCTTAATGGGCAATTGTTTTCATAACATGAGAGAATGGTCCCTTGCAACCATACAAGGGCCAACTCTAACTCCTCAACATTCCTCATTCTAACAGAATTATTTCAGGCTGCTGCTGACAGGTCATCTCTGTGGGACTCCCAGTTGGTCCCTCTGGGGTCTCTGTACATTTGCAGCTGCACTGCATAATTGGTGATTTCGTATAATAGACATTATCAGACAGAGATGGATCGTCTGATACATGCCAATTTCCGATTATTTCCCGCACCCTTAATGTGCAAAGTGTTATATCAATTAGTGATTGCCCCCTCGATGTTGGTTTATCACCGCGATTCAGACAGTCAAGTTCAGTACTACACAGATAGTTAAATAGAGACTTACCTCTAGAATTGTTGTCTCTCCTTCCCCATGTCACGTGATGAGCATGGGTATCGACTCCGATAATTAACACCAGTCTATTCTTACTGGTAAATGCCACCAAAGTCTCCATGTTAGACTCCGGTAGTTCCTCTGGAGAGTCGATCGACAGGTACAGAGACGCAATGACCGTCTCCAATACCCTCCCATTTACAGTCACCTTAAGTCTGGCTGCCGTCATGTCCCCAGTACATAGTTCCATGATTGGCATCACATCCAGATCAGATCTAAAACAAATACAAGTTCTGATTTTAGTGTTAGGTGTGCTAATTACTAGCTCCTTTCCCCTAATCTGCAATCCTCCCACCTTACCTTTGGTAATCCAAGATTCCTGGATAAGGAGGATGTCAATTTTCTTAGCCAGCGTCTTCTGACAAAGTGCCGTTGCGGCTGTCTTCTTGTGCCGAAGATTTATTTGTAGAATCTTCAGCATTTTGCTTCCCCGACGTTGACGCCTGAAGTTCCTCTTGAGTACCCTCTTCCGGTGTCGCGGATTGCTTCTTTTCTAAGGTCACAAAGCTGGCCTTCTGACAACGATAGTAAGGTCTCCAGTTAGAGAAAACTAATGTCTCCTCAGACTCCTTGTCAATTCGGAGACTCACGTGTAGACGCTTGTCGGAAGACTTGGAGCCGAGGATTGCCTAGCGGTCAACTCTGAGCCCTGAATTCTGCCTCTCGAGCCGTTTCAAACCTACTCCCAGATCCTCCTTCTTAGTCTCTGGTAGGAATGCCAGCACTTGCTGTTGCTTTGAAAGTTCCTCACTCTTGATCATCTTCCATTTTGTTCTCTGTGCCAAAAGATCCCTCGTTGTGTTGAACGAGTCCTCGTCAGCACAGATTACTCTATAGTAATCGTTCATTAGGCGGGAGGATTCAAACCTCGCGCCCTGTCCGCCTCATCTATGATGGCCATCAAGGCCTCTTGAATGGCACCCACGCATTCCTCGGTCATCACACCGGCCGGGTAATCCACGAGGATTATGGCTGCCTTAATCCCTTTAAGAGCAGCCTTGTAGTTAACGGTGGTCACGAGCGCATGTTTCGTCCGTTTGGCGACCTTCTCCTCAGGAGTACTTTTGGCCGACACGGTACGCTTAACGGCCCCTGTCGACTCAGGCCTACTCTCCGGTTTCTTCTGTGGGAGAGGGAGCCTTATCTTACTGGTATCAATACCTTGCTCCCTCATCTTCCTAAACTTTTTCCTTTGCGACGCTGAAAGAACCCTCTTGTCCTTAGGTGCTCGGTCTTCTTTCCCAACGGTCTCAGTATCTCGTGACCGTTGTGCTGGTTCGGAAGTATTCTCTGGAGTCACTTCAGTCTCCATAGCTTCTGGATTATCAGTAGTCTCCTCAGGTTTTGGATTCTCTTCACACTCCAGTGTAAACAAAGTTTCAAAAGTTTTATCTAGCGATTCCATGATTAGTCCCACGAGTATGGAAGAAATAATCTGTTGATGCCTACAGAGCTTCCATTATAGACACAAGGGGTGCCGCCTGTTGCCCCCAGGTGGGTACCAATAATGATTAATCCTCTATTCAGCCACGCATCCTTTCGGCTTGGCCCTCTCCACCTTGGGATTTAGGTTTTTATTGAGGTTGTCTCCTCTCGGTCCGGGCGGTTAAGCCCAAACCCTCCACTCCAACCACATGCGAGACGTGTTCACAACAGTGGAAGGAGTATGGTTTAACAGAGACTGTTCACTCAGTGAAGCAGAATCCGGCATCGTTATCCCGAAGCAAGCCCTTAGCCACGACACTACAGCCTGGTCGGGAGGTTGGTCCGCGGAGCAGTTTTCACCTTGTGTCATATTGCGGGTTTAATCGCTCAGACGTACCAGGCACTCTCCGCCATGTTGCGGGGTTTAGACCGCTCACGCCTTCGGGTCAATGTGTGCGGCAGGCTTATGATCGCTCATCCCATTGCACCTGTTCAGGATGTGGGTCGTGACAGGTATCCTGGGTCTATCCCTATCCGCCACCTGGGAACGCGCCCGATAGGTACCGCCCCACGGGTGGGCTAAGTTAATGCCCGCCATCTGGACTGCTTAGTCGCTGCGTCCTCATCCGAAGGGGTGATTTTCTCTTTGGATGTTTCCTCCATTTCCATAATGGTTTCGGACTTTGTATCGTCATCATGGGGGTTGGAGATGTGAAGGCTGCTTATGCCTTCCATCTCCTCAGTTTTGTCTTTAGAGGGGTCAGGAGTGTGTTCTTCTTCTTTGTCGTCTTTTCTTCTTTCTGTCGGAGCCCATGTACGGGTATTTTCCCGAACCTGTAGTGAATGGTGTATCTTTTGTTCCTGATGGTTTGGCAGCACAGTTCATCTATACCTGCCATCAGGATTTGCCCCCCCCTCCCCTTTCTCCATCCTTAAAACTAAGAACTTTCCATTGGGCTGTTTTTAACCCTTCGTTTTGTGCTGCTATCAGCTGTAGAAGCTTGTCGCTCGTCGATCCTTGACTTCTGGGGAGGAAGATGGTTATTGTATGTGTGTTGGAATATCGTGTCCCTTGCACTTCATCAATTACATTTCCTTTCAATTCTTCAGCTGAGGTACTTTTGCGCGGAGCCACGCCACCGGCTGCGGTGTTACACAGTCGACGAGTATGAGCCCTGGACGAAAGTGTATGCCTGCGAATTAGAGCTTGTGCTCCTATCCTGCAAACATCTCTTCTACAAGTGCTTCCTCCATAGCTGTTTACTCGTCTACTTTGAAGGCATTCTCATTGAACGATTTTGGAAGGATGGCGATTCTCTTGAGTTTGGCTGCTGTCTCTTCGTGGAGGTTTTCTTTCTCATTTTAGGCGATCATTGGGCTGGGGTAGTCGCGACCCTGGGGATCTAATAGAGATGTTTATTAACTACGTATTTATTTATAACGTATATTAGGTAAGAGATAATCTGATTAAGCGGTCCACAATACAGTAATAACGTGCTCGTGTGTATGGACGTATTTTGTCTTATGTGATTGTTTGTGGTTTTTTCAATGGTCTAGCCGCGGTATTAAATTGTGGTTTTCGACGTATAGAATGTGCGGACCACAAGCAATGTAAATTTGTGATAATTATTGACACTAACATTTTGATTAGTTAACTAAACGCTAATTAAGATGAACGTAGAGCTAGTGGGGTTAGCAGCCAATGGAAAAATCCTTATTGAAAGGAAATAAGACTCATTTATCTAGACCTTAAGCTTTCGATTTTTATTAAAATCTTCCTCAGAAGGTAATTCTACAAGAAAATATGCCAATAAAGAAACAGTAACAGTAATCATAAATAAAAAACTTACGATTAGAGTAAGAAGCTAGCAAACACAGAACATAACTTCGCACAGATATCCATTAATACTAGTGGTCATACTAGGAGCTTATATTAAGACTAGACACAACATGTTAAAAACACAAAATGTATTGTGAATTAATAAAATTAAGGTGACAATCCACCGAAAATAGACCGCATGGTTGAGCGCGGGAAACAGGTCTGAGTGAGACAGGTTAAGCAGGGAAATATTAATTGGGGGAAATTCAAAACTAAAAGTAACCAACTTAAGTCAGGAACTGTAAAGGAGTAGGGGGAAAGCGGGAAATTCAAAATGAACTAGTCAGAATCTATAACTATGACAGTGGAATCCAGATCAGAAATGACGGGGTTGTTTAAGTGGGGGTGTTTTTATTGATATTAAACAATAAGGAGTAAATATCGCTGAGATTATCCAGATCAGTTCTAAAATTCATTGTATTATTGGTAGTTTGTATGTAATACATTTCCAGAAACATGCGTTTCCTGTAGTTCTTTTCAGTAGCCATAACAGAGATGCCATCGAAATCCATCGAGTGTCTACTATGAAAACAATGGGAAGAAAGGGCAGTACCTTCAGAGTTATTACTACAGTCTCTGCTGTGTTGATAGATGCGATTTTTTAACCATTGACTGGTAGTACCGATGTAAACAAGTTCACAGTGTCTACAAGGGATATGGTAGATAACGTTGGAGCGTAGCAAAAGTGGGGTAGTGTCCTTGACTCTAGAGAAGGTCGACCCTACGGTGGTAGTGTTATAGAATGCCAGCTTAGTGGTAGGATATTGTAAGAGTAATTTCCTAATTTTTTCCGAACAGTATGGTATGTAGGGAAATTTGACATATTTATATTGGGTGATATCAATGGGATTATTAGAAAGAAGTGGGGAATTATGTGCAGAATTTGAGTTGGAGTAAGTATTGTGATGTTGAGTGGTAGGTGACAGCCGTTACTTCCCCTCTAACTATTTTGATTAGTCGTAAATTGCATATGTGTTAATGTACAAAGTGGTGTGGATACTGGTACCGTTATATACATATACTAAAAACGTTTCGGTTTTTCGGGTTTTTATTGACGTGTGTTTTTATTGGAACTTTATCCTATACTACATAAACTACACTGCTGTCTACGTTATATTGCACAATGTCGGGTAGACAATTGAAAAGGAAAACAACTATAAAGCAAAGTGGCGACGAATCGGATAAGATTGCTAATAGCAGTTATGTTACCATAATCAATAATTCCGAAAGTAAGGTAGAAGAAGTAGATATAGTAACTGATCTAAGAAATAAATTAGCAAAAACTGAATATGAGTTAATGAATTGAACGGAAAAATGAATCAGTTGATAGATAAGTTAGGATGTGCAGAAAATAAGCTAGAATATAAGCAGTCAATTATTGATAATTTACAAAAAACCATTGAAAATTTGTCTAGATCCAACAGCCTAAATAAGACATCACGATGTGTGGATACTCAAACAGATTTTAATATGAGCGAAGAAAAGTTTACACAGACATCAGTGAACATTTCAACAGCATCAATTTCGACGAGTATGAACAGTCATACTGCCAATAGTGATAGCGTAAGAAAGTATACGCAGATGAATTGCACAATGGGTGGCGAACAAATCAAGACCACTATGAACTTATTGGACTCAACAGATATGGTTATTAATTACAATACGGTGTTGCAGGAAAAAAGGGAAAAAGATTTTTATAAAAAGAGCGAGAAGGCAAGGTTGCTATTACTTAGCGACAGCTATTTGCGGAGTACTGCTGAAATAGCGTTACGTACTTTTGGAGATAATGTTGTTGTGGAATCTATTTTTAAACCCAATGCTACTTTTCAATGTTCTTTCTGTTACCGAGGATATCTCTCAATTGACAAGAGATTTTAATTCCAATGATTACGTCGTGCTACTGGCAGAATCAAATGACTTAATTCAGCGGACGCCAGTGCCTGATGTTGGTGTACTGAGGGATGTTGTTTCCCGGTTGAGTCATACAAATCTGGTGTTTCTTTCTGTTAAGTATTCCAATCATGATTCTCGCTACAATCGCGTAATTTTTGCTGATACCAACTCACTAATTTCTTATCGGGCTGTAACAACAAATGTTCCACTGAAGAAGTCTTATTAACGAAAACATAATTTTATATCTTCAGGAATAAATTGGAATTTAATTAATTTGCTGTTTTATTGACCTACAAGTGGAAATATTTTAGGAATTGAAAGATAAGAACATAAAGATCATAACTATTTTGAAATTCCCACGTAAAAATCTCAACAAATATGGTGGACATTCGGCTTTACTTTTGACGGAGTGGGGACTTATATACTCAGCTTCCATGTACGGATGTTACGAATACGTGTTTGGCTCTGCTATAAGTCTCTATTAAATCCATATATTAAATCAAACGTTATTGCTCAGCTGGTTGCATATTCGTCTACTTCCTCTCACCCCTCGAACGATCGCATCCATATACTGTAAGAATATTTTACATTGAGCTGGATATCCATTTGTAAGTGATCTGTGAACATGGATGTATTATTATATGAATAGCGCATTCTGTTCACGGATTGACACTAACATTAAAGTGAGAGCGCCTCTCTACGGTGAGAGTTGCATAAGTGAGATAGAGCTAAAATAGGCAAAAGATATATACCTATATACGCACATAAGATTTACATTGATATTTTGGTTTTGGTTACGTATTATCCGTTTATCTGGTTTAATATTCGTCAGATACCGACTTAAATATAGGAAATGCGTAGCGGAATAAATAGACAATAACTACCTACTAGTATTTACTTAGGTATCTATAATAAAAATCAAACTACAAGCAAATACTATATGAATATGAATACGTGTAAAGAATAGATCTTTAAGCGAAGTATAGATGCCGCCTATATCTGAATTTAGCAGATGCGTGAGACCAGACAAATATTGTCTATTACTAACCAACTACTGAATGCAATTATTCGTTTGGTCCGCTAGTTGTTCGCGTGCGTCTCTTGCTCTTCCCCTTTAAAGGGGCCCATAGACAATCAACTTGGTCGTCAACGTTGTTGTCAACTTGCCATGTTGAAGACAAAGTTGAACGTCTGTAGGCAGGTTGGCGGTTGATATTTCATGTTGAAATAGCGGTTGGTGCAAGATCAAACACTTTGGATATTCGGTGGGCGGAGTCAGATGTTGACGACCAAGTTGATAGTCTATGGGCCGCTTAAAACTCTTTCGGCTCTAAGTATACGGTAGCGCCGCTCTATACTTACCTAATGGAACTACACTTCTTTGACTATATTAATACTAATAGTATTATATTTGTTCCAAGTTATTCTCTATTTATTCCGCTACACATTTCATATATTTAAGTCGGTATCCGATCGATATTAAACGAGATAAACGGATAATACGTAAACAAAACCAAAATAACAACGTAAATCTTATGTGCGTAGCTCAATCTCACTTGTGCAACCTCTCACTCTAATGTTGGAGTCAATGCTCTGCATTTGTTTAGTGTATAGGTAGTTTTATATAGTAGACGCTATCCATATATTGCCGTTGCCATATACCTACACAATACAGGGCGAGCAACCGGATGTGACCACCACGTGACCTTAAATTTTAAGATGGCAGCATTGATAAGTTGGTAGTACCGGTAGTACAAGATGTCAGTTTACTGATCTGTCATAGTTTTATAACTTAACCTTAATACAAAAAGTGTCATATATATTTTTTTTTTACGTTTAAGAATAAATTGATTTTTAGATCACATTTAAAACAAAAATACTTCGGTAAATATTTTTATTAAGATGTCTTTAGAGAATATAAATAAATATATAATAAAATAAATAATAATTTCATCTACAATAAATGCGCGAAATGACCACCATCATTTTGCAAACACAAATTGATTCTTCTTTGCATATTATGAAAGATGTTTAAAACTTCTGCGTTGATATTATTTACCGCTGCAGTGGTGGCATTTCTCAGCTCGTCAAGAGTATGGAGAGGGTTTCGGAACACTACATTCTTTAGATGAGCAAAAAAAAAAATCTAACGGTGTCAGATCGGGAGTGTGCTGGCCAACGTCCTCTGCTTATTAATCGATCGCCAAAATATTCCTCAAGGTATGTTATTGTAGCACCAGCTGTATGTGGGGTAGCACCATCTTGTTGGAAATAGCCATGCTGGAGTTCATCATCATGGAGTTCATTAATGAACGGTTCTAGAATATTATGTCTATAACGAGCAGCATTAACTGTATCGTCAAAAAATATTGGTGTCATAATGCATCTACGTGACATTGCAATCCACACACCAGCTTTAATAGGATGCAATGTCCTCTCTTTGTAAACATGTAGGTTTTCTGTAGCCCACATGCTATAATTTTAGCTGTTTATATAACCATACTTCATCGGAGAAGAAAGTTATGTTTAATTGGTCCTCATTTAAATGTTCATTAAACCATAAGCAATAATTTGTTTGAAATTCCAAGGATACAACTGTTGATATCTACTGTAACTTTATATGGTAACATATGCAAATGTTTCTTTAAGGCTGTGCGACAGCTTCCATATGATATTCCTGTAAGATAGAAATTTAAATACATATGTTTTTAATTATTTAGTAAGTGCATACCCATTTGAGCAGATAATTTTCTAACTGATTTATTGGGACTAGTTGTCATACACTCAGAAATGTCATCCTCATCTAACACTCGTGGTGCGCCTACTGCTTTTACGCTTTGTAACACTACCAGTTTCCATAAATCACTGTACCAGCCTGTTACAATGTCGAGCAAATCGATCATATTCAAGGTTCTCATTTGGATATTCCAATGTAAATTGTTCAATGCAGAACTGTCAAGAGTACCATAAAGAGATCAAGATCCGTCTTGTGCCTGTGTAGCATTTCGAAAATGCGCCATTATAATGAACCTGTCTTGTTCATCCGTGAATGCCATTTTCACTAGGTAAATATTGAACGTTCCGTTCAGTAGTCCTTAAAAAGACAGTTACTGTGCAATAAATGATTTACAAAAAAATTACAGGCGAAAACTTACAAGAAAATCGCAGGAAACGTAAAAACTAGCGTTTTCAAACACGTTAAATGTCAGATGACATGAACATAAACAAAAACAATACACATGCTAAACTAAAGATCAGAGATTAAAGAGATAAGCAGGATAGTAAACAGTAAAACAAAAAATACACTTTTTCTGTGACGTTTGCGGTCACGTGGTGGTCACATCCGGTTGCTCGTGCTGTATATCTGTGAACATGGATGTATTATACCAAGTGACTATAAATGTTTGTAACAAATATTTACTTTGGCAACACTGAAAAATTGGCTTGCCTGGTTATTCGTATATAGGTACAACTTTGTAGGTTATGTCATTTGTATCATATGGATGCGTTATGCATGTTTGTTTACTGAAACCAGAAGGAAGATTTATAGAAAACGAGTTTTTTGAACGCATATTTTAAACGACCAAACAAAAATTATTCAAAGAATATGCTCAAAGTGTCGACCTTCCACTGCTAAACAACACTGTACTCGTCGTGATAAATTGTTAAATACATTAGTTAACATTTCAGGTCCTATATTTGCCATTGCCTCCTCAATAGCGTTCCGTAAGTGTAAATTCTGTATTTGATTCCGGTATATTGTGTTTTTCAAATAAGAGAACAAAAAGAAATCTAGCGGCGTCAAATCGGGAGATCTACTTGACCACAAACCTACACTAATCAAACGGTCTGGGAAGAATTGGTGTAAATAATTAATTGTTATTTGTGCAGTGTCTGCTGTAGCTGAATCTTGCTGAAAATAACCACTCGTTAACTCTATGTCATCAAACTGATTTATAAATGATTCTAAAATAATGGTTTGGTAGCGTTGAGCATTAATCGTTTCTTGAAAAAATATCGGACCAATAATTCTTTGTCGTGACATTGCCACCCAAACACCGATTTTAACTAGATGCAATGGCACTTGGACTAAGTTCTGCGGATTCTCTGCCGACCAAGTTCTAATGTTCTGGGAATTAACATAACCAGACACATGAAACCAAGCCTCAGATTGTTATTATACCAGTAACAAAACTGTGTTCGTAATACAAAATCAGGAGAATGAAGTTGCTGAACAATTGTAAATTTATACGGATGTAAATGCGTAAATGCTTTTTTAGGATCTTACGAGTGGATTCATAGGAGAGTTCTGGAAATGACTTAAAAAAGGTTAAAAGGAAATAATAATAATTGATAATGGGACTTTACTTATTTGTTGAGATAAACGACGTACTGAAATATGAAGATTTTCTGCAACACGTTCATTAACATTATTCAAAACATCAGGTGTAGCAACAGTGGGACGGCCAGTAGATTTACCTTTAGCCATATCATCGGTGTTCAAAAACTTTTCAACAATTCTTGTAGTGTGTATAGTAAAGCTACGGTAACCAACTTAGTCTTTTGGATACATTGCAACAAATTGCTCAAAAGTTGATTGCAGCGAATATATCCAATTACCGTCATCATCTTGTAAGCCGCTTCGAAAATAAGCCATTACAATAAATGTGTTTTGCTCAATAATAAATACCATTGTTAAAATGAAACAGTGGTTTTATTCGTATGACTTTTGCTTTGACAAATATGACAAATTTAAATTTAGAAATCAGGTATGCTAACATAAAATTACAGAAGTGTTGCCAACTTAAGTCGAAAATTTACAATCATTTATAGTCGCATTGTACCAAGTGACTATAAATGTTTGTAACAAATATTTACTTTGGCAACACTGAAAAATTGGCTTGCCTGGTTATTCGTATATAGATACAACTTTGTAGGTTATGTCATTTGTATCATATGGATCAATATGGATGCGTTATGCATGTTTGTTTACCGATACCAGAAGGAAGATTTATAGAAAACGAGTTTTTTGAACGCATATTTTAAACGACTAAACAAAAATTATTCAAAGAATATGCTCAAAGTGTCGACCTTCCACTGCTAAACGACATTGTACTCGTCGTGATAAATTGTTAAATACATTAGTTGACATTTCACGTCCTATATTTGCTATTGCCTCCTCAATAACGTTCCGTGACTGTTGTAAATTCTGTATTTGATTCCGGTATATTGTATTTTTCAAATAAGGGAACAAAAAGAAATCTAGCGGCGTCAAATCGGGAGATCTACTTGACCACAAACCTACACTAATCAACCGGTCTGGGAAGAATTGGTGTAAATAATTAATTGTTATTTGTGCAGTGTCTGCTGTAGCTGAATCTTGCTGAAAATAGCCATTCGTTAACTCTATGTCATCCAACTGATTTGTAAATGATTTCAAAATAATGGTTTGGTAGCGTTGAGCATTAATCGTTTCTTGAAAGAATATCGGACCAATAATTCTTTGCCGTGACATTGCCACCCAAACACCGATTTTAACTAGATGGCACTTGGACTAAGTTCTGCGAATTCTCTGCCGACCAAGTTCTGTGAATTAACATAGCCAGACAGATGAAACCAAGCCTCAGATTGTTATTATACCATCAGTAACAAAACTGTGTTCGTAATACGAAATCAGGGGGATGAAGTTGCTGAACAATTGTAAATTTATACGGATGTAAATGCTTTTTTAGGATCTTACGAGTCGATTCATAGGAGAGTTCAGGAAAGGACGTAAAAACGGTTAAAAGGAAATAATAATAATTGATAATGGGACTTTACCTATTTGTTGAGATAAACGACATACTGAAATATGAGGATTTTCCGCAACATGTTCATTAACATTATTCAAAACATCAGGTGCAGCAACAGTGGGACGGCCAGTAGATTTACCTTTAGCCACATTACCGGTGTTCAAAAACCTTTCAACAATTCTTGTAGTGTGTATAGTAAAGCTACGGTAATCAACTTGGTCCTCTGGATACATTGCAACAAATTGCTCAAAAGTTGATTGCAGCGAATATATCTAATTACCATCATTTTATAAGCCGCTTCGAAAATAAGCCATTACAATAAATGTGTTTTGCTCAATAATAAATACCATTGTTAAAATGAAAATGAGTGGTTTTATTCGTATGACTTTTGCTTTGACAAATATGACAAATTTAAATTTAAAAATCAGGTGTGCTAACATAAAATTACAGAAGTGTTGCCAACTTAAGTCGAAAATTTACAATCATTTATAGTCGCATTGTATATGGATAGCGCCTAATATACTAAACAAGCGCAGCGCATTGACTCCAACATTAGAGTGAGAGGTTGCACAAGTGAGATAGAGCTAGAATAGGCAAAGGATTCATATACGCCCATAAGATTTACATTGTTATTTTGGTTTCGTTTAGGTATTTATCCGTTTATCTCGTTTAATATTGATCGGATACCGACTTAAATATATGAAATGCGTAGCGGAATAAATAGAGAATAACTTGTAGTTTGGTTTTTATTATAGATACCTAAGTAAATACTATTAAATATATTAAGGAAGTCCATCAGTGCGTTTCCCCATATAGGTATGAAATATATGTTAAATCTTCGGCACAAATAATATATAACACTTACCTTTTAGCGTTATATGGGTAAGGTGGTGCATAAAAAAATATTCGTAAGCAAGATTTTCCCAATATATTAAATGAAATTGATTTTTAAAGTGATTTATGGGATATTCATAATCTTTGTGCCAAAAATCACAAAACCGTTTTCAATATCTTTGTCTCAGGTATTGCCGCGTGAAATATACAATTACCATAAACTAAAGGAATACATAAAATTCGTATAATGAGCATGAAATAAACTAAATTAAAAATTAATTCTTATTAACAAAGAACAAAAATGTATTGCTCAAATTTAAACAAACATTAAAATATTAATTTATTGAAACTTAAACTAATACAAAATTATTTATTGGTGTTTAAATATTACCATCTTTGTATGCATCGGCCTAATTCTTACGCCTCCTGCATTAATAGTGTTATTGTAGTGATGCAATCTCAAAATGAAATAATTGTGTAAAATTAGTTTAATTAATTGGTAATGGTGCGAATTTAATGATTGTTGTTCATAAAAGTGATTCTGCAAGTTTTTAAAATAATATAACGCTAAAAGGTAAGTATTATATATTATTTGTGCGGAGGATTTAACATATATTTCATACCTATATGGAGAAACGCATTGATGGGCTTTCTTAATATATTTAATAGTATTTACTTAGGTATCTATAATAAAAACCTAACTACAAGTTATTCTCTATTTATTCCGCTACGCATTTCATATATTTAAGTCGGTATCCGATCAATATTAAACGAGATAAACGGATAAATACCTAAACGAAACCAAAATAACAATGTAAATCTTATGGGCGTATATGAATCCTTTACCTATTCTAGCTCTATCTCACTTGTGCAACCTCTCACTTTAATGTTAGAGTCAATCCGTGAACAGAATGCGCTATCCATATAATAATACATCCATGTCTGTGAACTTGACATAACCTACATGTTGGCGACATGTCATTGGTCATTGCCAACGATTTCGAGCGTTTCTATTTTGAATTGAAATAGGTAATTAAGGAAAATAATTAAAAATATATTTACAATGAATAGTATTGGTGCAACAGATTTAACAACATGCTGGAATTTACTCAATCAATTATTTCCGATATTGAAGGATAATTTTGATATGGTAGGTATACCAAACATTTGTTTTGCTTTATAAGTGATTGCGTTCATATATATTATTGGACATCTAGACACTGTACTGTAGTTCTTTCAATTTTATAAACATGTAACAATTTCTCTATAGAGAATACACTTTTAGCAAATCTACGTTAGAGAAGGTGAGATTTTAAACTGTTTTTGTAGAGATTGTAATAGCTATTTATGTAAGAAATCCATAAAGTACAGTGGTGACGCGATAATCCGGAATAATAAAAACCAAGACTATCCGGATTACTAGAAAATCCGGATTAGCAAGGCATGCTCTAACAATATGTATGCAATTCTTATCATTATCATAGTGTTTCGCTTTTTCCATCAGAATCTCTGAAGTTATAACCGAATGCCTTTGCCTTTGCGTTAAAAACCAATCATATAACTCTGATTCCATTTTCGGATATTCAGGCTTGCGTAATTTTTTTTTAATCGGTGCAGAGATACAACTGTTAACATAGCTAACAATAAAAAGGAAGGAAATTAATGATAAAGATAATTTCAAAATTGATTTATACACACCTTTGTATTTTTTCGAATTTCTTTTAACATCTGAAATTGTTGACATTCCAACATTATATTCCTTTGCTAAATCTTTTCCCAAATGTCCTCGCTTAAGTTTTTCAAGTATATCATAATTTGTTTAATTGTTAAAGCTATATGCTTTCGTGTTGGGGCCATTGAAACTTCTGTAGGTGTTGGTTTATAGAAGAATAAATGAATGCAACTGTGAATGTTGGAACTTGTTTGAGAGAAACTTCGTAATTTCTCGTACGCAATTCGAATGTTATCGAATCCGGATTTCCGAGACAGCAAAAATCCGGATTACAGAATACGCAATGAACAAAAAAATAGGTGCGGAAAACCGAGGAATCCGAAAAGCAAGATTCGGATTATCGCGTCACCACTGTACTATTTGTTTGGCCCAGCGAACTTGCGAGCGAGGCTATAATAAAGACGATGCAATACGTCCAACTTTTTTTTTTAACGGAACGCCCAGATTTTTGTAACACTTTTGAATGCAAAATAAAAAACTACGTTCAGGAAGTATTAAGATGTTTATTTTTATTCACAAGAAAACAGTTAAAAAATTAAAAGTGTCCTAATACAGAAAAAACAAGGTACCTTTGAAAAAAGTTGTTTAGTGTTTGCATTCTTTTTGCCGTCACATTTGACAATTTTAAAAGCGTTTTAACTTTTGCATCGCTATAAATTTACTTATTTTAGACATTGACACATTTGAAAATGGCAGTAAAACTTACTGAATCAGAACTAATTGAGATATTAATGATGCGTGGGTACGGTGATCGTCAACGTTCTTTTGAAGAGGTTCGTATTTTGTTTAATACTGTTTATCCGGATCGTCACATTAGTAAAAGCACGGTATGCCGAACAATTCAAAAGTTTGAAGTCTTTCGTCAGGTGAAGGATTTACCTAGAAGGGGACGTCCATTAACAGCAACAGATGAAGAAACTAGTTTGAATGTGTTACTTACAGTGGAAGAAAATCATCACGTGTCCACAACAGAATTAGGCCAATTTCATGAGATCTCTCAAAAATCTACTCATAAGATTCTTAAATCAACAAGAATGAAAGCCTGTAAAATGTATTCCGTCCATGAGTTAACTGAAGATAATCCAGATCGTAGACTACATTTTTGCGAAACAATGACGCAATTGATCGAGCAGCAGCCTAATGTTTTAGATCACATCATTTTTTCAGATGGGGCAACGTTTTGTCTCAACGGCACTGTGAACAGACATAATTGTCGCTACTGGTCAATTGAAAATCCGCATTGGATTGAAGAAGTCCATATACAGCGTCCTCAAAAGGTGAATGTCTGGGCTGGTCTTGTTGGAAACAACATCATAGGACCATTTTTTATAAGAGGAAATTTAATTGGCAACGTCTACTTAAATTTATTGCGAAATGAGGTTGTTCCAGCACTTGCGGCCCTCTTTCCAAATGCAAACATAGGTGATCACCCTAATGCACATTTTTGGTTTCAACAAGATGGAGCTCCCCCCCATTTTGCCCATAATGTCCGCGATTATTTGAATGAAATTTTTCCGGAACGTTGGATCGGACGTAGAGGAGCAATCGAATGGCCAGCACGTTCGCCAGATCTCTCGCCATTAGATTTTTTCTTTTTGGGGTCACTTGAAATGTCAAGTGTACAAAAATCGTCCCCATAATCTTGAACAATTGGAAGAGAGAATAGTTCAAGAAGCCAATCGCATCACTCCAGAACAAATACAAAATTCAATAAGAAATTTTACTGACCGTTTACATTTTTGTCAAATTATAAATGGAGAGCATTTTAAACAATTATTGTAAGTAGTGTTCCAATTATTGTAATCGCAACCTGAATAGACAAGTATCTTGATTTTTCTGTATTAGGACACTTTTTAAATTTTTTAACTGTTTTCTTGTGAATAAAAATAAACATCTTAATACTTCCTCAACGTAGTTTCTTATTTTGCATTCAAATCTGGGCGTTCCGTTAAAAAAAAAAGTTGGACGTATTGCCGATTAAACCGGAAGTGAAAAAAATATAAACTGTATTGCATAAAATGCATTTATATTAACTATACCCCCATACCAAATTTCAGAAATCATAATTTTCAAATAACAAAGTTATTCGGCCGTTCCGAGACTTTTTACTAACGCTGTATATAATTTTATATTCGAATGCCTTATTTTGTGCAATAAATAATTACAACGATTACTATCTGACAGTTTAGTAAGGTAATGATTAGTAGCTGGATATGTTGAGAGTATTTTGTGATTTGTACAAACATCAAATAAATTGTTAGAAATGTTAAGGCCTCACAATCGTGAAATGAATGCGGAACAGCAATATATAAAAAAATTAGCTGCAAATGCTACCTAATATCTAATAAATCTAAATTTCAGTATGAAACTACTTATGCGGCTTATCACGAATGGTGTACAGGATGTCTCTCTAGTGCGTCCAAGTACCATATCTCCCCTTGTAAATATTTTTTCGGAAAAACAATTACATGGAGGTTACTTGAATAGATATGGCACATGTTTTAAAATTACTTTCACTCATACAGGGTGTTCCATTTTCACTGAACAGAATACAACTTTGTTATTTTAAATACAATGGTATAATTTTTTTCAATGCAATCGATTCTACGCATTATTTGTAAATGTTTTGTATTAGTGTTCTCTATCCCTAAATTCAACTGTTTCGAAGATATTTACAATTTTTGTTAATAATTTCTTATTCCACCTCCTTAAAGAAATACATCGATTCGTATTAAGGTCTCATTTTTATTAGTTTTTGAGTTATTAGAGATTATTGGTTCCAACTACGAAAAATATACTATTGATGTTGTTTTTTGGCCGTTTTTTTGTTTTCTTTACCTTATTAATTTTTCTTTAAGATGGTGCAATTGGAAAATATTACGGAAAATTGTATATCTTCGAAACAGTTGAATTTAGGGATAGGGAACCCTAATACAAAACATTTGCAAATAATGCGTAGAATCGATTGCATTGAAAAAACTTATACCATTATTGTATTTAAAATAACAACGTTGTATTTTGTTCAGTGAAAATGGAACACCCTGTATAAGTGAAAGTAATTTTAGAACATGTGCCATATCAATTCAAGTAACCTTCGTATAATTATTTTTCAGAAAAAATATCTACAAGGGGAGATATGGTACTTGGACGCACTAGAGAGACATTCTGTACATCAAATAATAAAGCAAAATTTTGAGATGATTTTAACATTTATTTGACGCTGACATATGAGTCCATTTTTTAGTTTTCAAGGCACTGATACTTTAAAGTGGCACATTATGGACAGTAAAGTAGTTCATAAAATAGGCAACTTTCATGCAGTCTAATCAGGGCCATGTGTGCAATGTGTGCCGCGCGCACGGGCCCCAGGTGCAAAGGGGCGCCAAAAAACGCCAAAACTCGATAAGCACCTAAAGGTGACCCTAAACCGTATTAGGCATAACAAATAACTACTCAACAAATAACTACTCTATGCTTAATAAATTTTTGTTTGTTTCTACTTACCTACTATTTTTATTTAACAAAACCAAAACCAAATATGTTTTTGAAAACTGAATTTTTATGGGCGCCACGGAAATTTTTGGACACAGGCGCCACCGAAACGTTGGCGCGGCCCTGAGTCTAATATAAACGTTATTTTAGTAGTATTACAGTAGAATATATGAAACTACTACAAAGTAATAACCAAAAAGCCTTGAGTTTGGCCAAATATATGAATTTGAGAATGAGATTTAGTTGAGATGAATTGAAGATTTTTTGTAAATTGTATCATTATATAAATTGTTAAATAAATATTACTCCTATATAATAATCCGAATAGAAATGTTACCTTACTACATTTATATTTTACTACATTCTTATGAATAAATTAGGTAGATAAATTAGTATATTAACTGTACATACTGTTAATATATCCATATTTATAAAATTAGAGTCCTTAATTTAACATATATTTTTATATTAATATACGGTTATATAACTACAGTGAGCTTTCTAGCCGCTGCTTTTCTTTAGGCTTGTTCGTTGCACCTACACTAACTATAATATTGTACACAAGTCTACACTCTTTACGGCTATTACAGTACAGTACAGAAAATTGTAGGTAGTGTACAATATTGTAGTTAGTATAGGTGCAACAAACAAACCTTTTATTTAACAATCACTTGAGTGCTAAATTGTCTTTTGAAAATATATTTTTAATTGTTTTTCTTTTAGCCAGTTAGCACCGATGTACTTGGAAGAAATGAATTTTATCAAGTCATTGAAATAATAAAGAAGCTAAATTTAATGGATACAATACATGATTTAATTATTAAAAATGTTGAAAAATATGTTTGTAATACTGTAGTAGTGGAATGTTGGATGTGTATTACAGGTTCTAATAGTGAAGCAGAAAATTTTCAAAATTTTCACAAAGCAATGGTGACTCTCTATAATTACTATTTACTTCTTTTGTAATATTTTTAACAATTTGGAATTATTATGTGTTACTCTGAAATATCGAAGTTCAATTTATTATAAGAATTCCACTGATGTGTTGAAAGTAATATTTAGATCTGCATTACTTTCTCAATTGCCATTAGATTATAAGAAAAGTGTAAGACACTTTTATGAAGTGGGTTTAAAGTATGAAGAAAATAGAGGAACAGAATCATCAGATGAACTATGTTCAAATTGTGGTTCAAACAGTAATTGTATTTGTGCCCAGTATTTTTATGAAGCAAACAGGTATATAAATATATGCATTTTTAGTTTAACTGAATTTTCAGCTAATAGTTATGTTTTTTTAGTATCCTTCTGGAACTGGGTTTATTAGAACCACTTGCCAGTCAAATTTTAACAACTACAATTTATGATTACATTGAAAATCACGTGGAAACGACTTGTAAAGACAGATTTGATGTATCGTTTCTAACTCCCTTGCAAAAGGTATTTCTTTTAGTCCCGGCTTATTCACCTTCCACTAAAGTTTCTGTTAGTTGTCAATTAAATTTACTTCGTAATTAAATTTACTATGCGGTTTAATTTTACTTAAGTGTGAATAAACACTTAATCTGTCAAGTAAGGCTTTACCTGACAATTAGAGTAACTCGATACTTTACTGGAAGGTGAATAAAGCGGGCCTTATTATGTGAAATATGTTTTAAAGTTTAAACTATGTTACTTGTTCCCTATATTTCGCTACTGCGAAGGTGTGCGGCTATATGATCATAATTGTAATATTACATTGTCTTTATAACTACGCTAATGACGTAGCTAGTACACTTGCTGAATTGGGTTTTCTTGATTTTCAAAATTCCTCCTGTGCTGTAATTGGCACAAGATGTGGAAAATTTTCAGGTGTGGATTATTAGTGTTCCTTGATTCTCACAATTCGTTCTTTCATTTTGCATATAGTTTTTTAATAACCTAATTAAAGAAATAATGGTATGTATTTATTGCTAAAGTTGAATTAGATGAGTAAATTTTTGCATGTGAAACTTTTATCTTAAAATCATCATCAGTATTATATTTAATTACAAAATACTGCAGTTACTCTGCTAATGATGTTATCTCTACCTCATTTATCAGTGTTGCCTTTTATTAGACATTTCCAGTACGACCACGTCGCAAATTGCAGTGACCTTATATTCATTATACAAAACCGCAGTAAATTGATTAATTATTCTCTTCACGCTATCGGCCTAAAGGACTCCTATTTTCTTGTAGTTGAAATCGACTCTAAGTGCACTTTTTATATGCAACTTTCTGCTAATATTATTAGTGTACTTGTGTATAATTATTATAAATGTTACAAATGATTATTAAGTATATCTGTCATAATATTATTGTTAAGTAGCCTACTTTGTGCAAATTGAAGTGGTCTGTTTTGACAATAGCAGAAGAAATATATGTACATTTTTCTCTAAAATGGTTGAACATAAATGGGTGCATTCTTATATCAAAAGAAAAAAAATTTAATTTTACATCCAACCCTGTAAACAGAGAACAAAAGGATCCGTACATGTTAATATAGGAAATAGTAAAGCAATTCAAGACGTATCAATTTGCGCAAACCAAAATTTTCTACCTTTTTTAGTTTTGATCCTACAGCTCATTAACGAGAGCGCTACAATTACAAAATGTTTGATAAAATATCTATTTTCTCGAAAACAAAAGCACATAGGTCTAGGAAGGTCTTAATAAAAGTTACTTAAAATATCATGTAGAATCTAAAAAAAATATATATATATAGGGTGATCCATTTAAAATAAAGTTACATACGTTTTTTCTATAATTGGGACATCCTGTATATTTGAAAACATTTTCTAGCTATGCATCGTATAAACTTTTATTTGAAACTTTTTTCTCTATACTGTAAAAGAAACAAATTATCAAAGAATCCGCGTCAGCTGGGACACCTGTATATGTATATATGTACCGTATTTATTCTAATAGGCGCCGCGGCGTTTAATTGTTTAGGATACTTTCCTTTGCGGCGCTTAAAAGAGGGCGGCGTTTATTTCGAATCAATGAAAATCCTCATTTTTATTCTTACGTCGGTGAATAACACCTGATTCTAGTTACCTAGATAAATTTGTTGTACATATCTTTATTGAAAAGTAACTCATACGACGCTTATTAGAATGCGGCGTTTATTTCATTCGGCATTATTTTCTTGCGGCGTTTATTAGAGTGCAGCGCTTATTGGAATAGCGGCGCCAATTAGAATAGATACGGTATATGTACACATTTTCAAACTAATTTACAGCCAGTATCGAATACGTTTGTTAAGTACTGAATATACAGTGAGGTTTTTATAACACCGTACATAGCCCTATGTTCGATTTTATATGTCCCATGTCAACTCATGGGCAGTTATGCAACCAACATTACTCCTATTTGATTTCTAGATAAACAATTTTATTGATAACTGTCAACGTCGTGACAAGATAAAATAATTCCTAAAATGTATTCTAAAGACGAAAAAATTGAAATTATAAATTTGTATCAAGCTGGAAACAGTATTAGAAGTATAGTATAGAGATCACTTTGCTGCAAAGTTTCCGGCAGACCAATACCGGCTCTATCAACCATCCACACAATTATTAAAACATTTAATATGGATGGTTGTATAATAAGCACACACAAAAAGAAAAATAAACCTTCCCATGTACTTACCGAAGAACTAAAATTAAATGTTTTATGTTTCATTGAAGAAAGCCCAATAACAGCAACAAATAAGATTGCACAGCACTTTAACATTTCAAAAACGTCTGTACGTAGAATTTTTAAAATGTATAAATACAAAGCGTACAAATTTAGTAATCACCAAGAACTCTTCCCTGAAGCTAAAATAAAACGCATAGATTTTTGTTAAACCTTGTTTAATATAATTAATAAAAATGACAACATTTTAACAAAAATATTGTTTACCGATGAAGCGTCTTTTTCTTTAAATGGTTCAGTTAATTCTCAAAATTTTCGGTTTGTATAAAAAGTATTTGTTTCACTGAAATCTAATTGATTCGTTTCAATTGCACTATTAGGTATTGGTCACGGACTAATGATCATCGTCAAAATTTAACACATACGCAATATAATGCACGGCTCAATGTTTGGGCATGTATCATTGGTACTGCACTTGTAGGACCATACTTCATTGACGGAAATTCCAATACAACCAAATTCTTAGAATTGCTGAGAACACGAATTGTTCCTCGCATTCAAGATTTGAATATTGAAAATCCCTGATTCCAGATGGATGGGGCCCCAGCACATTCTACTGCAGCTATTTCACACTTTTTGAATGTAACTTTTCCTGATAAATGGATAGGCAGGTTTGGTCCGATAATTGGCCGGCCCGTTCACCAGATTTATCGCCTAACGATTATTTTCTTTGGGGATACTTGAAATCAAAAATTTATAACAATATAAATATAACGAATATTGAAGACTTAAAAACACGCATACTTACAGCATTTGAGGAATTGCAAACCAAACCTCATTTTTTATCAAACTGTTTGCAAGAATTTCATAATAGACTTGCATATTGTATGGAATGCGAAGGTGGACATTTCGAACATTTATTAAAACGTTGATACTCTTCCTTAGATATATTTGTTGCTTTTCTATTCACTATTTGATAAGATCTTTTAATTTTATTTGACAAATAAAAGGTGATTTATTTACGAGGTTATGTTTATTACGTAGCTATGTATCAACGAGATTAGAGGCGTTTTCTAGCGATCAAAACTGTTCAAACGTTTTCATTCGTATTTAAAAAATAGCATTCTAGCGACGTAACGGTGACGTCACGCGGATAACCGTGTTCAACTGTGTTTAACCACAATCTATCTATGTATTTAAAATATGACGCTTGCGCATTTGCTACTCTTGTTTAATTCTTGCGAGTTTGGTTTTGTTATTGTAGTCGAAGACGTATGTAACATGTAAAATGAGCTTTTTGTCATTCTAAATAATTGGAAGAAATCATATTCTAAGTAAAAGAGTAACCATTCTTCACAATATCCCTGGATTCGAAGATGTGTTACTATACTCGGCAATGATATTAATTCTATTAAGTATCCATCATCCTCAGATCTGTTTCTCATATAATGTTTTACTATTTCACATCGCTCTTCAAAGTTATTGTTTATTATATATGCACACAATATAAAATCGTTGAATTACTGTTTTATTACTTTTGTAGGTTTTGTTTTGTATAAAAAATTAATCCTAATACCGTAAATGTTTAAATTCTTTCATTCTAGCGACCCTCTTAAGTGATGACGTAGTATTGAACCAGGTTCAAATATAAATTTGAAACGTTTGCGTCGCTAGAAAACGCCTTAGATGTATGTATACGTATACGCCTCATGTTTGCAATAGGAGTAATGTTGGTTGCATAACTGCCCATGTGTTGACATGGGACATATAAAATCGAACATAGGCGCTATGTACGGTGTTATAAAAACCTCACTGTATACGCACAATTCACAAAAATGCGCCTTCAAAATCTTTCCTCATCAGAGTAGGCTTTTTTTTGTCAGTTTAGTTATCATGGGTTGATAGAGAGAATGCGATGCAGATGCAGATAATCCACATGAATTCACTGAAACTTCGTTGCATCCGCAAAAAATAGGTGTCTGGCTAGCAGTTTCAAGAAGACGAATTATTGGGTCTATATTTTTTAACCAAACCGTAACTGCTGAAAGATATCGAAACGAATTATTGCAACCGTTTATCAACGAACTTCATGATGATGAACTTACGGTAGGATATTTCCAGCACGACAATGCACCAGCGCACAAATCTCGAGAAACAATGGCTTTTTTACAGCAATTTTTCGATACAAGAATTTTTAATTTTCCTACAAGATCTCCAGACTTGACAACATTAGATTATTTTATTTTTCCATATTTAAAGAATACGATTTTCAAGATCAGACATCAAACAGTCGAAGAGCTTCGTAATGCTATTGTTAATTCTTGTGCTGACATCGCCGAAGAAATCTTAATAAATGGCTTTGAAAGCATGAAGCGTAGAGTTCAACTTTGTCTACAAAACAACGGTCAACATTTCCAACATCTGCTTTAGTATTATTTTCTCTCAATTTTGGCTTTTGCACTAAATATTTTTTCAAAAACTTAATTACTCTATAATTATTACAGATACACATTTATATGACATAACCAAACTGTGAAAATGATGCATTTCTGACAGATTTACATGCACTCTGGCCAAGCATTAAAAAAAGCATGGCCGACGCTAATGAGGAAAATTTTGAAGGCGCTACAATGAAAAATTTAAAAAAAAATCAAAGTCAAATTTATGAAAATTAAAATGTGTATTCTATGCCGAAAATCTTAACACGAGCGCTTAGAAAGGAAGGTGAATCTTACGCATAGGTACTGTGATAGCTACAGATCGCTCATACTCATCACATGCAAATACGTAAAATCACACAGGTTGTATACATGGCAAGCGTTAGCTATGTACTATCGCGAGCATTTTAAACGACTCAAACCTCAAGCGTTATGGCCGTATACAGCTACTCGAAACATTTGAGAAGTAGCACTGGGCGACTGGAATTAGGGGTCGATAACAAGCAGGTAGAAAGATTCGCAATAAATTATATATCCTATGATGATTGTAATACATCTTACATGATTCGTATTCATTGACGAAATTCGCTCTGTTTGATATTATGTCTAGAACATTCATACACAGTGCAAGTTTAAAATATATTTTTATATATAATATTTCTATTGTATTTATAGGAAATCTGATGAAGGAAAAACAATGTTTGCAAAACATTAAGAAATGATTAAAATTAAATATAAATTTAAAGAAATATTCATTTCTGAATATATATATTTTTTTAATAGGGCGAAATACATCTAAGATAATTATCAGTTGATTTAGGAACATTACATTGGACGAGACAATTGAAAACGTATTGCACGGCACCTGATTGGTCTTTATAAATTAAACATTTTCCAGGTACTTAACGCTTGACTAGTTCTACATTAAGAAATTATATTGAATTTACTTCAGTAATGCAAATTGTTCTAATGCCGGGTTTCCACCAAGCGGACAGGACAAAAACAAAACACGAACTCGGTCCGTTTGTGACAGTCTGCGAACTGTTTTAGAACTTTTGGAGCGTTTTCTAAACTTGTTAGTCTGCAAATAGAGTTTTTACGAACACAAACAGTGTCCCGGCGAATGTCGGTAACTTCAAAGGGTCCACGCGTTCTAGGAATGTTTGTCAGCTTGGTGTAAACGTCCTTGAAATTAGAACCAGTTTGTTTTTATTTTCGTTGTTGTGATTTGGTGCGTGAAGGGAACAAGTCGCAATGTCTGATGTATTTATTTTATTATATCAAAATACACCTACAAACAGGTATATGCACTTCTAGAAGAAAATCATGGACAATGGAAGAAACCTCCAACCTAATTGAGGGCTACAGAAATTATAAATATAATAAAACTTAAACAAAACATAAACCGTTTTTATTGATTTCTGTTCGTGACTGGTGTAAACACAAAGTCCGTTAGGGACCCAACAGTGTTCAAACAAAACTCTTCGAAATTTCTGTTCAAATGGACAGTTCGTGTTTTGTTTTTGTCCTGTCCGCTTGGTGGAAACCCGGCATAAGACATAACTGTTATTGGCTTTAAATTATTATTTCTATACGTTATCTATTATCGCCTGTTTCAATTTAAACATTGACCCTAATAGCCTAAACACTAATAAAATAATATTAAATTCTTTCCATAATTACGTGTCCTAATCTGTAAGTTTATAATTTTTGCAATAATTGTTAGATCAATATTTTCCCTGAGAAAAATGATGACATTTTCTCTTATTCAATTAATTTGAGTACGGTCTACCTTCGCTCAGTACATCATATTCATGTCAATATATTCATAATTCTTTTCGCTTGGATTTCTTTTAAATTGTGTCTACCCTCCGGCCTGCGGCTATACGGCTTATTATAGTTGCCCAGTTATATTTACCTGAATATTGCTCTATGTAAGGAAAGCTTACAATAGATACGTTTTATGGCAGTTTGAGTCGTTTAAAGTGCTCGCGATAGTACATATTCTATATGAGCCGATTGCAAACGGGGATCCATTCAAAATGAAATGTCGTGACGGATATCGTATTCTCTCGAGTTATCTGTATGTTTATCTGTGGCAATACCCTGAGGGAAAGCGGATATGTGCTTTTGCCTGAGCCTTTGTATGTAATAATTATCATGAAAGTAGCCGTTTGCTATAAAACGTAAAGAAATTCTTTTTTCATTTATGAGGGCGACCTGAAATGTTTCCGGAATCGACAAGAAACACACTGTATTAGTGTGGTTTTTTATTTTTCGATGTAATCCCTCGTTTTCAAACGGTGCTCCAGTCTCGTCAATACGTCAGAAAAGTAGGTGGTTGAGGACTACAAAATAATCATCTGTAACGGCGACAACCTCATATAAGGCACATCTCTTTCCTGCCAGCGATTTTTTTAAAGTTTGGGAATAGGAAAAAGTCGCTGAGGCCTAGGTCTTTCTTCGGAGCTGATTCGCCTGGAAAAGTTCACTGCTTCGACTGTTCCTTGATCTCCGATATGTAGTGGTGGATCCAAGTCTCATTCACGGTTACGAAATGCATGAAGAAATCTCTTAGATTGCGTTGAATCCTGGGCAGACACTCCTCCGAAATGGTCACCCGATTTCGTTTTAGGTCTGGTATGAGCAAACGCGGTACCCATCGCGCCGAAAGCTTTTTCATGTCCAAAATTTCGTGTAGGATATGCGCAGCGCGTGCCTCTGAGATGCCTGTTGTCTCTGCTATCTCTTTCAGCTTCAATCGGCGATCGGCTAACACTAGTCACTAGATGAAAGAAAGTAAGGCGAACTTGCATCCATCTTGTCTCCAAATGAGCGGCAAATTTAAAAGTGTAATGTTGCACTAATCGAGATATCTCAAACTAGTTAACGTGGTATTGAGATTTAGAATCATTTTGGGCACTAACAAACAATGACACAAGTTGACAATGACAATTCAGTACAGTAGGTTTCATAACTGACTCAATTTTTTTTAAGAAATTCTTTACAATACAAAGTTTTAGAAGTGACGTGCGCTTCGTTTTGTCGATAATTCATTTCGCAATTTAAAAAAAACGATATAATGTTATATTTTCTTTGTACTCTGAGGTGGGCAAAGAAGCTCAAAGTATGTACACTCGTGGCCAGATAAATGTTTCCAACGTACAACCACATTTTTACAGTGTACGGATATGCTAGCCAGCATACGATATTAAAGCGTGCCGCTGTTATTTACATTATAGGAGCGGTCTTGCGTATAAAAAGGTTATTGAAAACACTACTTCGACAAAAAACTATAAAGAAATGCTGTGTAGGGACTATTTTCTTGTATGTTAATAAACATATTGCAGCAACTATGGATTGTCAATTGTGATATAAATCTTATTTTGATATGCATCTGTATGATTATTATTCAGGTTTCTAAAGATGTATGTCGAGTTATTGCGGTGTCGCTTGCATTCATATTATTTACATTCCTATTCGCTACACCCCTCAATGTTACCAGATTATTTGACTAAGATTTCGCATGCGAAGCTCTTACGATATCGATATATTTTCAGAACTGTACCGCCGTAAAGTGAACCGGCCGAAAAAAGAATAGGTGGCAACATATATAGTTGTTTTTTTAAATAATTTATAGTAATTATAGGTATTCGTAATAACTGTGTTCGAAATTTGTATAACATATTTCAAGCATCTCAATGAGTTCGCAGAAAGAAAAGTAATATATGTATATATATAAGTTAAAATGTAACAATAACTATAATTCCCCAAAAGAACTTTGGTGCATTAAAAGAAAAGAAATACAGAAGTATACACACAACTCTTAACCAAAACAATACATGCATTATATTATAGATATTTATATTCTCGCTTATTTATAACCGCAAATTCTAGATAAATATCCCTTTGTATCAGAGCGGCGTATTTTTCTTACACTTTCCCTTGTAAAACATTTATTGCATGTAAAAGCTGATATGAATACATTTATATTATATTATACATATGTATATAATAGGTATACATATTATAATATCGTACTTAATTTCTATCGAGTCACATAAATCACAGCAGCCAGAAAATATATCCATCTATCTTTCAAACAAACAGATGTTTGTCGGCATTTACGAACAACCTATGCATTATCCTTAATATATGTTGTCAATAAACTTCCGTTCGCACATGTCGCAGCCGACTACACTGTTAACATTGAAAATATATTAATTTTCGGTTTCAGGTCGGAAAGTTTTATCTGGCCGTGAGTGTACATCTGTATCGGTAGAAGTTATAACTAAAGAATTAAAGCACATACATATTACAATGTGTAAAATTATTCTAAATTTTATGCAGTAGAGAACCTAGCAAATAGTACAGAGAAGCCTGAACTTTATCGCTTAATTGTTCTGGGTCTGCTGCTAAAGGTTCAAAGATGTTTTCATTGTCACCCACAATTTCTTCTACCAAACCTGCATTTGTATTTTTAAAAGGTGCAGTATATTTTATTAGGTATTCACAATCTGATTGCTGGTAACTTCCATGGCAAACTAGCGTTTCAAATAGCGATAGGATCCTTTAAAGTCGCGAGCATCTGGAACAGATCTTCTGCGTCTAATCACAGAAAAGAGATTTCCTAAAGCATCTTGCGTTAGTCGCCCTAACAAGACATATTTGAAATCATACTTATTGTGATATATTTAATTGTTATTTAAGAAAAGAATAAAATAAACTGTTAGCTTTGAATACTCGATTTATTCTCTGTCGATACACACATGAAAAATAGCCACATTGCAAATACAGTTCTGTACTTAAAAAGTGTTCTAATACATAACAAAAAGAAATACACAGATATGTACAATTGCCACCAAAACTACAATAAACTATAGACATACATTATTACTCCCTTTCCCTTATTTATAACAATAAAAAAAATCATACATCCAAGTATTCACATTAACTAATTAGTATCTCTAATTCGAGGTCTCAAATTGTACCTGTCATTAGAAGTGTTTACAGAAACATTTTCATTATTCACTACTGAATTCAACACTGAAGGAATATTTTCAGTACCTAATAGCTCATTATCTTTATTTTTAGTATTAACAGTTGTTACATTTTCACATTCTTGAGTTTGCATTGGTACAAGTAAAGAATGTTTTTTACTTAACTTAGATTGTATTTGATCTCTAGTGTCTACGTACTATTTTACCTGTACCTGTTCTTACATCATACATAACAGAACCTACTTTATCAACAATAGTTCCATCTATCCACACCGGACTGGATGGAATTGTATAATCTTTGGTAATAACGTTGCTACCCACATTAAATTCTCTTGGCTTACCACCCGCATTAATAATTTGCTTTTCAGTTTTACCGATAAGTCTTTGTTCATGATTAGGTAATAATAGATCTAGTTTAACTTTTAATTTACGACCAAACATTAAACTTGCAGGACTCACCCCTGTAGTTCAATGTTCAGTATTTCTATCATCAAATACAAATCTTTGAACATAAGTATCTATATCAGTTTTCAGATAATAAGCTTTTTTAACGCATTCTTTAATGTCTTAACCGCGTTTTCTGCCGCGCCATTGCTAGATGGATGATAAACAGGTGAAAATAATTGTGAAATTGCATTATTCTTAAGAAAAGTCTTAAAATCCTGTGATGCAAAAGGCGGACCTCCGTCCGACACAATTGTTTCAGGAATTCCAAATCAGGAAAACAAATCTCTTAATTTACTGATTACGGAAATGGATGTAGTAGTATGCATTTTCAAAACTTCTATCCATTTAGTATATGAGTCAACAACCACAAAATATTTTTTATTATGAAAAGGACCTAAAAAATCAATGTGCAGTCTTGACCACGGTTTACTAACATGAGGCCAGGGCACAACTGCATTTCTAGTAGGATCTTTTCTAAACTGATTACAAATTTGACAAACGTTACATAGCTTTTCTATATCTGCATCAATGTTCGGCCAATAAACATAAGACCTTGCCACTGATTTACATTTACTAATACCCATATGACTACTATGAATTTCGTCCAAAATTTGTTTTCGTAAAGTTCTAGGTACTATTACACGATATCCCCAGAAAATACAACCAGAAATTACATGCAATTGTTCCTGCTTTTTATAAAAGCATTTTGAATCTCCATCAAGTTTATTTTCAGAAGGCCATCCGTATAAACAGTACATATAAATTTTAGATAACAATGGATCTTTTTTAGTTTCAAGCGCTACCAATTTACTATTTATTGGTAATTTCTCTTCGATGTAAAATAAATGACAGGAACCGTTGTCAGAAATGTTGTCTACCTCCGTAGTAGGTAAACGAGACAAACTGTTAGCAATACAATTTTTTGAAGAATTTATGTATTTAATATCGTATTGATATGCCGATAAAATTACGCTCCATCGTTGAAGACGACTCGCTGCGAAACTCGGTATTCCTTTCTTATTACCAAAAATTGTTTGCAAAGGTTTGTGATCTGTTAATAGTGTGAATTTTCTAGCATACAAATACTGATTAATTTTTTTATTCCATAAATTATGGCTAAAGCCTCTTTTTCAATTTGACTGTAATGCTTTTCAGACGAATTAAGTGTCCGTGACGCAAAAGCAATAGGGCGTAGCTCACCTGAAGGGTATTTATGCGAAAGAACTGCTCCTATTCCATATGCGCTAGCATCACAAGCTAAAACTATTGGTAAACTATGATTATAATGAACTAAAACATTTGAAGAAATAAATTCATTTTTAACCAAATTAAAAGCTCGCTGTTGTTTTGACGTCCAATTAAAACTAACATCTTTGCGTAATAATTCATACAAAGGATGTAATTTAGTTGCAATATTTCTAATAAATTTCGCATAATAATTTACTAACCCTAAAAAAGCTTGTAATTCGGTTAGGTTAGTCGGTACTTTAACTTGTTCAATAGCTTTGATTTTTTCAGGCGAAGTATGCAATCCTTCATTGTCAATTACATAACCCAAAAAATCTATCCTTGTTTCACAAAAATTGCATTTATTCATCTGAATTTTAAGTCCAAACTGATTAAGCTTCTCAAACACTTGTTCTACAATGTTAATATGATTATCTAATGTGTCTGAATGAATCAATATATCGTCTAAGAAAAGTATAACCCCGTTCATTTTTGCAAAGATACCTTCCATTATTCGTTGAAATATACCAGGGCTAGAAGCAACCCCATAAGGTAAACGATTGTACTGGAATAATCCCTTATGAGTATTAATTGTTACTAATTTTTCTGATTCATCATCTAATTCTATTTGAGCATATGCATGCGCTAAATCAATTTTAGAGAAATATTTAGAATTTTGCAAATTTGCTAATAAATCTTCTATTTTCGGTAAAGGATATTTGTCCACATGTAATACAGGGTTCACCGTTATCTTGAAATCTCCACAAATTCTAATTTGATCATTTTTCTTAAGTACGGGCACAATAGGCGTAGCCCAATCGCTATAATTTACTGGAGTCAGTACCCCTAATGTCATTAAATTATCTAATTCTACTTCTACCTTTTCTTTAAGCGCAATAGGCAAAGCACGCGATTTGCAAAAAACTGGTGTTGCATCGTGTTTCAGAAACAATTTAGCTTTACCACCGGTAAAATGTCCTATCTCGTTTTTAAACACACCTGGAAATTTCTTAGCAACTAAATTAGATAATTTTGTCTTTAAATCAACTGTAGGTGTAGTAAGATAACTGAAATTAAATAAACTGTCAACTGAAATACTTAATGTTTTTACCCAATTACGACCAATTAATGGCGGGCCACCATTTTTAATTACAAATAATTTAAGGTTTCTTTTTATCAATTAAATTTAACGTTAACTAAAATATAACCAAGAACAATTATTGAGTTGCCATTGTAAGATTTTAAATTTAATTCTGATTCACATAATCTAAGATCTTTAAAATAAATTTTGTATTCTTTTTCTGAAATTACAGAAATCGCAGAGCCAGTATCTACTTCCATTTCGAGTTTAATAGAATTCAATTCTAATTTAATTTTAACTGGTTTATCATTGTTTAAATTTAAATGAAACAAATTATTCTCAAAATGTTCAGTAATATCATGCTCTCTCTCTACATCTAAATATTTATTCAACTTAAACTTATTTTTCGATTTATTTTTACATACCGTACTTATATCTCCAAGCTTTTTACAAATGTGACATTGAGCATTTTTAAAATAACAATTTTTTTCTTCATGGTTTTTCTTACCACATCTTGTGCAGAACTTATCTTCGTTCTTCGCTTTATTGGATATCTGCTGACCTTGTCCGACCTTCAATTGTTTCTTAAAATGTATTTTATTGAATGATGTGCCTTGAATTAATCCTGCGTTGATTTCGGCTGCTTCTGCATTTATTGCCAACTCGATTGCTTTCTTGTAATCCAGGTTCTTTTCCGAAAATAGGTGTTGTCGAATTCCCTAATTTTTTAAAACGAAAACTAACTGATCTCGTAAATTTTCTTCTAATGTGTTACCAAATTTACATGTTCTTGCTAACTTCTTTAAAGTAGCCAGATATACGGAGATTGATTCGCCTGCCAATTGTCTACGCTGACGAAACTTATACCTTTCCGCTATTTCGGAAGGAGCGGGTTGTAAATGCTCACTCATTAACTTAATCAACTCCGAAAACTTCTTGTCTTCAGGCTTAGCCGGGTCACACAAATTTGCCAACAATTCATATGCTTCATCCTCAATAGTGGTGATTAAAATTGCAGTTTTTAATTCATCTTTAATTTGATTTGCTTTGAAGTATTGTTCCACACGTGCCACGTATAAAGACCAATCTTTTTCATTTAATTTGAGTTCTTCGATTCTTCCAATTGACATTTTTGTATACAATCACTTAATTTATGTAAATTATTTAGTTTTTTTTTTAACTAAATCCTCGTCGCCACTGTGATATATTTAATTGTTATTTAAGAAAAGAATAAAATAAACTGTTAGCTTTGAATACTCGATTTATTCTCTATCGATACACACATGAAAAATAGCCACATTGCAAAAACAGTTCTGTACTTAAAAAGTGTTCTAATACATAACAAAAAGAAATACACAGATATGTACAATTGCCACCAAAACTACAATAACCTATATACATAGATTATTACACTTATCTAAATATTCATGTTGAAAATCAAGTGCAGTTTGCGTTGCCAGTATGAAACCTGTCTGAAATGGTTTCCATCCGCCTACATTGAGTGTTGTGATGATATTCACAAAATTTTTAATAAATAATATGGTTTCCTGAGATACCTCATTATTAAAGTGTGACAAACCTAGTCGATAATGCCGGGATGTCATTATTTTGAACCATTGAGTTTTAGAAACCATACAGTAGTTTCATGAGTTCTCTCAATATTGTCGCGAGCAATGTGAAACAGTATAGCAGCTGCTACATCATGGCTAAATAAACTAACACTTAAGCTTACATTCATTTTCTCAAAGTGAGGTGGTTGCGGAGTACATTTTCTTTCAAATGAGGACATAATTTTAGAACATCACCTTGATCTAGTTCAAATGTTTTTTTAATGGTTCCGTGCAGACTACATTATTTGAAGGCAAGTCATATTTACGTACAATTGTCTGATCCAAGTAAAAAATATGCCCTGAAGTTAGAGCACCCGCAATATTTTTGAAAACATGCACCGGATCAGGCATGACAAACAATTTTTCATTTTCGTTGCATGGATGTGCACAAAAATTTACTATTTTGCCATGTCTAGATGCGTTAATATTCCACAATCGCCAAAGAGCTCTATTTTGGCCACCCATGTCCGACACAAAAGCTTTTATCGTTAAGCCAATCTCTGTAGCCTTTTCAATAATTGCTGTCACTTTATTACGAAATTCGTTTACCGAAAATGAGTTGCCTGTAAATTCATATGCTACAACTTGCTTCCACCGTTTTGTAATGCCCGTCAACATAAAAGTTAATGCATGCGTCGCTAGTACATTTGAGCTATCTTTGTCACCTGAACGGCCCATTGTTGGTTTCCCGATACATGCTAACAAACTGTGATCGTACTGTATGCCAGGTTTAATGCTCATTTCATCCACTAATAGTGTCGCATGCTTTTCTTCTAGGGAAGAATTTTTATCTGCAAATTTTAAAAGTTAATTTTGAAAATATGTAGTTAATTTTATTGGACATGCATGCAACTACACATTTCACCAACCTTATACTGAAATAACTTAAATACATCTTGTAAAATACCTGGCTGATATTTAAAGCCTTGTATTCTTTTTTGCAGAGTTCTTACACTAGGACATGGTAGATTCTGTTGACGAATTTCTTCATATCCGTGTGTATCACAAACCAAATAAAGTTTCAACGCCTTATCAATTGTTTCATCCGACAATGTGAATCCTCTATGAGTACGCATTTCTAGAAATTTTAGTTAATTTTCTGTAAAAACTTATTATAACTAAGATTTTTTCTATCCAGCTGCTTCTTTAAATGTCTGTGTCTTTGCTGTTCTGCCTTCAGTTGTCTCTTTAATTTGTTAATCATTTCTTTCTATGTTAAATTACATAAATTTACATGTAAATCAGAGTCTGACTCGGAGCGGTGGCATTTCAACTTCTCCAGAGTTTGACTGTGATATGTCCACTTCTGCATCTTTCTCATCCAACAGTGAGTGGGCATCTATCTTGCGACGTTTTGCAGGTATTTCATTTTGCTTGTTTAACAATGATGGTGTAGCATCCCTTCGAAGCATTTTTCGTTTATCTGCTTGATTTTGTTCAAACTGATGCTCATCAAAGAGAACCTTAAAAATTGATTATGTTTTCAGTATATGTCCATATTCTACTCAAAGAAATACTTACTTCACAAATTTCAACTCAAGGAGGTAAATTTGTTCTACCCACCAATTCAATCCAAACATTTTGTCTGCATTCATTTTGTGGAATTCGAAACAGTCCGTATCCCTTTTCTGATCGATTCGCACAGTTTGATACACGACATCCAGGCATGGTTTTGTTTTAAAAGCCACCGAAGCAATAAAATTTACCACAACTCTGTTTGAGATAAATATAGAAGACATCGATATAAATAAATAAACCAAACAGAATTTAGTACTCAGCTACTTAAAATCCACGCGGAAAACACACGAAATAAATTTCAACTGATTTCACTGTCGAACTAAATTAAGATTGACAGCTGCAACCCCATTTTGCCTCCAAATTGCTTATACAGGGTGTTTCATAATATATGCGCAGGATGCGATAGCTTGTCCAAAAATTTGAAAAAAAGTTTCTATCAACTTACCTTCTAAAATGCACCATTTTCGAGAGGGTGTTGAAATTTAATTTAAAAAAATTCGTTTTTTGAAAATATCTCCGGAACCGTTTATCGTAAAGAAAACAGCTTTTGTAACCATTTTCTACTTATAATAAGCTAAGTTGTGTGCCAGAACATTTTTTTAAGTCATAATTGGTGAAGATTTTGAAGGGGTAGTGGTTGTTTTTCTCCCAACTTCTACGCCACTGGAAAAAGTACGGTTTTGAGACGCTCATTTGTACCGCCAATGTTTTCTACACAAAAAAGATACTGTTGGTCATGAGCTCTAAAATTGACCGTTTTCGAGAAAAATCAACTTCTACGTTGTTAACGTTTGCTTTTCTTACTTGTTCTAATGTAAAATAAAACTTTTATTTCAAAAAATTTACCATGTTTTTCAACATAAAAGTTGATTTTTCTCGAAAACGGACAACTTTAGAGCTCATCACCAACAGTACCTTTTTTGTGTAGAAAACATTGGCGGTTCAAATGATCGGCTCAAAACCGTACTTTTTCCAGTGGCGTAGAATCTTCACCAATTATGACTTAAAAAAATGTTCTGGCACACAACTTAGCTTATTATAAGTAGAAAATGGTTACAAAAGCTGTTTTCTTTACGATAAACGGTTCCGAAGATATTTCCAAAAAACGATTTTTTTAATTAAATTTCAACACCCTGTATCTCGAAAATGGTGCATTTTAGAGGGTAAATTGATAGAAACTTCAAATTTTTTGACAAGGTATCACATCGTGAAGTCCTGCGCATATATTATGAAACACCCTATATATGGGAACACTAAACACTAACCCACTTAACACCAAACAAGTTTTAACTAAAACACCGACGCGTTTCAACAGCAATGCTGTCATTATCAAGGCGATTAGTTTTATTATCGCCTGGATAATGACAGCATTACTGTTGAAACGCGTCGGTGTTTTAGTTAAAACTTGTTTGGTGTTAAGTGGGTTAAAGTGTTTAGTGTTCTACTTCTGCACCAAGAGATCCAGTAAAGAACTTCCCTATATATGGGCTTAATGTATCGCGTTACTTTCTTTTATCTAGTGACTTTAGCTAACTACATCATGAATCTTGTCGACCATTTCATCGTTGGTAGCGGTTTTAGAGCATACACTGCGTGGTTCGTCTCTTGTGTTTGTGCGGCCAGGTTTGAACTCGCTCATCCAGAAGCTGATGGTCGAAAATGCCGGAGTAGATCCGCCATGAACCTCTAGTAAAATATTTCGAATTTCCGTGGCCGTTTTCCCAGCCATCAAGAAGTGTTTTATCTTTGCACGAAATTCGATTTTATTCATTTTTGCGAAATCGCCTGCCTTGCTACGCAAAACACTTTTGAACAATTATTGACAGTAGAAGTTTGAAATTTTGACAGTTGCTATAAAAGAGGTTGCCCTTGCCGACCAATGAATAGACTTCAACCTTCGTGCGCCATCTCTTGCCGATTTTCGGAAACATTTCAGGTCGCCCTCGTATGACGACGAAATGATTATTTGAATAGTGAATTATAGGAGCTATAATTGTATATTTACATAGTTGAAACTTCTTGAATGGAACAAATTGGCAATAATAATTAAATATAACCCATACGTGCCCACATCAATATTTACAAAGAGCAATATTATTGATGTACTTAGGAGTATTAATACTAGTAGTAAATATACATATGTTTATATAGTTCTACCAATTCAAGGACTAGAAAAACATATGGCAAAAAAACCTAGTAGAGTTCAATTTAATAAAAACTTTAAAAAGCTGTTCTTAACCAGAATTCTTTGTTAGTAGAATAAAATCGAAATCGCAATTTTAAAGATGAAACAAAAATAGGTTTAGGGTTTCTAAAAAGCACCTACATTTCGCAAAAATTACAAAATTTTATTTTTATAAATAACAGATATAAACAGATGCAACAGCCAAACTGGCACACGCGGTATAATATATGTATAATATATGTGTCTTAAGTTCCAAGAAACATTTATAAACATTTGTAAATATAACTTTTGTATGGAAGCGTACACCAAAATTGTGCAATTTCACAGTTAAAAGAAACATCTACCAAGGCATCGTTTTTCTTTAAAGTTTCATCGATATCTGCATGTGACAATTGCGGTTGTTTCTTTGTTAAAGAACTTCTCCTTAGAGACCTTCACTAAGAACATTTTTCGACAAAACGAATATAGTCGTTCCAACGGATCTTAACCTACACATTATCAACTTTTGTACATATGAATCACATCAGTACTCACTACTCAAGCTACTTTCTGTATTAATGTATGTCTATGTATGAAGTTGTTAATTAAATGTTTGCTGTGCTCGTGTCAAAATTACAATGTTAATATTTTGGAATAAATTGTTAAGAAAACTGAATCTTATATAATTCAAAAGAAGACATAATCAATAAAAATATATTCTTATAATTAGATAGCAAGTGATTATATTGGATTTTGTATTCTGCGACTAATTACACATATCTCAATTATGTTTGCAAAACTATGAGTTTTTGATGATATATTATACCTATACATGTTAAAAAATCTAACATAAAACGTATGTGCGTGCGTATTCACAATAAACTGTATCATTTATTCAAACTTATCTCTGTATTTTATTGATATTTGCGTCTATGAATTATAAAAATAAAATACATGAATAGGAATACAAAGTAAGGTAATAACTTAAAACATTCCATAGTTACTGTACAGGTAACAACTACACATTTCTATTCCACATTTAAAAATACCTTTTCCCGTCTGCGGGTTAAGATACTTTCCAGATATTTTTTAAAAATTAACGTAGGTAAATGTTATAAAAGCGGCACAAGTATTACAGTCACACTTTATAAACCCAAGAAATGATAAATTTGTTCTTCAAATAAATATGACAAAAATATCATTTAATACAATGACACTTAAAAAAAATAATTTCAAACGTCATTTTTTATTTAGTATATTACCAGCTTTTAATTTTGTTACCTAAGTTAACTATATCAAAGATAGACGTTTTAATTTTTATATAACTTTTTCTTTTTCTATGAAACAGCAGTTGCGTGAGATGATTAAAATAATGTTTCGGAGTAATACCACAGATAACTACACACAGCTCATCCCATGTAAATACGTAAAATCACACAGGTTGCGTTGACGGATTTCGTATTCTCACGAGATATCTGCATATACTTATCTGTGGTAATACTATACATATCAGTGACGTGTGGATAAAGATCCATTGGAACGACTATAGCCAAATCACAACCCACCGATTAAAAAATTTCACTAGATAACTTCGTGGATGATGGAAAACAGAAAATACAGTTTTTGCATTCAATCGTTAGATAAATACGTATGTTGGCAAAAAATCAGTACTTTATCAATATTACAATAGGGGAAAATCCTGAAATAACAAGCCATTTAAGAAATAAAAAATATATAAATTCCAATTATTTATTATTAGCGGCGCGAAAACGCAGTGTTCAATATGGCTGTCGTCTGTGACGTAGATTGGCAGTAAACAAACCGTGCTTGTCAGCTTGATGCCGGTATTAGAATAGATTTAACTTTTAATTGACATGACATCTGACAGTTTGGGAAATATTTACTGCACTTCTACGTCATGTCCGTTTTGCGATGACTCATCATTGTTAGGTAGTACGCAAGTCGCAAATGATTTGTAACGCTTGTTCTATGTTTGAGATTGCGCGTGACACAAAAAAGTGTGTATGTGTATGACAAGCAATCGAGAAGGGTACAATGCCCGTATGTAACAATAATACAGTCCACATATTACAGTTAGTGTTAAAATAAAAATACAAAAAACGATGTACGTCTTTTAATTCACCATCAATAATTTTTAAATATTTCAAATAATTCAATCGTTGAATATTTGTTACAGTATTAATTTTTGTCAAATATTCATTACGTTTTGGTAATAAGAAACATCGTTCTACTCAAAAGCCATGTAAATAAATACATTCTGCAATGCATGCACATCCCCTATTACAGTGACTGTAATTTGTGTAATGAAATGAAAATAAAAGAACACAAATTCATAGTATTTATGTTATTTATTTATAGTGGCTTGAGGATGTTATTATTAAATGGTTACGGAAAATATACACTTGTGATTATTCAAATAAGGAAATTAGCAAGTTCAATAAGAAACTGATAAATTTTATGTATGAAATATACACTAAAGTTCGAATAAATCAGCTCTTTGGAATAATTATTGGTAACTTAATATGTTTTTATATGCCTAATTTTAATTAAAAGCAATTTTCGAATTTTAGAGTATCCTGATTCGATTTCAGCACTGCAGGATTTAAAAACATGTCTCTCAAAGACCGATTTGCGTCCTTACTTAACTAGGAAATTGCAAAAGTCGATGGAAACTCGTTTATTGCACACAGGTGTTAGTACACCAGATATTTTAACTGCGTATGTAGCTACAATTAGATCAATGCGAGTATTGGATCCCTCTGGTTTATTGTTGGGCACCATAACACAACCTATTCATCAATATTTACGAAGCCGGGATGATACCGTAAGGTGAGAACTGCAACTACAAGAAGATGTTATTACTACTATTTACTTTTACAGATGTGTTGTTAGTAGCTTAACTGAAGAAGGTCCAAGTGATTTAGCTGACGAACTCATAAAAGGAGAAGCGCTACAAACAGATGAAAATACACCTTCAGACGACGAAGAAATCAATTGGGAAAATTGGTTGCCAGACCCAGTGGATGCTGATCCTAGTAATTTAAATTTACATCAATTTATAATTTTTTATACTTTATTCTCTTTGTGCATACAGAAATCAATTACTTACTACTAGATATTACGTATCTAATAGCTAGAGTACTGCCTGCAGATTTCACACCAATTATGAAATTGAACCAGTAACTTTTATACCTTGATTTTCTGCCCAATAATTGAGAAATAGAAAGTACATACATACAACCGCTGTATAACACGGTTTGAAAATTGGGGAAAAACCCGCATAGGTTAATATTCCTACAACACAGGTTTGCTCTAACGCGGTTTAAGAATTGGAAGATCGATATTTCCGATAATTCTCAGTCCTGTTTAAAAATAGAGAAGGCAATACTATTCCATAAATGTTCAACACTATCTAATAAAATTAAATTAATAAAAAATTTTGTTCCAAAAGCAAATAATTAAGGATAAAAGATTTTTATAAACAGCAGAGCTACGCGCCCTATGTAAAAGTTGTTAAAGAAAATTCAGAAGATGATACAAACCAAAGTGTAAACTAAATGTAGTAAAGTAATTTTTTTCTATAATATTACTTTACTACATTATGTAATATTATTAAAATTACAATTGAAAGAAGTACTCGACCGTTTAATATAAAGATAATATAATTGATGGTGAATTAATTCCTCGGGTATGCGGTCAAAAGAAAGAGAGGTCAAACTATTGACTTATTTATTAATTTCTCAATATTTCGCAGAATATTCCTGCTTATTAAAATTAATATTAGTAAAATAAAAATATATGCATTGACATAATTATAACATTTTTCATTAACAATATATACAGTATGTCTGCCTAGTGCGCCAACGGAAGAGAACAGAAGAGTTTGACAAAAAAAAAATTAAGGACTTGCTAATTAATAAATCTCATCCAATAGAGTAGTGACGATTCAAAAGTCAAATTAACTTCAAAAAATTATTTCCAAAGTCCAAACTATTTCTTAAAGTAATAAATCTTAATAATAAAAGTACTTAAACAAAGCTTAAACGCATTAAATTCATTATACGGTAAACGGCAGAACTCCATCCAGAACTTGCAAATACTTAAAAATGGAATTTAACATTTAAAATCATGTCTCCAGAAAAAACCGTATTTTTGAGTTGTCACTATCGTATCGGATGAGTTATATGCACAAGTAAAATTATGGTCGGTTTGTATATGGTGGTTATTTTTGGCAGTAGAATATGCAATTTTATTATTTTAAATGAACCATCCTGTATATTATGCCATTTAAAAAAATTCTACGTTCGCATTCTCTGTACCTATCCAATATAATTAATATTTAAGAGATATTTCAGGTTATTTTACATTTTGCTGTGGACCTTTTTTAAAAAATATATCTTAATAATTTTGTGGTCTGAAGGTATGTGCTTCTGTGAGTTGATTGACGACTGATTCAATATGAATGTACTGTGCTTTCATAGAATGATATAAATAATTTAATGAATATTCTAAACTTCAATATACAAAATCTGATTTTTTTAATTGAACATATATTTTTTTCAAAATCACTAGATAACTTTTTCCTTAACATTTTTAATATACATTTTCCTTAATTAATAGATAAAGTACAGGCTGTGTATCTATCATAGCAACAAATTAACGGCCTGCGTAATTGAGTATAATTTTAGATTGTGCATCTATTATTTATTGAAGGAAAGGGAGATCTATCTTCTAGCTAATAGCATACTTAAATTCTTTTTATGAGATTGCGATTCTTTCTGTCCATCATCAACTTTCTATTGTTTATAGGAGTCATATTGTTGGCACGACATTTCAGCTATTGTTCATAATCGTAGGAACATATTGTACATCAACCAAAAAAACGGTACGGACTAACGTATCAATAAAATAGTATATTATGCAACGAGCATTTAATGATAGCTAATAAAGCTAATAAAGATTATGACACGAGTATGAAAATTACTAATGAGTAATGAATACGAGTGTTTTAATAGCCATTAAATGCGAGTTGCATACACTATTTTTTCTACGACCCCATAATATCATACATATTTCTTTCATTTTTGCTATATTTAAATAGATACAGAGAACTGTCAAGTTTAATTAATTTGTATATCTGTCAGATATGTAGTCACGGCCATATTGAATATTGGAATGTCGCATTCCTATTGAATATAAACTTATCGTAATAAAAAATCTGTATTCCTATTGGAATAAACTTGTGTCGTAATGAAAATCTGTACCGTAATGAACATCATGAAAGTACAGGTTCAGCATATCTAATAAAATTAAAGTATGGGAGTAGAAAAAGAAATTTATAATGACCTTTCGACCTCAGTAAAAATACGAAAATGCATGTGTATACATCTATTTTTATTTTAGGCAAGCTTTTTGTGATAATGCGACTTTGTATTGATTTCAGCGTCTGTAGAAAGTAACAGAAGATTTGAAAAACTAAATTTAAAAATGTTTTTTCTCAACAAAGGAGTTTTTGTTTATCGAAAGCTTCCATGGTTCGACTCTTTATTATGGGCTTTCGAGTTTGACCACATCATAGTTGTGTGAATGTATGCAATACAAAAATAAACAAAACAAAATAAAATGAAAGTACAAAAAATACAAAATCTACTAAACTCAATGTTTTACCACTAATTTAAGTGACTTCTTAAGGAGCAAACTCTCTGACTCAGAAGGTGTTCGCCTGTAGTGTGGTTTAGACGTCGAGTTACTTTCTGCCGTCGCCTACCCACTTTTGCTCCTGAAGAAGCCACTTACGTTAGTGGTGAAACGTCGAGTTTAGTAAATTTTGTACTTTTGTTTCATTTTCTTTTTGTACTGTCTATATTTACACTACTATGAAGCGGTCACAACCCGGAAATCCTCATAATAATAGTATTTTTATACTGTCGGGTAGACAATGAAAAGATTTCTCAAAGTCAAGAACCAAAATAAGAAGTTGCCAGGAAGAATTTGTATAATTTTTTTTTTATTTTCGATTCTATTACTTTAGAAACCTAAAATAATAATTTGTTCCTTTTTGGGTGTCACTGTTCAATCTGATCTCTTTACAATTCTGTAAAAAATTGCGACGTAATCACTTACTAAACGATTTTTTTTCTTATAAAAGACGACTGATAGGATAGGAAATATACATACAATACATATATACAGGGTTATTCACAGAACTGATTCGTTAGAACTTTTCGTTGTTCCCGAAATACTACAATTCTGAAAACTTCATTACAGATAGTGTCATCTGGTCTCACTGGCGAATTTATTTACGCTTTTGTATCACTTCTGGTTTACCAGAAGTTCACGTCAACTTTCTTAATTTAAATAGCATGGTATATTTTTGTATTCGTTTTTTAGATCGCTCATGCAATTCTGCATTAAAGTTTATTAAGGTGCCTTATACCCAAAATCAGCTGTTTTTGAGTTATTCATTTTTTTTTCAAAAATAGGACCAACTGTAACGTTATGTTAAAAATTCTGTATTTCTGGAACCATGGCAGGTGAATTCTCGATATTTGACTTGGCACTAGCTGAAATATAGCGCAACAAATCTACGGCTTCAAAATTATGTCTACATATACGAGGCCGCCCAAAATTAACGTTCATTTTAACTAAGTTCACATCGGTGAAAGGCACTTTTTTCAATGGGACACCCTATATATTATTACATTTTTGAATACACTTAATAATTCTCTATCATTCCTAATTAGCTTGTATTTTTTACGGTTTTCGAGTTATGAGTGATTCTTTCGTGAAAGTCCGAAAAATACGCCTTTTTAAAGCATTTAAAATCTTAGTAATCCTTGATTGTTATAATAATTGATATTGTTTTTATATTAAATATAAATACACATAGTTTATATCTGTCAAGCAAAATGACAAATGAAATGCATTACGGAAAAGAAACGACCTTTTAGATTTATTTTCGGCTGATTTTGGGTATGAGCTACCTTAATAAGTTTTGATGCAAAATTGCTTGAGCTATCTAAAAAACTCATAAGAAATATACCCTGCTATTTAAATTGAGAAAGTTGACGTGAACTACCGGTAAACCGGAAGTGATACAAAAGCATAAATAATTTCGCCAATGAGATCAGGTGACACTATCCGTAACTACAAGTTTTCAGAATTGTATGATTTCCGGAACATCGAAAAATTCAAATGAACTAGTTACGTGCACATTATGATCATGTGCAAAGAACCTATGTAGTCAAACATAAAAATTGTGCTGCAAATAAATAGTAATTACGAAATGAGTATTTCCTGCAACATTATTTTTTTATAAAATTATTCAAACATGCTTTGTCGTCTAATAAATTTGGATTATTTACTTAAGGATTTTATTTTAGATAAACCATTAGCAAATAATCGACGTACGTCTGATATAATATCGATGCTGGTGAATGTTTACGGCAGCAGAGAACTTTTTGTAAACGAGTATAGAACGCTGTTGGCTGATCGTCTGCTTACATCATTAACGTGTGACACCGAAAGGGAAATACGCTATTTAGAGCTCTTGAAGTTACGTTTTGGTGATGCGCAACTACATTATTGTGAAGTAATGCTTAAGGATATAGTAGATTCTAAACGAATAACACAAAATATAAAGCACGACCTATCTTCAAGTGGTGAAAATGATATACCGATATCGTCTATGATATTATCAGCACAATTTTGGCCTGCGTTTAAAGAAGAAAAATGTGAACTTCACCCAAATGTTGATGAACAAATGAAAAAGTATACTGCTTGTTTTGAAACTTTAAAAGGAAATAGAACCCTTTATTGGAAAAAGCATTTAGGACTAGTTGATCTTGATATCGAATTACCAGATAGGACAATGAATTTGTACTCTGTTACACCAATTCATGCAACAATAATATTACATTTTCAAGATAAAAGTAAGCATACATTTTGTTATATATTTTTTCTATCAACACAACCATATGTTTCTAATTTCTGCATTTTAGACCAATATTCTTGTTAATTGCCTTAATTCTAAAATTCTAAAATTTTTGAACTTTAACGATTAAAATGGTCGTTATTGTTACGAATACATATTAAATAAGGAAATTCCCGTCAATAATGCTATATTTATGTTACATCGGACTATAATATTATTGATAATTACTAAAGACCGCAAGTGTGGTTTGGTAGCAGGGACGTAACTATATCGGCTTTACCGAAATTGGCGTTATTTTGAGAAACTTAATAGAATTAATGAAAGCACATAATATACAACCTTACGTTATTAGGAAACAAACACGAAGCATTTTCACGAACTTTCGACATTTTACATCGTTGTAACCGAATTATAGGTACGCGTACTTGCAATGCATGATCATGCAACAATACCGCACGATGACTGGCTACAAACTACATATTTCACTACATACGTACTCGTACTGTAGGCGCGCGCTGTTAACGCGCCCGATGTACTGCCACTGGAACTGAACCAATTCTTGCGATGTTTAATAATTACTCATTGTGCGAAATGTCTAAAATATAAATTGATATGCAGCACATTGATCTTAAACTTCACCTAATAGACTAACTATTGCAAGGATGTCTTTATTGTTCTTAATAGGTCAATGGCACTTGGATGAACTAAGCAGAATAATGCAAGTACCACCGACAGTTTTACGAAGAAAGATTGGTTTCTGGGAATCCCAATATCTTATAACTCAAGTTTCTCCCGATATATTTCAACTAGTGGAAATATCAGCAAAAGGCAACTTAAATGTACTTCGTGAAATTATTGTGGAAGATGAATCTGAAAGTGCAATGGCTAGTACACAAGATCAAAGAGAAGAAGAATTACAAGTAAATAATTACCTTTTTTACTTTCTTTTTTAACTAACACTTTAATCTTTCTAGACATTCTGGTCATACGTTACGGGGATGTTAATGAATTTAGACAGTCTTCCCTTAGAAAGAATTCACCAAGTACTAAAAATGTTTGCATTTCAAGGTCCCACTACTGAATGCAGTTTACAAGAATTGAAACATTTTTTAGATAGGAAAGTTCGAGAGCACCAGTTAGTGTATTCAAATGGCTACTATAAGCTGCCAAAATCATAAGTTTTAAATTAAGTAAATTATAGGTCACGTTTTGAGTGATTTGTAATAAATGTTAGTATACCGGTTGATTTCAGACATAGGATAGGTAACGGCGCGAAGAGGCAAGGGGTACGAAAATTCGCTAAGAAGTGGGGTCGCGTGAGTCACAGCGCTGTAGACTAGACGAGACTAGACTATGATAGAGAGATTCGTACGCGTCCCCACTTCTTAGCGAATTTTCGTACCCCTTGCCCCTTCACGCCGTTATTTATCTTATGTCTGAAATCAACCGGTATATTTCAACTATATACTGAACTTTATTTCGCGTACCCTACCTTACCACTGGTGACTACAGTTGCCTGTTCTCACAAATGATGATAGTGAAGCGGAATAAATAGGCGATAGGGGAAATTGAAAGTATGATCACTAAGCTGTTTGGTATTAAAAAATCAGTATCATCAAACGATATATTGAAAAGAGTAAAATAGTTCATTCAGTACGTCCGGGACGTCCACCAAGGAGTACCAAAAGAAAAGATAGTAAATACACAAAAGTGCTAAAACAGTGGTAGTTTTCCTTAAAGAGCCTCTGAGCCATGGCATTAATAAATTATCACCAGTGAAATACATTGTACCACGCAATGTGTAAAAAAAATAACGGCTGAAAGATTACAGTCAATCGCAATTTGAGTTCGGTAAATAAAATACTGTTATTATTATTAAGAAATTATCAATTGGTGAACAAGTGCAGCCGACTCATATCGAAACTACATCAATTATTGTATTAGCTCGTATTCTGTGTTACAAATTTATAGAAATCAGTTAATTGTAATGTATTTAAACCAAATATCAAATTGCCTAAAACCCAATCTATCTATAAAGCATTGGAGCCTGCTTTTATCGGGCTCAGTTCGATCCGCTGAATATATACATATTAGCCCTACTACTCTACTCCTGGCTAATTTTTACTAGCCACTAAAATAAAAGCTGAACTAGAACCACACGGACATAAAAATTGTTGGTATAGTTATTATCTTTTCAGTTGGTGTTACAATATAGATAAGTTTTTGTCCAAAAAGTAATACTAATCAAATTGAGCAAATTTTTCTTTTTCAGGATAAATTATACCTGAAAACCCTGTAGCCTAATCCATTAAGTTTAATTACGATTTAACACTATAAAGACATTATATTATCTATAACTGAATAATTCAATAATTAGGATATAGAATGCGTTGGAGGAAGTCAATGTCAAAATTTCCCATATTTTGCACCACCATATGCTCCAATCGCTGAAAAGGAGAGCTGACAATGAGTGTATTTAGCTGATAGCACGCGTCTTGCCATTTCAGTTGTCATGAATTGCACGGATGCGCATCATGCCTTCGTTATCGAAACATGAAAAACACCGAATCTGTGATTACAACGCAACGAACTTTTCGTACACACTTCGCTCTGGGTAGACCTGCTCCGGTTCCAGACCGCAAAACAATACAGTTGTGAGTTTCAAACCTTAGAGCCACAGTTTAGTGTTAAAAGGAAAATCAACCGGTAGATCGAGAAGTGCTCGGACGAAGCTCATTTCGAAGCTCAATTTTCGATACTGGGTACAAGAAAATCCGCAGTAATTCCATGAAAGGTCACTTCACAGACCAAGTATTACGGTTTGGTGCGCTGTTGAATCATTTGGTCTTTAGGAGTTTTTACTTTTTTGAAGAGAGAGAGTATTTTTTAACGTCGCGCCGCGTCTGTAGTTGTGTAGCGTAGTATTGCATTAATGCGGTTTGACTTTTATAGATAGTAGTGGGTGATATTAACATCATTGGGGTGGGGCGACTAACGACGTGTTGAAGTAGATGCACCACAACCGGAAAGTAGTATTGATAATCGTAATGGAGTTACTAATCCCGGTAATAGTACAGCTCCATTATATTTTAATTCATCATTAGCAAGGCCTAGTACGACATCTTTTAAAAAATCTAGATTAATGCATACTTGGGGATTCGCTTCAGCTAAATTTGCACGTGGATCTCCTAAACTTGTAAACGATTATATGGCGTATGCAACAAGTCTTGCGTATTTACCTGTAGATTGGGTGCCTTTTTATTTATCACCAATTGAATATAGTAATTTACCTATTGGAAGTTATATAAAAGAAGTTTATGTTGCACTCATTACGATCGTTGACGGGAAGGATGTCGTGACATATTCTTCTGCGGAGATGTGTTCGTAGTATGGTTTCCATGAATGGATTTCGTCGGGGTTCGATAATTCGCTGGTCAGAAGTTTCTTCATTCTTCCGATATTGTATATCATCAAACATTCATTGCAATGCAAAACTTTCTTAAATATTATTAATTCGGCTTTACAGTTGACGCATTCCTCTTGAAAAGCTATTTTATTAATGATTTCGTCTTCTTCGGAAAAGAAACAAAGTGAATGATGGTAAACTCGATCTAAAACAAATTTGTTGAAATATTTAATAACTATTTGCCAATTTTTTCTTACCAATTACATCCAGCGGATAAATTGCTTTAATACATTTTTGCACACTTTCACAGTGGTGCTAAATTCCCAGTCCACCTGTTCTGCAGTTGTCTGGCAATCTTCTGGTGCACTGATGTGTTTATCGAGAATACTAATAGCGTTTTCCACTGGGGGAACTCGTGTTGCACCGACACTGCCCTAGAGTAGCGTCATATGACGTAACCACTGATTCTGCCCTCGCTCGGAGCTAGTGCAATACGTGTAATATAGGTATATCGATAAAACTTGGGTTAGTGCTTCAATGCTTTGTTGGGATGAACTGCTCATCGCAAAAAAATGAAAATCTATAAAAGTGAATAGTAATACGTATGAAATAAAAGTAGATGAAAAATTACACAGAAACTTGTTTAATTGTTATTATTCATTTCGGAAAATGGTCTTTAAGTGGACAAGATATTTTGTATAAAATACGCAAAAACGTATTTCATGGATGATGATTAGGAACAATTCGTATCATTATCTGTATGTGATAATAACATAAAGTAGTATGTTTCAAAATTTAACAGTAATTTGCAGAATATTTTCGGCCATAGCGATTACCCGATAAAATATTGACTGTATGCATTTATATACCCACTTGCCCATTGTATGCTTATCGAAAGTACAATAAACTGAATAAGTTGTAATAACTTCAGATTGCACTATAAGTGGCCCCGTCAATTTTGAGAGGTCCAGTTTTTCGCACTCAAGGTCAAATGTAGTGACGCTCACATGTCGTCACTTCTACGTAAGCAGCACGAAATTTACCAGTGGAACACGTATAATTTTTGCTTGCAGCGAGTGCTAAGACCAGTGGAACAGCCAACACCGAGTTAGTGCACTTTTAGTGAGCTCTAAATCTCCGAGTGGAAAACGCTATAAGATTCAGTGACCCAACGTAAATTATAGCGTATTTGGCCTCTTTACAAAACCACTGTAATTTCTTGTCTAGACACGAACGTTCTTGAGGAATTGCAAAACTAGGAAAACCTCTAGCAGCTTCATGTGTTAAACGTGAATAGGCTATTGTGATGATACTGTCTGTCTTTATACAATTATTCATCGACTCGTTTATATACCCCCAGAAAGACGGAAGTAAGTTTAGATGGTTTAAACAGCGACGCGATGCATCGTGAGAAAAATATCCGCCACCAGTGACCATCAACAAGTTTAACGTACTATATAAGAATTTATATTGCCGGCAGCAGATCCAACCACCCTCGAACTGGGAGCTTGTCGTAAAAGAAAGATCTTTCTTTTTATCCCAGCAGTGACAGCAGCAGCATAATTAAAAAATTATATATATATATATATAAACCAGCGACGACAGCATGTAGTTTTAACTTAAGGGGACGTTCCCGCGCCTAAATTTTCATCATATCGTTCAAACTGTATTTTATGTCGCAACTGAAACATAGATGGCTCGGAGAGTACTATATTTCTATACACATCACAAATTTCCGTTTCAATTTAATGACCTTGATTTAATTCCGCACTATAAGTTTATTTGCTTTGTATTTGGATTTACCTGAATAATCAGACTCTCGGTTTATCTTTGTCAGTTGTATTGGATTAGGAAAGGGTAGAGCGAGCAATGAATACATTGGGGTAAAAATTACATATTCGTTTTCTCGAAAGTTTCCTTACTCCACAACTACATCTGATGTAGTTGAGTAATTGTGCATCAGTATCAATGTGGTATCAATTCGTATTGTCCCTAATTGTGTTTCTACTGTTCGCTAGTTGGTTTTTCTAGTCCTGCAAGAATTCGCAAGAGATTTATTTGTTAGCATTTTTATCATTTTTTACTATTATTATTAGTGTAAATAAAAATACCGTATATACAGTAGTAATTCCGGGTTTGTGTATGTAGCGGTGTTATATACATACTTATATAAATATTTTATGCTGTGATAGCTTATCAATTTACTAAAGGTTTTGCTAGCATAAGAATTAGATACATGCATAGAGTAGTGTAGAGTAATTTTTTCAGGATTTGCAGAATGGATAGAAGAGCAAGAAATACATCATTTCGCCAATGTATTCTTTATAAAAACCCTAGACTTTTGAAAATGCAGGAACGACGGATTTGGAAAATAATTAATAATTTTTCATAAGTTTTTTTTATTAGCTTTGTTCGATTTGGTCTCTTGCTTTATATAGTAAAAGGTACTATCATGCACCATAAAAATACCCTATTCCATTTGCATTGTCGTAAGAGCGAGTTTCGAATATCACTGCATGCGTCGTGTTGTAAACGTTGTAAACGTCTAAAAGGAACAAACCGATTGACATTTAATGAGCGTCATCTGTTGCACAATCGCTGAACTTCATGCATGTAGATTTGCCTTGGGCATCATATTATTGAGCTTTTACTAAAAAAATACCATACATTTTTTAATTACACTATATTTCTAGCTACTGTGTTTTTTTTATGGAACTACATGTATATATCTAGGTTATGATTAAGAGATATCGTTAAAAAAGCCTTACTTCGTCAAGTAATTTTTACTAATTTTTTTATTACAGGTCTTCCAATTTTCTTTTGTTAATCAGCAACTGCCTAATGCAGTTATAGTTTTATAGAAATTATAATAATTTCGATATTCTTGCACGTTTAGAAATCTACGGTACTCTAAGAATGAGGAAAATTTAAACTTCCCGCACAACTGTGTAACGTCACCTTAATAGCAATTGCAGGCGTTGTCGTCGCCATGCATGTCCATGTTTTGTGCTGCAGCGAAAATACAAGTAATCGTAGCGTTACCTTTCTACGAACTAAACAAGAAGTTAAAACTCATTTTCTGAAAAATACTCGATGTTTCTTCTTGAGATAAACTTAACATTTTTAAGACTAAAAGTAACTGCTACACGACAAGCAGGCTATCACTTTGAGTACAATATCAATACTCTCACTAACTCCAAATACTACAAATACTCGGCCGCGAGAGAACACTGAAAAACTTTAACTTCAGGTTTTGAATTTTGTACAAAAAAACCGTTGCAAATGCACAATTTACGTGATCAACTACATTCAAGTTTTTTTACACTGAATTTACTGAATTGTGTAAACGCTAAAATTGTCGTTGAGTTTTTCTTTTCAAATAAATTTATAAGGAAATTGACGAATTAAAACTTGTTCTAATTTTTCTTCAATTTTCTAGGGAGATACATTACAGACTGAAATTTAATACTAACTCTCGCGACGTAAAGTAAAATGTGCTGTTTGTGGCCTCTTCCTAGAACTTTTAAACGATTGAGAAAGTTACTAAAATTGTGTTTGCAAAGATTTACTGTACAGGCTACTAAAAGAAGTAAGTGGCTGTACCTCGAAAAGTATTTGTCCTAGATTCTGCGGAAAAAAATTATTGATAGTAAAAGTGGTCAAGAGAAACTGCTGAAAATAATTTTCAAGTTCCAGCTTTTACCGCTAGGCGGTGTAAATTAAAAATTTGTATTATCTCAGAAAATCGCAGAATGAGCTATAAGTTTGATATCATCTGTTGAAAGCCCGTTCAATACCAAATAGTTCTCTTTAGCGACATTTTTTCGTATCTGTTATAAAAAGGCAGGGGGAAGACCGTCTATTTGTGAATGTATAAAGTTTAATATTTCCGTTACTATATATCCAACCTATGCGAGTGATCCTGGACTTATTTGAAGGGGGATTGTGTGGACTTTAAAGAGTGTTTACATGCTGTATCTATTAATTTCAAATTGAAAAGCTAGAGATCGCTTTCTACACTTTTCTGGAAAACTAATAACATTTTCCTCAGTTTTTTAATGGAATGCGCATATTGCTATTGCCGACATATTACTTATCAAATTAGCTTTAAAACGATTTGCGGTAGGTATATTTATTTATTTATTAAATCTTTTAATAAGAAAATATTCAATAATTACTCCAAACAACGTTTTCAAATGTTTGTAACTACCACTTTACTTTGTTAACTTGTGTTCAGAATTACAAGCTCGAATTAGTTCCCAATTTCAAGTTAATTAAAACAGTATAGTTAGAGAAATATTTGGCAGATGTTGAATTATCGATCATCTCCGTTATTCTAATGTTATAATTACTGAAATATTTTGTCGTATGAGATTATAGAATTTTTTGTGATAGCAGCTTACAGTTTACAGTTAATTTCGTAAAATAAATAGGTGGCGAACGAATTTCATATACTTCCACATAGCCAAAAACGAGGAACGGCTCTAGGAATGAATCGAAACCATTGCTCTTTAAGTTGGAACATCAGATCGACAGTTCTGTTGAATTATCAATTCCAAACTTTGGAAGTTGGAATGTTGTATCTACATTAATCACGTACACTGAAAGTATGAATTCGTTCTACTCTTAGTTGGAGCAAAGCTTACCTTAAGCATCGAATTGTATGTATGAATGAACGAATATGTATATGTTGCTACTGTGTTAAAGGTGTCGAATCGGCACGTGTTGTGCAAATCAGTATTATTGTAATTTTAGAAGATTTTCAAATTTATACAGTGTGTCCGTAAAGTATGAAATAAATTCGATATTTCCTAAAGCAAAAGCTATTTAAAAAAACCTGAAACACGTCGATTTTTAATTTTAATGTTCTACATTCGACAACAAAAATTTATTATACAAGGTGATCCACATTAATGTGATATCATCGGCATATTTTAAACACAACACCTTGTATTTCGTTACACTTTTAGATTATTATTAAGGAGCTGATTCTAAAAAGGTAGATACTTGGGGTCTAGCGGATAGAATTTGAAAGATACGTGCTAACAACTACATGTATTTTATCAATTGCAAAAAAGTAGGCGACTAATCTTATTTATCAATTTTATTGATAGCTAATGATAACAGATACATTACTTTATGTTAAATGTTTGACCTGTAGCCCTCGCTGTATTTGACAGTAACCTAAATGATGAATAAGTTCTTGTTGAACCTTGTTTATGGTTTCCTGATAAATATTGTTTATATTTGTTCGAATTCGCTCTTGTAATTCTTCAAAACGCGCTGGTTTTGTTTTATAAACTACATTATTCAGATGGCCCCACATAAAAAAATCCAAAGGAGTAAGATCTGGCGACATCACTGGCCATTCAGTTCATGTCCACGTCTCACAATCCACGTGTTCAGAAAAAAATCGTGTAGGTACTTTCGAACATCTACAGCATAATGTGGAGGCGCACCATCCTGTTGAAACCATAAAGTTTCATCAAAACTTCCAGGATTAATTCTACTGGGGAATAAATTAATTAAAGTAGGTACAAGAACGCTCCTTAAAAACTGAAGATATGTTGGTCCGTCTAAATTACCTTCGAAAAAGTAGGGTCCGATCATTCTATTTCTTACAATACCTGCCCATACATTTATCTTTTGCGGGCATTGTGTATCATGCTCATGCATCCATTTGTGATTTTCTTTTGCCCAGTACCTACAATTCTGACAATTGACTTCGCCATTTAATGTAAAAGTAGCTTCATCAGAGAAAATAATGTTTGATACGAAGAGGATCTCGTTGGTAGTTATCCATCATTGCTTCACAAAATTCTATTCTTCTATCTGGATCATCATCGTTTAATTCCTGTACAAGTTTTATTTTAAAGGGATGCCATTTTTCCAGTTTTAATAATTTGTGTACCGTTGTTTTGCTAACATCAAGATCACGACTAATCTTACGAACAGAAGTATGCGGATCTTCTTCAACAGCAAGTAGGACATCTACTTATAATAATAATAATTATTATTATAATAATAATAATATGTCTTTATTGAGCAGTAGGTACATACTTAGAATAAATTTACAAAAGAGTAGTTCCAAACAATGCAATACATCAAAGTAAAAAAAACCACACCAAAAAAAAAATCTTTGTTAAAAAATGAGGCGAAGTTCGCCGAAAGGCGTTCTTCCACTTAACCTCAGTGAGAGATAACAAGCTGCCGTTGGATGTAAAAATTACAAAAAACAGTGTGTAACTGCATTACTTTATAAATAAGGTTTACACATGTAACTATAAAATATATATTAATAATGATAATGACAGTGGATAATGATTATATTGCCAAATTGATCATCAAAGTTGTGCGATAGAGAGAGACAGTGATTGATTGATTTGTTCACTGGTTACCGGCCGGGTTTTGTTTAGAGAGAGACAGTGACTTCATCTTCCTTTTAAACTGCAGAGGCGGCAAGCGCTTCAGGTCGACTGGGATGCGGTTGTAAGTTATAACTGCTTGATATGAAAACGATCGTTCAAATAGTGACGTGGAGTGAATTGGCATTGACAATAAATGTGGAAAACGTAAATTGTGATCTATATCCTTACATCTACTAATTAAATACTGAATAAATAATCCGGAGATCCAGTCCGGAGAATACGGTGTACAAAATTCACAAAATGATTTGATCTTCTTTCTTCCATATTCAACCAATCCAACTGATTAATATAATGAGTTACAGGATCTTGTCGTTTTAAATTAAAAATAAATCTAATGCAAGAGTTCTGTACCTTCTGAATCCGACATTGCGTTAACCGATCTATGCATAGGCCATAGACAACATCACAATAATTAAATAGTGATCAAATTAAAGTGTTACATAACAAAGATTTAATTCCTACATTTAGTACATGTTTACTTGGGTAGACACAACGTAAAATGCCATATGCTTGTTGTACCTTTTTCGATACGTAAGATCTGAATCTAAGACTTGAATCTATTATAATACCTAGATTTCTTGCCTCGTTGACGAAGTTTAATCTATGGGTGCCAACAAACAGCACAATGTCGTCTATGGCCCTCTTTCTTACTTTATCCGGACCAAAGACAATGGCAGAACTTTTATGAGGGTTCATTTTCAAACAGTGGAAAATTGAAAATTTAAGAAGATTAGATATATATCATTATTTATGCTGGATTAGGCAGACCGAAGATCATTTGTATTAAAACTCGTAAGAAGTTGCGTATCATCAGCATAAAAATGGGCAGTACAAGAGTTTAGGCTCGACTCAAAATCAGCTGTGTACAATGAAAAAAGGAGAGGGCCAAGAATAGAGCCCTGTGGAACCCCAGATACGATCGACGCAGGTGTAGAAAAAAAACCCAGGCCATCACCCTCTGAGATCGATTTGAAAGAAACGATTCGAGCAGTTTTACAGTGTCAGGGCTTAAACCAAAGTAGGAAAGTTTAGAGCAGAGTAGTTCATGATTGATAGTAGCAAATGCTTTAGAGAAGTCTAGAAGAATAAGCGCTGTGATTTTACCAATATCAGTGGCTTCAATTATGCTGTCAGATAAGTAAGACATGGCCGTAGCTGTACTGTACCCTTTTCGAAATCCAGACTGAGTACGCGGTAAAATATCATGTTTAAGAACATATGCTTGTTGAAACAAGGTAGGATACTTATAGGTCTAAGATCAGAGAAAGAAGAAGGTTTAGGTATTTTAGGAAGTGGAGTGACCAGGGCTTCCTTCCAACGCTCCAGTAAGCAAACATCTATTTATAAAGAATGTAATATATTTTGTTATATGAGGTATGCATAGGTGCAGCATCCTCACAGACACCCCATCTACACCCGCGGCTCGAGTCTTCAGCGACATAATAATATTTTCCACCTGCATCTCTGAAACCAACTGAAAACGGAAGGAGAAAGCATTTTAAAAAATTATTAGAACTATAGAATCTGAGTAAATAATCAGCTGGAGTCAGGTTTCCAGCAGATATAGATGAGAAGTAATTGTTAATATCATTCGGCCTGCATAGCATCTCGGGAAGTGAATTTTGTTGTTTATTTAGTACACCACAAATATTTAGTGCTTTCCAAAGATTTCCTCGATTATACCCGTCCTTATATTTAACAAATTCCAAATAAGATCTTTTTTCACTATTCACAGCGCGATTAGTAAAGTTTTTGAGAGCTTTGTATTCCTGTAAATGTCTAAGGCTTTGTGTACGTTTAAAAAGTTCTAGAGCTTTATCACGCTTCTCTATCAAAATTTACAGAGGGGCGACTTTGATTTGCGTGCACTTTCAACCGTAGCAGTTTCTCGAAATTTTTTTTCAGCCTTACTTACTGTCGATTGCGTATGGGTCTTTCTGGGTATTTATCGTTAAACAAATCACACACTTCCATCTGAGTTCGCGATCTGTCTCCATGCCCAATCATCATAAGTATTTCAATTTTTTATTGAATTATTAATTTTATTTTCACTTCAAATTAATTCGAAGCAATAATACAGAACATTCACGAATTAATACAATTCTTGTACTATGTATTGTACAAAACTAATCACCTACTTTTTTATGAATAAATGTACACAATATTAAACGGTTAAGTACAAAAGGAATGTTAATAAAAACTGTAACAACAAAGAAACTGTTAACAGATGTTTGTCTGATTTCAATAGATTATTATAAAGCTGAACAACATGTATGATACCTTTTTGGATTCAGGGTATTCCGCATATTCTAAAACTCGAATAATATACAGAATGTTCCAATTAAAAAAAATGTCGATGACGTCATTTCTCACATATGGTTCACCATATATATTTAGTTAGAGGGGAAGTAACGGCTGTCACAACGTTCACTAAACGCTAAGTAAGATGAACGTAGAGCTAGTGGGGTTGGCTGCTAACCCCACAAAACAAGGAAAAGAACAAACATGCAGTGTGTCCGTAAAGTATGGAATAAGTAATTTTAACGAAATTTTCCGAAACAGGTCGATTTTAGATTTTAATTTGCTTTAATTTAGAGTTATAATTAAATATATAGACGCTAATTAAGATGAACGTAGATGTAATGTAAGTATTTATGATACAACCATAAAAAATGATTAAAAATCGCGTAAAATGAACAAAATTTATTTAAAAGTACTGATAAATGACATTTTAAAATACATTAAAAAAATTGTGCTCGACCTTGTATAATAAAACAAGGGAACAAACATTTGTGTTAATTTGCTTTAATTTAGTTTAATTAAATATATAGACGCTAATTAAATGAACGTTATTTGGCTGCTAACCCCACTACTCTACGGACACAATTAGCGTCTATATATTTAATTATAACTCTAAATTAAAGTTAAAATCTAAAATCGACCTGTTTCGGGAAATTTCGTTAAAATTGTTTATTTCGCAAAAAATGAACTTATTCCATACTTTACGGACAGCATGTTTGTTCTTTTCCTTGTTTTATTATACAAGGTGGGAGGAGGAGCACAATTTTTGTAATAATGTATTTAAGGAAAATGTCATTTATCAGTACTTTTAAATAAATTTTGTTCATTTTAGCAGCCAACCCCACTAGCTCTACGTCCAGCTAGCTTAATTATGAACGTAGAGCTAGTGGGGTTAGCAGCCAACCCCACTAGCTCTACGTTCATCTTAATTAGCGTCTATATATTTAATTATAACTCTAAATTAAAGCAAATTAAAATCTAAAATCGACCTGTTTCGGGAAATTTCGTTAAAATTGTTTATTTCGCAAAAAATGAACTTATTCCATACTTTACGGACACACTGCATGTTTGTTCTTTTCCTTGTTTTATTATACAAGGTGGGAGGAGAGGAGCACAATTTTTGTAATAATGTATTTAAGTAAAATGTCATTTATCAGTACTTTTAAATAAATTTTGTTCATTTTACGCGATTTTTAATCATTTTTTATGGTTGTATCATAAATACTTACATTAATGAATTATAAAACTTTCACTTTTTGTAGTTCCTTAAGGTGGCGTACTTGGCCCTCTATTTCAATAACTTGAACTTGATGAGCAAATGTTGCTTTTTTATCGAATATATTCAAAATTAGATGGCGCAAGGCTTACGAATCTCTAGAAAAGTAAAAAGTAATGAAATACTTAAACATGCGTAACATTTTGGCTGAAATAACAGAGGAAAAGTGAAGATTAGAATATTGGTTGTAATACAAAATATATTATAATATAAATATAAACTTCTCGGAAAAATAAAATATAACATTATATAGAAGAAAGGTATCCAGGGATTCTTGAAACGAGTTTTACTGGTTGCATATTATGTAGTTTAGAACTGAATGTATTGAGCAGGTACATTCCAATATAATCTTTTCGGTATAAATGCGATAGCCTAAGGCAATAACACCCTAATATTCTATTTACAAAACATATTTGTGCGTACATGCGTTGTTTGTTACAGGTAGAATCTTAGTTCTGCACTAATTGTCTAGCGACTAGCTTGATGTGATAAAGTAATGGGTACTGTTTTTCATCGTCTTCGTTAGTTTTGGATTATTTTTTCGTTGTATATAGTTATTTTAGTGAATAAGGAAGAATATTTTTGTATATTTGTTTCTGTATATAATTGAACATAGTGGTAAACTGTCCTTGAAGAAGAACCATAATTATTATTTTCAGGTAAATACTCATTTGGAAGATCGCAATATCACGTCTCAACAGTCACAAATTGCATGTAATAATAATCACGTATTGAAAAATATTATAGATTCAAGGCCAACTAAATATGAGGAAAAGAAAGCTGTACTACTTCGTGGTTTTCATTGATGAAACCCAACCACTTTTTATAGAAGAAATATATAGGGATGAACAACTTTGTAGAAACTTAATGGTTTCAAAATTAAGGCAATTTTTGCTTGGGTGTTTTTTACCTGAGAGGATTCAGCAGCTTATGTAGTGAAAGCTGCACACACGCAGCTGTAGTAGATTACTAGGATTGGACAGCAAACATTTCTCCACACAAGTTACGCTTATGAAGTATATTCTATAATGGATATGACTACATATTGTTATATAGATAATTATTATTAAAATTTCCGTTATAACCATCACAGTGTATGTATGTGAAATACTAAACGAAAATATAATAAAGGACAGTAAATTTTATTATGGAATGAATTGTTATCTGTATTATTTATCAAAAAGGCAAGAGAGATATTTGGGTTTTATTTGTCTTTCTTTCTCTACACCCACACGCCAAGTAATGATTCATCAATATGTATTTACTTATGCATGTGTAGTTGTAAGAATATGTCTCGAAAGTATTGAAATCAATTTATTACTTGAATAAAAATAATTTAGTAAGACCTTTCTATAAAAAAGTATATTTGTGCATACAATCAAGTTTTGCAATTCTTGTGATACTAAACTGACTAAATCCAATAATCGTGATGCGCACTATTTTGAAAGCAATATATAACAATAATCCTGTATACTGTTCAAGTTATGTCATAAAGAAGTATGATGTTATAAAGAAGTATGATATGTATGATGACTATCTTTCACAGTTACGGAAAAAGAAACGAGTCGTATGTACGACTCTATATTTTTTCTTCTTCATTTACATTTTTTAATAAAACATTTAATTTAATGTTTTTCTGAATATCAAAGCAGGCAATTTTGGTGTTAAACTGATTGCCTATACATAGTTATATAATAGTTATCTAATGCTAGTGACATCTAATATAAAAGTGGCAAACTGTTTGGACAGATATGGGGCTGTTGTTGATACTCAGCCCCTAAACTTACTTCCTGAAAAAAATACTGCATATTTTGAAATTATTTCAATACACATCGTATCAGTATATTTTTCTACATATTCTAAAGGTAATATTATCAAAATTTTATATTTTTTCTCATTTTTCTCGCAATCAAAGAATATTTAATTTAAAAAAAGATATTTAGATTTACAACAAAGATAATATCTTCAATGTAACAACGCGAAAATACATTTTTAACGTCTAGTTTTTCCGAATACTACGTTTCTAATAATTATTGTCGAACAGCGCCCCCTACTTTACCGTAACGCCACCTTAAGTATGCATACTAGGACACAGGTTCATAGGAAGTTATTTATTCAGAAGGGTGATCCATATACGCTGGTACATTTTTGGTCGCCAGTTATGATTAGACCCTTTAAAACTACTTCTTGCCCGTATTTTATATTTTACCGAATTCTACGATCACTCATCGGCTGAATATCGAACTGGCTACCAAATCGGCAATGAAATTCATAGTTTCAAATGACTCAAATGTTCTATAGTTCGAATGAATTTCTGTATCACACGTTTTGATTAAATTTGTTATATATGTAATAATTTTATTCGTGTATCCAAGTTTTCCTATCTTTATTATTGATTCTTTTAAATTTCTTTTTTAATTAGATAAAGTTAATAAAAAAATACATTTTCACTTAAATATTTACTAAGTTGCAAGCCCGATTTATAAACTTTCGCCACCGTTGGCGCTCGCAGTTGCCGTCACCGTGCGTATAGTTACCGTTGCCTTTTCATCTCAAATGTTCGATTTATAAACTCACCGTTCGTGACGATCAAAAAACATACTTTCTAGGTTATGTTTACAAAACAAAACGATATTTTGTGTGCTCCTATTGGTTGACCGTTTGACGTCGACGAACGGCAACGGTGAAAGATAAAAGTTGGTCAACTTTGAACGGTGGTCGTTCGTAGCAACGACCAACGGTGACAGCGGCGACACTTTATAAATTGTATACGTTGTTACTGTGGGTTTTATGGTTTTAACTCGCGAACGGTAACGGCAACTGCGAGCGGCAACTGTGACGGAACGGTGGCGAAAGTTTATAAATCGGGCTTTATTCATTCCAACTTAATCACTGAACACATTTTAATAGTTCTGTTACTTCATTTCAAATTTGAAATAGTTTTAGAACACTGCAACTGTATTTCAAAAACCGGTGTGAAATTGGCAGCCAAAATCTAGCAGCCTAAATTCCGAAGATACCCGATTCGCCATAGGCGTCGTGTGCCGGCAATAAACTTCCAATAACTATAACAAATCTATATTAGATAAGTAGGTACTAAGCACCAACGTTAACTACCAGCTAATTTCAGAAGTACTATAAATATTGGAACATATTTACGTTACTTAAGTAAATAATATGTTATGTATATTCAAATATAAAGAGTAAACTACTTTTTGAATTAAAAACAAATATAGCATAGCATAAAGTGCATATCGTAGCATAAAGTACAACCACGTAGTGTGAATGTCGTGGGATATGTCGAAGAGGTCCATATCCATTACGAAATAGAGAAAAGCGGACAAATAATACTAGAGAAGAAAGTATTCAATTTGAGGACTAGATGCGGTGTAGACGAGTACTCACTCAGTGCCACGTACGGTATCTTAATATCTTGCAAGCCGACAAAGGGGTCAATGTCGTTGTTGCTGGAATATAAAATGTCCATCAAATCAAATGACGCCAAAAAGGTTTCAACTTGAATCTCATATATGGGGTAGAGGTATGCCCGACACATCTTCGTCATGCAACCGGAATGACTTGCGAGCCGTCGAAGGGGTCGATTTTCTCCCCGGAATATAAAAAATCCATAAAACCAAATGACGGCAAAAAGGTTTCAACTTGAGAGTCATATATGGTGTAGAGGTATGCGTAACACATCGCCTTCACGCAACCGGAATGCCTTGCGAGCCGTCGAAGGGGTCGATTTTCTCCCCGGAATATAAAAAATACATAAAACCAAATGACGGCAAAAAGGTTTCAACTTGAGTCTCATATGTGGTGTAGAGGTATGCCTGACACATCGCCCTCGCGCAGCCGGAATGCCTTGCGAGCCGTAGAAAGGGTGGTTTTTATCCCCGGAGTATAAAAAATCCATAAAACCAAATTACGGCAAAAAGGTTTCAACTTGTGAATCATATATGGTGTAGAGGTATGCCTGACACATCGCCTTCACGCAGACGGAATGCCTTGCGACCCGTCGAAGGGGTCGATTTTCTCCCCGGAATATAAAAAATCCATAAAACCAAATGACGGCAAAAAGGTTTCAATGTGAGAGTCATATATGGTGTAGAGGTATGCGTAACACATCGCCTTCACCCAACCGGAATGCCTTGCGAGCCGTCGAAGGGGTCGATTTTCTCCCCGGAATATAAGAAAACCATAAAACCAAATGACGGAAAAGAGGTTTCAACCTGTGTCTCATATATGATGTAGAGGAATGCCTGGACCATCTCAGTCACGCAACAGGAATGACTTGAGAGCCGTAGAAGGGGTCGATTTGCTCCTCGGAATATAAAAAATCCATAAAACCAAATGACGGCAAAAAGGTTTCAATTTGAGAGTCATATATGGTGTAGAGGTATGCGTAACACATCGCCTTCACGCAACCGGAATGCCTTGCGAGCCGTCGAAGGGGTCGATTTTCTCCCCGGAATATAAAAAATCCATAAAACCAAATGACGGCAAAAAGGTTTCAACTTGAGAGTCATATATGGTGTAGAGGAATGCCTGGTTCATCTCAGTCACGCAACCGGAATGACTTGCGAGCCGTAAAAGGAGTCGATTTTCTCCCCGGAATATAAAAAATCCATAAAACCAAATGACGGCAAAAAGGTTTTAATTTGAGAGTCATATATGGTGTAGAGGTACATATGCGTAACACATCGCCTTCACGCAACCGGAATGCCTTGCGAGCCGTCGAAGGGGTCGATTTTCTCCCCGATTCTCTACCACAAATATTGTACAATTAACGTTTAGATTCAATTTTCCTATTTTTTAAATTTAGATAATTTAACTCACTTTGTTGCACTAATTTACATCTTATAAGGAATAATTATTTTTAAGACATTTCATCAGTGCAATGTCTACTTATTGAAGGTTTGATTAAACTTGCGCCGTATTATTTTATTTATGTAGTTGCATCTATTTGCTGTACAGTGGAGAGCACCTTAACCGACACCGTTATGGAATTTCATTGCCCTTCTTAGCAATCAGAACGGGGACGTCGTAAACTTATATACATATATTGAATACAAAATTGGTCAACTGTTAATTAATGATCTGGAAAACAAACAATCGTCCCTTTGATACCTGCTATAAGATGAAACATACATTACATCGATACACATGCATACATCGATAATAATGCATGTAAATTTGTATATAATGACGTTCCCTAAAAGGAATTTTAAGAAATTCTAAGAAATGAAATGAATAATTCGTATGTAATTGTTCTTGCAAAGAGCAATAAAGAAAGGGATATAAAACTTATTTCAACATTAATTATGGTTCCTTTCCTTCCCCTTTTCTTCAAACTTTTAATATTTACGTATTAGTGTAATGATTGCTTTTAACAAGTATAAAGTGTATGTATGTATAATTAACTGTTCGCTATTATCTGTTGCGAATAATATAGTGATCATGAGTTTTAGATATGTATAGGTATAAAAATCGATTTATTACATCTTTGGAACTCACACCTAGCACTAAATGTTTTGTTTTTGATAATTCACTTATTTAAAGTAACGTTTTCATAGTATATCAAAATAGTTAGTCACACGATACGTTTTTAATAAATTTGTAAGTTATTAAAACGTTTTTAAATTTTATACATACACAGTTTGTTAAGTTTTCATTTATTCCGTTCTCGAAAAAAAACCGACATTTACTTAATTCTAAAAGTCTTTTTGCGTTATACATCATTCATTATCGTACATATACCGGTTAAGTTGTTTTCATATAAATTTCAAGAGAGAATGATGTTCTAAATACAAATAAGAATTTTATTATTATAAATTATAATGCAACAGTAACAAGAATTACCTAAATATAAGCCGTTCGCAAGGGTATACCGCAACCGGGTACCTGGGAAAATACAGCGGACCATTTATGTATTCTCCCAAGCTAGGAGATCTCCTACATTGTGTCGATAAGGTCGACGTTTGCTTAGAGGGGTCTCGTTTTAGAGGCTCTCCACTGTACATACATAATTGAAGTAATTTTAATATGGATTTATCTTTTTCAACAATGTAAAGATTATAACCACAATTTTCACCAAAAATTTTTGCTTTCTTTTTCAAAATAAATTGTGTTAACTTGTTTTGAAGTTGCATTTTACTACTCCCGTTTTATTTTCTATCTTGATATACATAGACGGTATAAGTACTGTTATGTGACTTTGTGTCTAAAATCTAAAACCCACATGCCAACGTACAAGATACCCAAATTCACCCAAGAAAGCGATTGGCGATAGCGCTCAATCGTATGAAGCGATGATAATAATTTTTTAAAATGTAAAGTATTTCTAAATGATAAATTATATTTCAACTCAAATATTTTAAAATTAAATTTTTATGCTAAATAGTAATTTTGAATTGTAATTAAATAAAAAAATAAATAAATTGCAGATGCCATGATAATTCGTGGTTGTAAATTCGAATAATAAAACATATGTTATGTAGATGGAGACAAAGTCACATAACAGTACTTAAAGATTTATATTATTTTAAAATCTCTTTGAACTGATGATGGCACTGATTGCCATCACTAAATAATTTTAACCAGGTAGGTCAATAAGGAGCGTTAGTATTATTTCAGAAAGATTTATATTTTCTGAATACATTCCCTATCTATTTTATTTCGAGCTGATCCTATAGCAAGACAAAATTGAAAAATAAACAATATTTGTAAAAACGAAGGTAAGTTACGTAAATAATTCCGAAAAAACTAAAGCTAAAATAATCCACAATATTTATTTATTGAAATATACTTATAATAAATAATTAAATACACAAACTAAAACAAAACTACCTAATAATTATGGTATATAGTCGAATACATTGGTTTCTTTATTTCCAGTCTCATACTATTTTCTTGAACATTGTTAGTGTGTTTCTTTTCTGTATCCAGTGCCTTACTCCTAACCTGATTCCATAATGTTGAATATGAAATATTTTGAAAATTTGCCATTATTGGTGATATAGTATTGGCATCTTCTGAAATTTCATATGACGTGTGGCTGTCATCTTGCAAAACTTCAGGTGATTTCTGGATAGGGTAAATGTCGTTAATATCATCTTTTTCTACTATAGTTGCCGGTAATATTTGAGGCTTTGAAGTAGTCAACACTACCGTATATGCCAAGTCTTCGAATTGCTTACCAAAGCCATTCTTAACGCTCTTCGCCAAATTTATGCGAGTTTTCTTGGTTTCTGATATTGGTTTCCATGTAACTGAAAAATAGACAGATGTTCCTACATATATTGGTTTATTTTTATAATTGAATAAGTGAAAGTAAACGTAAATGAAATGCAACATTAGTTCACGATCAAACATTTAAAACATTATATAACTTCCTCTTATCGGAGTTACCAAGTTAGTTAAACTAACAAGTTCATGATATTTATTATGACTAAGATGGTGAAAACAAGACAAGAACTGAATATTGTATTTCCAAGATATTCACAAAACCACATTTTTTTAAATGGAACGTTTAGTGTATTTTTATATATTCTCAAGGAAAGCAATATTTTGAACAAAAGATTATTATTACATTACTACTAAACCTAAAAATACGTAAATAGAAAGCGCATGTACTTTTTCATTATTACCAAAATAATTAGTTGATAATTGGTATTTGATTTTTGACCGAATCTTATAAAATATCTAATCACATACAGATTTTTTTAGTTGTAGTTATCAAATAATTGTCATAATAATAATAAATGTCTTTATTGTGCATTCAACAGCAAGTTATAATTTAAGGTTGTATACATAAAGAAAATTAATAATATAAATAAATAATAGTAAAAAGAAAATCTAATAAAAAGAATAGTTCATTACATGCTCAATCTCAGGGCGACGTTCAGTTACATGTGTGACATGTGAACTGCTCTACCTAACCCTATGTATTATCCAAGGAAAAATTAAAACAAATAGATGAAATGCCTATAAAATACCTTATATCTAAAGCAGTCTGTGTGCTTCAAGTTTACGTGCTATAACAAAGAAATTAGAAAGAATAATAATGATAAGAAATTACTAAAATTCTACTAGACATATTCATAAGCTGGACTAGGTGTATGTACATACATACATACATACATACAACTAATCGAAAACGCAAAATACAGTGCAGAGTATTTGAGACATCACAAACAGTGTGAAATTACATAGGTACCTGTATGTGTGAACATGTATCAGTTAATTAAGTTATCGTATTGGAGAAAAGCATAGACCGAAGTTTGCATTTAAATTGCGTAACCGTAGTGCATTGCTTAAGAATTAAGGCAAATTATTATATTTGTGGTAAATATTATATGAAAACGATCTTTCGAAGAGCGACAGACGGTGGGCGGGTGGAGAAATCAAACCCCGAAATCGAGTAGTAATATTATTATGAACATCCGTTCTAAACCTTATTTTCTCATATACATACATAAATAAGGTGGACATTTCGTAAGTAAAATTTTATGATATAATGAAAGTTTGTAATTCTCTGCGATTCTTCATGTTCAGCCAGCCTGCATCGATTAACTTATGGGAAATGTGTTATAATTTCCTTATTTCGTAAATACCGGGTGTCAACGAGATCATGTATCAGCTCGCCATTTATTTATTAGTTATAATAAAACTTTGAAATTCGGACTGTATACATATATGAGTGATTGGTGGGCTTCTTCAGGTGCACTCAGTTTTTCTATAGCACTTCCACACCAATTTTGAATTCTTAAATATAACCTGTATTATTTCTGTCAAAGATGGCGGCATCTGTTAAATTTATCCATTAAAGTGAAACTGCTTTGCAACAATTGTCGAAATGTGTTGAAATTAAGAAACGTATTTTTCACATTTAGGCGCATTGGCGAAGGAAACATGTATTGTTGAAATTACTAAAGAAAAGAAAATTTTTGTATTTTTTCATTTTCAAATCACAGGTACTCGTTTTGTCTAAATAGTAACACCTATTTTTATTACAGTGCCATATTGGCATAATTTTTAGCTTTCAATTTATATAAAATATGCTGTGGTTTAGTGGTAGACAGGTAGTACAAAATATAAAATGTTTTAAAAGTAGTCTAATTCCAAAGCAACAGAATAATTACATTTCAAATAAAAAAAAAAACACAGTTTCCTTCGCCACTGCGTGTAAATGTGAAAAATACGTTTCAAAGCTAACTTTGATCGTTGTTACATTTCGACAATTGTTGCAAAGCAGTATCACTTTAATGGATAAATTTAACAGATACCGCCATCTTTGACAAAAATGTCAAAAGTTGACCTGCACTAATGGCAAATTTTTAGAAGAAACAGAATATTAACAGAAATAATACAGGTTGTATTTAAAAATTCAAAATTAACGTCACTTCCGGTTTGACCGGAAGTGCTATAGAAAATCTGAGTGCACCTGAAGAAGCCCATCAATTCACTCATATATACGGTCCGAATTTCAAAGTTTTATTTTAACTAATAAATAAATGGCGGGCTCATACATGATCTCGTTGACACCCGGTATATCTTAAGCAAGAGTTTTGCACTTTCTGGATTCGTGCAGTGGTAATACAGTCCAGACATGGGTGATATATTTCCAAACAATAGGTAAAATTTGATGAAACATAAGTATTACATAAAGTCTTTTTAATATGACTATTTAAGACCGAACAGAAAGGGTATAATTTTTTAAGATTTGCATAGGAAGTCTGGATATCGTCCGCATATAAGTGAGCCTTCGTGTACCTTAGGTTATCAAGAAATGATGATGTATATGAGGAGAAAAGAATTGGGCTTAAAATAGAACCCTCCGGAACGCCACTTGAAAGTTCCAAAGGTAAAGAATTTTGAGAATCAATGTTAACATACTGGGTTCTTTGAGATATAAATGCAGCGATTAATGTTAAAGCGCTACGGTCGAAGCCCATTTCTGACAAAATATTCAACAATGTTGAATGATTCACTGTATCGAATGCTTTCGAGAAGTCGAGGAGGATCATCACGGTAATTAAACCTTGATCTGATGCGGATAAAATATCATTGGTTATGTGAAGCAAAGCTGTAGTACAACTGAAGCCCGCGCGAAAGCCTGACTGAACGTTCGGTGGCAAGCTATATTTATCTATGCGGGCTTTAATTTGAATGTCTAGCACACGTTCAAAAATTTTTGATAAAGTGGATAGTAAACTGATAGGTCTTAAATCTTTGAGACCGTGAACATTGTTTGTTTTAGGGAGTGGAATAATAACTGCGTTTTTCCAGCATTGAGGGACTACACTGTCTAGGATACAAGAATTGATAATATGGGCAATGTACGGTAAAAGAAATGGGGAGCAAAATCTTAACATATTGATATCGATGCAATCACTACCACAAGCAGTTGATTTGATATTCATGGTCTGTGTAATCGTTTCAGTACTCACCAGAATAAAATTTAGTTTTTCCGATATATTATGGTAGCTCGGTAAGATAGCACACCGTGATGAAGATGTAAGATTCATGAACAAAAAAATTATTAATAATATTCGGATCTCTCAGGTTGAGCGGAACATTTATCTTAACCTGCTTCTTCACACCTAGTAAATTTAAATGTTTCTACAGAGATCGACTATCTCGTGTATGCGAAATGAAGTCAAAATAAGCTTTATTTTCGGTCTTAAAAGTCTTATTTGTTAGATTTCGAAGAGATTTGTAATATTTCCAATCACCCTGGCTTTTTGTGCGACGGAATGTGGTTTTTGCTCTGTCACGGAGTTTCATCATGAGATTTAAGTTATCTGTTAGCCACGGAATATGTTTTTTCGTGAAACTGCGAGTGATCAGCGTCGCATGTTTATTAAAGAGATTTAAAATGCAACAATTGAAAAAATTAACTTTATCATCAATTTTATTAAAGCGCAACATATGATCAAAACCACTGTTTCGCAGATCAAACTCAAAATCGATTGAGGATATACTTCTAAAGTTACGAAAAGTACGCACGACCGGTGTATTTTGTCGTTCGTCATTGTTTATGGAACAAAAAACGAAGTCGTGGTCGGAAAAATGGCAGTTCTTTACACCGGAGTCAACTATCCTACTTTCATCGGTAACAAGAATTAAGTCTAGGAGTGATCCAGAGGTTTCTGTTAACCTGGTTGGATCATTAATCAATTGTGTAATTCCAATACCTACTATTGAAAAAGGCATTTATATTAAAATCTCCTGAAGATTTCAATATCGATCTCCTGAAGATCGATATTAATCATCGCATTAGTAAATTATTTCCTGAAAGTGCCATTTACCTTGAAAAATGGAATATGCTGGTAGTATGACCATATTCAATTTGTAGCAAAAAATCTGTAGAAGCATTACAGTATTATCAAAACAAATTTCCACAACGTCCAGTACCAAATAAGCAATAGTTGCATTTGTTATAAATTATCTGATAAATTTTTCGACAAAAAAAAATGTTTCAAAGTAATTCAATAGGCTTACTTCCGTTTCTTGGTCAAAAATGAAACTCTTCTTTTCGCTACTTTTCTTAGTTATGGACACATTATTTGAAAAATGACTCTATAAACATAAAAAGTGTTCCTTATTTGGAATTGGACATTCTGGAAATTCCGAGGTAATACTGTTACGTTTTTGATGTATTTGTTCTAAAATATAAATATACTTACAGCATATCGCATTTTTCAAGATGAGTAAATGACATTATACAACTATTAGGAAAATCTCTGTTATTATTGATTCTGTCATATTCGATCATTTCTTACTTACACATTATTTAGCAATTATCAGGAAGTACAAATGCTTTTTATTTGTGTATTTTTTGGTTTACAATAATAATGCAATAGTAATATTTTCTTTATAATATTGTTTTTTTGTAAGAATAATTAAAAATACTCAAGACATTCCGTTAAAAAACGCGTTTTTGCGAATATCTCGGAAGCAAAATATTCAATTTTTGTCTGTCTACCATATCAACGAAAATAAAAAAAAACAAATTTTCTATTTAATCGACTTTGTAACCGCAATAATATGGAACACAGCAATAGTAAATACTTAAATGATATCGAAAGATTCCATGATGCGAGTTTCTTATAGGGTAATTCCGGGTGACATGGTGAGCTGGTGGAGATGGTGAATTGGCTTAAATGCTATATTTGAAGCCATCTATAATTTTAGTCACCATCTCCCCCGAAATTACCCTAAGAGTTTCCGGGTTTTGACCGCGTCTTAGTACCTACTGTAAATATACAAACAAATATACATAAATAAACAAAAACAAAATCAAATAAAAATACAAAATATAATATACACACATACATACAAAATTTACTGAACTCGACGTTCCGCCACTAATATAAGTGGCCTCTTCAGGAGCAAAATTATGTATGGGGCGTTAAGTTAACGTGTAAACCAGGCTGGAGGCGAAAACCTTCTAACGCCTGGTTAGCAGCGTTAGCAGCGTTAGCAGCTAGCTAGTAGCATGGTTTACACGTCGAATTACCGTGACCTTTTGGCGCTTTCTATCTGCTTTTCTCTTGAAGAAGCCACATACAGTAGTTGCGAAACGTCAAGTTTAGTAGATTTTGTAATTTTTATTCTTTTATTTTATTTTTTAATTATTTTATGTATTGTATACAGGGTGTAGCACGAAGAGTTTTGGTTTGAAGTTTTGAGGGATGCAGTTATAGGAAAAATGTAAAATTTTACCACATTACATTGTCAATAATGCTGATTTTAAAAGTAATATTTTCACGAATGATCTATTTATGGGTACACTGGAAGTATGTATGTACATACATACAAACTTGTTATTTTAAATAGAACATAGCATATAGATGGGTAGTAGCAAGATGCCAATAGGTAAACTTAACACGACAGAAAACAAGAATAAATATGAACAAGAAACAAACAAAGAATTTAGAAGATTAATTATTGAAAAAGCAGAATGGACCATAGAAGAAAGATGAAAAGCGTTTAAAGAAATGGTGACAACAATAGCAGAAAGAATATACGGAAATAGAAAGTTTAACAAACATATAAAGAGAACGAATTTTGATGGAACGACAAAATAAAGAAGATGGTAAAAGAAAATAAAAACCGGCTAGAAAAAGAAATACAAACAAAAACAATAGAAGATAAAGAAGATTACATTCGGAAGAGAAACTTAGTAAAGAAAACTATAAGGGAGGAAGAGAAGAAATGGGGGGAATTTGGGGAGCAGATAACACAATCATATAAAGTGGACAATAGGAAATTTTGACTACAATAAAAATATTAAGAGGAGTCCGAAGGAAGGACATAAAAGCAGTAAGAGATAAGAATAACCGACTATATACGAGTTGTGATACAATATCAGACAGTGGAGAGTAAAATATATCACCATTAGGACTAATCCTTAGCACTAAATGTGTTGCACATGGACACTAGAGGCGATCTATACAACATATTAGTGTATCGTCTAGGGCAATAAAATAAATTGTTTTGACGTGAGTTTACTCGCGGAACAAGAAAATTGAGCTGTCGCAGCAGATCCGGGCAATCTACTTTATAGTGCACCAACTTATATAAGAAAGTGACAGCAGAAATTTTACGGCTAGTTTCTAGCGATTGCATATTAAATTCACCGCACAGCACAGTATTTGAAGTTTCGCGAGCCGGATAAACACACTCAGTTTTAACAAAGAGAAATCTACGTTGAATATTCTCCACCGAATTCGTGTGTATATTATAGATTGGAAACCGCACTATAGCACCATATTTAAGAATACTGCGGACAAAGGCATTCCATAAAGTTATTAGGGTGGAAATATTTACAAAATCTCAAGTGTTACGCAATACAAAACCTAATGCTCTGAATGCACGTTTCGTCATCTCCTCTATGTGAGGAACGAAGCTGAAACGATAATCAAAGATAATTCCAAGGTCTTTAACAGTCTCAACGCGCTGAATGGTAATGCCATCTATACTGTAATTGAAAAATATTGGGCATCTCTTTCTATTAAACGATATAACCTGATATTTGGCAATATTAAGAGAAATGCTAATGAGAAATGATAATTCGATCCAATTCATTCTGTAAAAACAAGCAATCATCCTTTGACAGAACAGGCCGATAAAGTTTTAAGTCATCCGCAAAGATCAGGCAACTATACTGTAATAAAGGAAGCAAGTCATTACTAAATATAAGAAATAGTAGAGGTCCCAAATTAGAGTCCTGTACAACATCCGATGTTATAGAGGAAAGAGGGGAAAAAGATTCTCCGTAAACCACGTATTGTGACCTACCAACTAGATAATTTTCAAGCATAGATACCAGTGATGAATGTAACCCATAAGTTTCCAATTTGTTCAGTACCAGGTAACGAGGCTTAATATGCCTGTATAATATACAGGCATATTATATACATATATTATATTATTTGAATTTATTATCTACGACAATATATTATATTGTCGTAGATAATAGATTCAAATAATTTAGAAAAATTATATAATATAGAAATGGGACAGTAATTTGTAATCTGGGTTACATCATTTAAACACAGGACAAACTTTAGCTACTTTCCACATTTCAGGAAAAACACATGTCTTCAGAATTAAGCTGTAGATATGGAAAAGGGGTTGTAGGAATGCACCGATGCAATCCTTAACAAAAAAAGCTAGGTAGCGTCTGCGCCGGCGGTCAGTTTAGATGTAAGTCTTTTGGCTGCAGTTAATATGTGCGTATCGCTTATAGTAATTTTTCCACTAACATTAACTGCACATGACTGCTGAGCACGCGTTTCAGGGTCTGACTTAATATAGACAATTGAGAAAAAATGAGTGAAGGCATTAGCTATTTGCTGTTGACATTCTATATGTCTTCCTTTGTACTGAAAAGTATTGGGAATACTCCGGCTGCCACTGTCGCGCCTAGATTTGGCATACGCCTAGAAATTAGACGAATCACCAGCAATTTTAAGTTCGATGTTTCTAAGATAAGAAGAATGGTCATTTGAAATTAAAGTCTTATAACTTCTGAGCGCAGTTGCCTAAACTTCCTGATCCTCGCTGAATGATACTTCACAGCTTAATTTTGTTTAAATTTTGTTTGCAGTAACGTCGTGATTTATTTGGAACTGTTTTACCTTCAAAATTGAAAAAAATTTAAAATATCTTAAAAACTATTAATTTTTGGCATAGTTCATGGTACATGAGATTTACTCAAAATTTAAAACTAAAATAAAAAATACCATGTGCTATTTAAAATACGCGAGGTCTTACGTACTCCTGGTGTACCGAACGTAGATCATTCCTGAAAATATTTAAAATCCGGATTATCGATAATGTAATGCGGTAAAATTTTACATATCCTCTATAACTGCATCTCTAAAAACTTGTAATGAAAATTCTTTCTTCCACATCCGGCATATTTCCACTATTATGACGCGGTCAAAATCCGAAAGCCCTCGTAATGGTAAACATTTAAAACGGTGTGTATCATAGACGAAAATCTTTCATCCAGTATCATCTTCCTAACACACTGACTATACATAATAATACTCTTAATTAATTAAATTTAAAAGTGCTTAAAATCTCAAGATTAGAAAGTATATATGAAGAAAGTCTGAAAAATATCGAACCTAACACTGAAACAAACATTGTTTTGTCAGTCAGTTTTATTTTTCAACATTCTCTTCTTGTAGGTCCTCAGTGATGTTCATAGCTTTTAAATCTGTTCAAATAGTAGTGGGCATCATGTCTGCAAAATAGATGTGTACAAATATGATGGCTTCTTCGTTTGATAAAAATCTTTGTACTTGATGCAAAACTGTGATCCTAGGAAATATAAAAAAGTGATAGGACCTGAATCTAGTGAATACGGTAACTGGGCAATTCATAGAACAATTTATTCTTTTTTGCCATGTACCAACAATAAACCAGGGCGTTTTCTTGGCGAAACAAAACTTTTTTTTTCAAATAGGATCAATAGCTTTAGCGCAATCTCTGCGTCTAGCTCGCCAAGTGATGGTGTGTTATTAAGTATATACTCTCGCTACTGTTTTTTTCTTAGTTGCTACGAGTATCCCCAAAATAATTGTCGTGGCTTTCTCGCCTGGTGGAAAAAATCTTCGCATTTTTTGATCGATTGACTCTTCCCAGTTTACTATTTCAACTATGTCGTGTTTTTAATGCATCTATCGACGACGAAACTCCTATTTATTTTGTTTAAACTATTTTAGTAGTGTTAGATATGTGTGTGAAAATGCATTGCGCGGGAGTGCGCCACAGGTTTACTCTACAGTACTATACCGAGCAGCAGTCTGCCGCGATAGTTTTTAATAATATATCTAGGTTATGACCTTTATGTACTATTCCTGAAGTATTTCCACTTGTAGGTCAATAAACAACAATTCATTAAATACCAATTTATTTCAGAACATATAATATTATGTTTTCGTTAATAAGACTTCTTCAGTGGAAGAAATTGGCATTTAATATTTGTCAAAATACTAATACACTGGAACCTCGTCTATATCCGCGGTTGCGAAACGTAAACATTCACTCATATCCTCTCAAGAGGGGTCCCCACTCTCATCCCGTTAGCGGAAAGGAAAGGCCGTGCTACGCGCTGATTGGCTCATGTGAATACGTGCACTATCGGGTGGTGAATGCCGAGCGGATATAAATGAGTGCTATAGTGAGGTCATAAGTGAGGGTGGACGTAAGTGAGCGCGGATATAAATGAGGGTCCAGTGTAATATAAATGGCGATACCTATCGATAAAAATATCTAAAACACAAAGAAACCATTGATATATCGAATTTTAATTACATTTTCAAATAATAATGAAGGATGTATTGGTTTAATACAACTATAAAAATTAAAATGATTTGAATTATTCGTATATCAATCTATTTTTTCTTGTCAAGCTCTCAAATGTTATATCGGACAAATCAAACAATATTTAAAGAAACGAATTTATAATAACTAATACACTGTTACACATAACGTTACCGCTGAAACTGGTTTATTTAAACACTCTACAGATAAACGACATAATTTTGATGTTCAAAACACTAAAATTTAAAAAAGGAAAATAATTTTAAAAAAAGATTAATTTACGAAATGATAGTACATTAAAAAAGATGATAACGCGGTAAATTTTAGAAGTGATATCGATAATTTAAGTGTTATTTATAATAATTTAATTTACGCCTGAATTTTATTAATTTTAAGCTCTTGACTAGGTTTTTTTGCCATATTTTTCCCTACTCCTTGAACAGAGCTTGTTAGAGCCTGACAAGAAAAAAAATCAAATCATTTTAATTTTTATAGCTGTATTAAACCAATATTGGTATCCTTCATTATTATTTGAGAATGTAATTAAAATTCGATATATCAATGATTTCTTTGTTTTTTAGATATTTTTGTTTATAGGCATGGCCATTTATATTATTAGTATTTTGACACATATTAAATGTCAATTTCTTCCACTGAACAAGTCTTATTAACGAAAACATAATATATGTTCTGGAATAAATTGGTATTTAATTAATTGTTGTTTTATTAACCTACAAGTGAAAATATTTCAGGAATTGAAAGATAAGTATGTACGTAAAGGTCACAAAATAGATATATTAATAAATATTAGTCGATGTAAATAAATAGTTTTACCGTTAGCGGGAATTAGTTATTCGTGTGAATATTATTTTCACTTCAATTATAGCGTGTAAATAAATCGTGGTTATGAAGAAATATCGCATGTGAACTGTATTCCTAAAAACGTAAAATATCTTTGACGAGCAATGCCATCTTCATGTTGAAGCTGCGAATTTTTCAGACTATCCTCATACAAAAGTAATAACAATTGTTTTTTTTAGAACTATATTCACTCGTCAGTTGAGCTGCAACGGATACATTTACTTAAGTTAAAGTAAATCAAATATCCCACTTACGTTTAAACTTATTCAACTTTGGTGATTCCCAAACATTATAATTACTAGTTTCTTCTTGTGAGAGTGGTTCATTAAACGTATTCCAAGCGTGCGCTTCCTGCTGTTTCGCCTGCTGTATTCTCTTTCGGTATTGTTCTTCTTCTTTTGCGTTATAATAATTCAGTATACCTTTAAATCTTCGAAAAGCACGGTAATTTGGTTCTTGAGTATTGCCGGGATTCAAAAATTTGATTTGTGGTTCATTATATAAATTGTACTTGGAGTTGCGAAGATAATTCAGACTGTTTTGTGTTACTGTTTCAGGATTAATATGCGAATGGTTATGCTTTTTAAAACGATTATGACCTTTGTAGTTGCTGCGATGAATACGTGAAAAGTTGGTTAAAACATCTTCTTTAATCTTGTGTGGTTTCCAATGCTGATTATGCTTAGTCAGATAAGGTTGTTTTAATTGTCTTTGGTGCGGAGCATACAGTGAATGAAAAGGAGTTTTCTGAAAATATATTAACAAGGCATTCTATTAACACATTCCATACATAATAATTTAATCTATTCATTATATGCATATATTTTCACCGATGATTAGATGCATATATTTTCAACGATATGGACATCCATTATTCACAAGAAATCATTGTTTATTAGAGGATAATATATTTATATAATATATATTTATCGTAAACGCAAAACGTCAAAACCCATTATTCACTGAATAATCTGATGCATAATATTAATAAATCTCTTGTTCTTTATTCGGATTACTATTATGTCTTATCAAATTGATACCAAAACACACTCGAAATTTAGGTATAATAATAGCCAATTGTTTATCAAGGTTTCGTTATGTACTCTTGAATATAAAAAAAAATGTTTGGTGCAATCTTGTGGAAAACATATACCGGCTATGCTAAGCAAAATATATTATATATAATTATATTTTAATATGTAGCTTAAGATAATATAGTTTTTAACAAAAAGAAAATTTGTTATTGTTCCCAATTTAAACAATAAAAGTATATCTAAAAGTTGATTACATACATTTTGTGATTTATAATTTCTTTCTTCAATACATTTGTCAATAGTTATTAAAATTACTTAAAATAAGTAGGATTGTTTATTATGATAAAGCATTCAGCAATTTGTCATACTATTGAAAAGCCTACTTTTAATAGCCACTGTAGAATACACAAAAATGAGCAATTATATATTTGTGTAAATTATAGGGATTATTAAGAAATACATTGGATTTAGAGTACAAAATGTTTAACGTGAATGATTCCGGTGCTTCCTCGTTAAGTGACTATAAATACATCTTATAAGTTTCTGGTATATTTATATTAAATAATAATGGAGTATTATTACCTTGTTAAGCATCTTTACACAGACTCTACTTTCCATCATTTTCGGTTACATTTCTTTTTCTAAATAATAAATTAATCACTACATTCAGAAATAGGTTTGAATGTATGGATTTCAGATCTATTTCTAGTTTTATTTACCAATATCGATAATAGGTACTGTATCCCAAAACCTGTTCATACTTTGGTCAAGAATTAGGACTAGAGTTCATTCGCTTGCTCACATAATACACATAAATACAGAATTTGAAATTCTAGAACGATTTGGAATCGTTTGGAACTGCAAAATTCAAACATACCTTCACCGTCATTTAATAAAGGATAGTAATTTGTATTAGAAGATATTGTGCTGAATTTTTTGACACTCTTCGACTTTTTGATGTGTAAAATAAATATAGATTACGAAAAGAACGTTTATGCAAAATATTTATAGAAGAAAAAATTGACATACATTTCTATTGCTATTGAAATTCTTCATTCGAGTAATATAACCTCTATGGTTGACATGCAATACCTTTATTTTTTATGACTTCTACTAGACGACAACAGGTACTAAGTATTAAACGCTCTCTAGTGGCCAGGACTAAGTATGCCTAGGCAGTGACTCACTGTTTTGTATTCTTGTATTTTCCTAAATAAATTTGTGATTGTAATACATTTGTGACGGTTCTACTCTTAAAAAAGGTATCAGGGTTGTTATATTCAATTGCAGAATTTTACTGAATACAATCTATAGATTTTGGTCATACGGTAATATGATAAGAACGCTTTAATTGTATTTTATTGCTATATCTAACCAAAGAGTACATTGTAACTTTTATCAGTTGTGGGTGCTAATTGCGTCGGCTTTTTAAGCTGTATTGCTTGTCTGACTACCGTGCAACTCTTACTGTTTAAATTGAATTAGTTAAATGTTCAATGCCGTTGTTGCTGCATTATTTCGCCGTTTATAATATTGCTCTGTTGATTACTTCAGTCCTCTAACAAGGAATGGTAAACCGATCGGGATACAATTTTCCGATAAAAGTGTTACAATCACATTGGAGAATTGAATGCCGACCCCCAGCGATCTAACACAATACTGGACAGCCATCTAACCACTGCGGCTATTGATTTGTTTGTAAGATATATTTTTGCGAGTAATAAGAAATGCTTCAGAAAACATATTTTAAAAATTTCTAATAAACATGCAATAGTCTTGTAAGTTAATCATAAACACTATAATAGAACAGATAAAATTAAAATAAATAGTTTTTAAACTATATAAATTAAATTTTGTCGTTTAGGTTTAGGTGTATTTTTAGAAATACAATTTAAAATGGTATTGAAACTCAATAAGTCACAAATTTACTAAAACATTGCAAAAACATAGTTTTGAATGAAATCCATTATTTTTAATTAATTTTATTACTTACTTTATAACGTCCTCTGTTTCTTGCTTTTAATAAAATTCTATGGACGTCATAACGTTCAATATTGATACATTCAAATAGGTCACAACATATGTATATTAGAGTAAAAAACACAACACTTTTAAAGAACATAGTTTCCTATTGCTTGGCAGTCTACTTCGGCAATATTATTAGTAATTTTCTTTTAAACCTGTTTGTACATTCTTACTGAGATGAAAACATTGCCAAGACTGCTTATGTCTTCTATAAATGGTCTACTTGTTAACTATTGAGAGTAAACAGTTTCATCGTGAAAGGCAAAAAGTAGGTAACTCATCTACTGTAAAATTAACTTTCTATCAATTTAATTAATGAACTAATACAAACTACATACATGTTCTATGTTATGATTTTACCCTACATGAATAAATAATACACAGATGAACGAGAATGTGGCATATACAGCGTGTTATACTCAAGCGACTTCTGTATGCAGTTACTCATCCTGGACATCGTTTATTGCCGCTAGACCTATACCTTTTTTTTGTAGAGACACGGCTTGTTTACTATGAAGGCCTTTATTGTACAGAGCTGAAATAGTTCACTTTATGTCTTATTAGCGATTTAAAGAAATTGATCCGAGTATATAAGTATAATCGTGAATCGATATAGTATCAGGTATAGCTGTGTGCAATGTATGAAAATAAATAGAATTCGACCAAATTTATACATTTCCACGTGTGGTTGTTTATTATTATAAGTAATCATAATTATCACATTTGTTTTTAGATGGAATCATGTATACAAAGTTATTCACGAAACTGGTTCGTTAGAACTTTTTAATGCTCCTTTAATCTTACAATTCTAAAAACTTGTAGTTAGGGAGAGTGTTATCCGGTCCGATTGCCGAAAATAAATCTAAAATCTCGTTTCTTTTCTGTAATGTGTTTCATTTGTTATTTTGCTTGACAGATGTAAACTATGTGTATTTATAGTATAAATGCACCATTAATTGTTGTGACGTTCAAGGATTACAAAGATTTTAAATGCTTTAAAATGGCGTATTTTTCGGATTTTCACCAGGGAATCACTAAACTCGAAAGCAGTAAAAAATACACGCTAATATGTCTAACAATGAATGATACAGAATAATTGAGTGTATTCAAAAATGCAATAATATACATATAGACTCTTCCATTTAAAAACTTGTTAAAATGAACGTTATTTTTGGACGGTCTTGTATAAATAGATATAAGTTTAAAGGCATAGATTTGATACACTGTATTTTAGCTAGTAACATATCAAATATGAAGGTTTTGTATCACAGTTCATATCAACTTTCTTAATTTAAATAGCATAGTATATTTTTTATGAATTTTTTAGGTAGCGCATGCAATTCTGCATGTTAAGGTACAGTCGTGGCCAGATAAATGTAGTACAACCTTAAATTTCATATATGTCAAAAATTCGAAATTTTATTATTGTAAGACGAGCTTTAGCTTAAGCTGCTTGTCATAAAAATCAAATGTCAGATCATACCGGAACACAAACTTACACCATACAAATTTTTCAAAAACGCTTGTTTTTATCTATCTGGCCTCGACTGTACCTTATATCTAAAATCAGCTGTTTTTGAGTTATTAATTTTTTATTTCTAAAATACGGCCTACTGCAACATTATATTAAAAATTCTGTATTTCGGAAATTATGCAAGTGAAGACTTCATATTTAACATATTACTAGCTGAAATAGGAGTACAGTGCATCAAATCTACGCCTCCAAAATTATGTGTTATTGTATTTACAGGACAGTTCAAAATTAACCTTTAGACTAAGCTCACATCAATGGAAATCACTGTTCTTAAATGGAACATCATTGTCTATTATTACATTTTTAAATGCATTTAATAATTCTGTATCGTTCATTATTATATATATTAGCTCCTATCTTGTGGTAGAATTGTGAATAGTGCGTGTCGAGTATTGAACGACAGATATCCAAATTTATGCGAAATTACCTAAAAAAGTATCAATACAAAAACTGAAACAAGAAAATTAAACAAAAAAGCGTTACAAAGGACAATGGTCAAATCAGGATGTCGGCCATATAAAAATTATTTAATTTATTCCTTTCCAATGCTTTTTTGTTTAACATTCATTTTTGTTTTTTGTATTGATATTTTTTAGATAATTTGACATAAATTTGGATATCTGTCGTCAAATACCTAAATCTTTGCAATGCACCGATACAACTGTTTTCATATAGTGTAGACAAAGCATCGTAAAGCGATACATCATACGAAATCTCTATATGCCAAAATGAACATTAACTAACATCCACCACAGATACCCATTCTCATTTTTCCACCCTTATTTTGTGATGTGCCCCTTGTACTCAGGCAAGAAGTAGACTTCAAAGTAAGTCCCAGTGTATTGTTCTATTTAGAAACACTGAATTAGCGATAAGATTTTTGAAAAAACAATGCTGCATGAGTTATAAAAATATTTAATTTATAAACTGTTATATATATATGTATAATATAGAAAACTGCATTTAGGGTATAATTTCTAAAATAAGCGAAACTTAACACATTTTTTTGTTCTTCAGATTCAAATATCTTTGGTTCTTATCACATCCACTCTCCTAGAAAATTTTAATAATTTCTGATCAGATTTTTTTTGCCACTAAATAGTTTTCAAATATTCCATGTTAATCTTTCGTACGAACCATATACCGATCGCAACTTACTCACCGTTATACCTATTGGCAATTTAATATTTCAATGTCGAAGTAGCTGAAAATTAATGGGAATTTTGAAAAATGTATAGTGCACCTTGCAAATTGAATATGCTGATTTTTAATATATGACTTATTAAAACTTGTTTCCTGGAGCAACAATTTTTACTACTAAGGGTTTCTTCAGTTCGCCAGTCGCCCGTTTGCATTCTAATTAGCCCGTTTCTTGTCAAACGTGCGTGAAAAGGTAATAAGCCCAAGCTACTTATATCCTATCTATACTATCCTTTCTCGCGTGTCGCACTATAATCAGAGTGTTATATTTTTCAGTTGGAAGCTCATGCATTAATTGAGGAAGAATTGAATAAGAACGAAGAACGTAATTTTTGTATTATTCCTATTGTTATTTTGAAAAACAAAAGGCAGCATCACTAACAACATAACATACATTAAACTAGTTATAACAAAATATCAACAGTAAGTATTTATAAGACAGAGAAATTAAATTGCAGGCGGTTGGTCGGCGAATTGAATGAGAATAGGAACTTTTAAGATACTGTACCGTGGTCAGAATTTACATAGGTATAATATGCATATGTAGCTTTTAGTTTGTTTCTTTCTTCGGTTCTTTGTGTTTGGTTTCGCCATATAAGTTAATACAATCTTACTCACTAGTTCTGCTAAGAAACTAACAGCTTTAATATTTATTAAATAAATAAATAATTATAATTAATTAAATGTACGACATAATGTATAATCATTTTGTTTTTGGTATTCTCGACAAATATGTTATTACTACGTCCTAATACAAATTGAAGATGTGAATTAGATGAAAAGAAATAAAAATTCATAAGTAAGCATATTATTACAGTAATTCGAGCGTTCTTTTCCGCGTTTAGTAGGTTTGTTGCTATTACTATAGATTTTTTTACAGTTGTGTCTTTTACAAAATTCTTGAAGAAACTAAAAAGTAGAATACCAAAACTTAAACAACTCACGACATAGCTTCATTGAAAGGCCAATTTATTTGATGTAATTTGATACATACATATTTTGTTGCCGATATTCATATGTATAATTTAATAATTATAAACAAATGTCAGTTCCATGAGCAAAATATTGATACGCAATTATCAATATCAACTAACGATTTAATTGAGATAACTAAAATTTGAATATAGGCAATTAAATATGAAGTTACATCTAGCGAACTGAGCTCTTTTTTCAGAGTGTCTAATCTGGGAGGACATTCTTTAGCAGACGACGATTATCAAATTCTACATTCAATTATTACAATAGTTTTTATTAATATATCTATGTTATGTCCTTTATGTACTATTCCTGAAGTATTTCCAATTGTAGATCAATGAAACAAAAAATGAATTAAATACAAATTTATTCCAGAACGTATAATATTATGTTTTCGTGAATAAGACTTCTTCAGTGGAAGAAATTGATATTTAATATGTGTCAAATACATACTAATAAATTATATAATCATGCCTATCAACAAAAATAGCTAACCAAGACATCATTGACATATCAATTCTTAAATAATATTAATTAATTAATATATTAGTGTGTTTAATATAACTATAAAAATAAAATTGATTTGAATTATTCGTATATCGGTGTATTTTTTTGTCAAGCTCTAATAATTCTGTTCAAGGACTTGGAAAAAACATGGCAAAAAAACCTAGTCAAGGGCTTAAAATTAATAAAATTCAGGCGTGAATTAATTTGTTACAAATGACGCTTAAATTATCGATATCAGTTCTAAGATTTACCGCGTTTTCATCTTTTTTTATGTATATAATTTCGTAAATTAATATTTTTTTAACAGTTTTCTTTCCTTTTTTAAAATTTTAATGTTTTGAAAATCGAAATTATGTTGTCTATCTTTAGAGTGGTTAGACAGCGGTGATGTTATGTGTAACAGTGTATTGCTGATTATAAATTCGTTTCTTTAAATATTGTTTGGTTTGACCGATATCGCATTTGTTACAGTCTTTGCAATCTAATTTATAAACGACATTACGTAACTATAATTCGATATATCAATGATCTAGCACCCATTACAGTATGGGTCTCCCAGTCTGAGTGTGCGATAACTGGTATAACCACTAAAACCACCCTCAAAGTCTCTTCTGGAGCATTCGTGGAATCATCTTGTTCGATATGAACCTCATGAATGTCCCGAGTAGACTATCTTCGTTTTTCCTTTAGTTTACCTGCCTATTTTGCCTCATTCTTTCTTGTAATTCCTTGGTTCTCATTATTATCATTTTATGGTGCTCCTTCCAGTTTTCCTTAGATCCTAGCATAGATCTTGGCATACATTAAGTATAAATTTCTTTCACTGAAGAAGTCTTATTAACGAAAACATAATATTATATGTTCTGGAATAAATTGCTAATTAATTAATTTGCTGTTCCATTGACCTACAAACGGAAATACTTCAGGAATTTAAAGGATAGTTTTTATTGTATTAAAGTAAATGGTACTTAAACAAGTATTTCGCCCACTCGATATTTAAAACTTATAATTATCTACTGCATATGACTGCATATTACAAATTGTATGTTATGTATATATTACCTATTTTGAGCTATTGCTAGTACATTAAAATATAAAAAAACTGACAGATAATCTATAGTTCTCTTTTAATCATTATAATTGTTACTCAATTAATAATCACGTGCATGTATTCAGTTCTAACTAACTAAATACAAGTATTTTATGAATGCATACTTATTTTCAATTCTATATTTTTGTTAAGTAAAATTGCTGCTATACAAGTTACTAAAATATTTTCTAAACAATAATTCCAATCATATTGAAGGGATCACAATTTTTAATTTCTTATCTGTTGTGTTGCATTAACATATTCTTAAAAATGCAACTTTAGAAAGAAGACATATTGGCTACTTATATTATTTTATGCATTATATCCTACAACAACTATAATTCTTCAAACAAAATGGAGAATATTTGTAATACATATATGTATATGAGTGCTTTTACGGCACGCAACAGTAAACGTTAACTAGCCAATATTACAAAAACTATCTTCTTGTGTTAAATATGAACAGTAAAATATACATATCCGCACAAGAAACTATGCTAGGGCTTAGTTTAATATGCGCGGCTGATGTATGCAGGTATATTTGAGAGCTGCGAAAAGATATGAACAAAAATATTGGTGTGTACAATAGTCCATAGTTTTCTTCCTGTATAGAACATATAGATTCAGCATAGTGCAGAGTTTTGCACGTGATTAAGATCATTATTAAACAAAAATCATAAAAACAATCCAGAAGTTGCGATATTTGCGATTAGTGTTAGTAGTACCTATAGTTAGTAATGGTTTCGACTTTTAAGAACTGACTTCGGATGTTTCCGAAGAGATGTTGGTGAATAATCTGGCTCAGGTATATATGGGGTTCTTTGCTGCGGTCGATGATTTTGAGGTGGAGGATTTATAGGTTGAGGATTTTGAGCTGGTTTCAAATTACTCCGCATGCTTGGTTCAAACGTGCCCGATTGTGGAGAAGTAGCAGTGTATCGATTTCGATCAAAAGAATTACTGAGTCTTTGGCCGTTGTCTGCCTCAAACCCTATATTATTATATGGTCGCCCAAAGCCTGCATTTCCATTGCCTGTCCATTGAGGCTGCCTATAAAAAGAAATAGAAAAGTATACATTGAACACATATGTACATGATTATTATATTATTTAATTTATAGCACATAGAAACTGTTAAGAAATAGTTAATATGTAATATATAGGAGTTCCCTAGAAATATAAATATACAGTGCGTCCATAAAGTAAGGCATACATTCATTATTAGCTAAATAAACACTAATATTAGAAATTCCCGAAACAGGTCGATTTTTGATTATTAATTTGATTATTAAATTATAATCTAATATCGTGGGATGACGTCATCACCATTTTTTTAAATAGAACACCCTTTTTTTTAATTTCCGGATTTTCCTTGATGAGCTGATTCCAAAAATGTATAACACGTTGCTTCAGATTGATACAGGTGGCAAAAATACAAAAATTTCAAGGTACTCACAAAATAATAAAGAATAAACGTAATACACATTAAATGAACTAACGTATGGTTCTACAACTACTTTGCTAAACTATTAAAAAACACAACGTATACTTTTTAACACTGTATGTAATAGATTTTATTAGTGATCCAAGCCGTATATTTTTATTATTTGTAAGTTGTTTTTCCATTTTTTTCATTTGACGTTAAAAACTGTCAGAAACATTAAAGTACATTTCTGTATTATTAACGCTTTAAAAAGAAGGTACATACGTGTACGTGAAAATTATCTAAGCAATTTATCCTATCATATTTTGTAACGTTTTTTTACAAAATGCCTTTAACCGAAAGTGGGAGGATTGAAATATTAATGATGATTGGTATTGGCGACAGGATGCAGACTCAACAAGAGCTATGCAGATTATTTCATGAAATGCACCCAGATCGTGAACCTGTTTCACAATCTACGGTAAGCAGAATGAAGCGAAAATACAGAGAATTAGGACATGTGAGGGATGCAGCAAAGCAAGGTTGACCAAAAATTAATAAAAATATTCAACAAGACATAATTTTGTCGGCAATAGAAAATCCACACTGTACCGTGCGAGGATTATCTAGGGATTTTGGTATTGGGAAGTCTGCAGTATCAAACATTTTTAAAAAGGTGAAATATCATCCTTATAAACTACGACTTATCCATGAATTAGCTGAAGACGTCTTTGACCGAAGAACTGAATTCTGCGAGTATATGATAAACCAAAACAACAATTTCATTGATAACGTTTTATTTTCGGACGAGGCAACGTTTTATTTGAACGGGCATGTTAACCGACAAAACACCCGTTATTGGTCTAATGAAAATCCACAAAAAATCAACGTATGAGTTGGTATTGTGAGAAATACAATTATTGGTCCATATTTTTTGATGTAAATTTAACAGCAGCATTATATCTGGATTTCCTACAAAATAAATTAATTCCAGATCTGATCCAACTTTTTCCTAATATTCAAATACTCACTAATCTCGACCGCAGAGTCTGGTTTCAACAGGATGGTGCACCGCCACATTTCGCCATAACTGTGCGCAATTTTTTAAACAGAACCTTTCCACAACGGTGGATAGGAAGAAGGGGAACAGTGGAGTGGCCCGCTAGATCACCTGATCTGAGTTCATTAGACTACTTTTTATGGGGTTATTTAAAATCTAAAGTCTACACTAACAGACCTGGAAATATCCGTTAGTTAAAAGACCGAATAAGGGAAGAAATGCAGAATATAACACCTGCTATGCTACAGAATGTTAGAGAAGAATTTAATCCACGGTTTTATCATTGTCTAGCGGTCAATGGAGAACAATTTGAACATTTAATTTAAATTTTCTTTTTTTTGTTTTTAGTAGTGATATTATTGTTTATTTAGCTAATAATGAATTTATGCGTTACTTTATGGACGCATTGTATAAATAAAAATAAAAGGTGAAATTACTGCAACTGTCAGCGTCAGAACTGATCAAGTTTTAAAAGTTTTATAAATAAAAATATCTATATAGTCTGATTTTTTTCAAACGATCCACGTGAAATAAAGCAGAAATGTTCAAAAATTTATGTATACCTTTATTTTAAGTAAGACATGCTTTCACACACTCCTTTGTTAAGGCGAGATTTCGGCTGGCAAATGCAAGCAGTAAACGACGTTGCTTCATAGACAAATTTCTCCTTTATTGATAGATATATTAATCTGATTTTTTTTGTAGTCACAAAGAAACAATTATTATTGAACTGTACAGACTCCTTTTCTATGTTTTTCATTAGGGGATTCTTATAAAAAATCGCAAATATTGTTGAAATTAGACAATTTCAACATATTATTATTCAGTGTGTGGTAAAAAATAAAGCAAAATATTTCTGTACAGTTCTAGAACTGACTTCCATTTATTTTATAAAAAATACCCATAGCTCTAAAAAATTCTATAATTGAGTAATACGTCTAAGAAAAACATCTTGTACCGAAAAATTTGCAAGCATCGCCGCCTAGACTTGTGAGAGGAATACGCTCCCACTTAGGTCCTTCTCATTGGACTAGGCCAATTCCGTCTCTCTTTCGCGGCTGGAAAACACGGTGCTTGCGCGGTGAATAGTGCTGTTTTTTTATATAGTCTGTCTAGTATTGAATATTGTACGAAGTTTGTGACAATTATTGTGTGGTTTGTTTATCGTTTTTTGGAATAATTTTTCTAGACAATGGGTAATTTTACAACAGAAACAAAGACATACGATAATCAATTTTTTTTTGTTTTATTTTAATTTCCAATATCCATTTTTGCTTATAGAGAGTTAATTTTTGTTTCGTGTAAAAAATACTGTTATGTATTTTTTAAATTTATATGCCTATTAGAGATTAATGTTTTGTTTTGTTACCATATTTATAGAGAATTTTATTTTGGTTTTGTACACATTTTATTTAACGGAAAATATGTACATGTATGTTTTATTTACTTATATCACCCTTTTACTTACTCACTTTCAATGAAAAGAAAAAAAAAAAAAAAAAAAACGGAACGATTAATATGAGGGCACAAAAGTTTATACGGACCTGGTGACGTTTAAGCGGCCGACTTCTGCCAAATATGTTCTTTTACAAAAGAATCAAAAAAGAAAAAAGTATGCTTCATCCTAAACATTCTCTGTTTTACTTATACCGTAATTAAATATATTTGTTTCATTCTCAAGAATAAATTTATTATTATTTTTGTAGGACCTAACTGTACTATCTTCGTTCCAGAATAAGAACGAGTGATTCAAATACCGCGCCGAAAAGCTACTTATTTTTGAGGGATGTTATTGGCTCTTGCGCTGGCAAGTTCAATATTGAAAATAATGTATGCGATATCGGTGATATTTCTTTACTTTTTAGTATGCAAGTACGAGGGAGCGTTTTTACATTCGCGGAATGGGGGATAAGGGGTGGAAATAAAAAACCAAATTATTTTTCTTTTTCAATATATTCACCTGCAAGACGGATACATTTTTCACATCTTTCAATTAATTTATTTATACCCTCATAAAAAATGATTTCTCATTATCTGCAAAATACGCCGAAACTGCCTCCTTGACTTCATCATCGGCAGTAAAGTTTTTACCCCGCAGCTCTTTTTTCATTTTCGGAAACAGGTAATAATCACTCGGGGCCAGGTCTGGGCTGTAGGGTGGGTGATTCACAATTTCGAAGCCCACCTTATGCAGGGCAGCTAACGCAACGCGGCTTTTGTGGACGGGCGTGTTGTCGTGCAAAAGCAGCACAGCTTTCGTCAATTTTCCCCGTCTTTTCTCTTTAATGGCTTCTTTTAGTCGCTCTAATATTGAAGCGTAATATTCTCCGGTTATAGAAACACCTTTATCTTTATAATCAATCAACAATATTCCTTCCGAGTCCCAAAATACCATTGCCATGAGTTTCCCAGCTGATTGTGACACTTTAAATTTCTTGGGAGGTGCTGTGCCCTTTTTATGCCACTGCATGGAGTCTTGTTTGGACTCAGGTTCATAATGATGAACCCAAGTTTCGTCTCCAGTAACAATTCGACTCAATAGACCATCTTTGTCTTCATTACAGAGGTCCAAAAATGCACGCGAACACTCTACGCGCTGTTGTTTTTGCGGATTATGTTACTTGGTTGACGATAGCTCAAAGACTAACTGTCTAATCTGTGGTCCTTCTTGTTCTCTGCTAAAGCCGAACTATTGTTCATAGGCCCTTTATTCGTCGTATGACGTCTAGACTGTCTAATAACAATGAAACTTCGTATTTATACTAATTATGAGTCGCTGCACAGGCCACGCCCCCAATGCGCCTAATCACCCCCCTACAACCCACTCATTCCACGAACATAAAAACGCTCCCTCGTATAACCTCTCAACGTTTTGTATTTTTGTTCCATTATTATAACATTTTCCCGTTATACTTAAAATATTATGATATAATTATATGAGGAACAAAATTATTATATACATACTTATTTATGCACCTAAATTATTTTAAACTGAGTTTTGGCGCGGTATTTGAATCACTCCTTATTCTGGAACGAAGTATAAATAACTTATTATTTATTTTTCCTGATTTTTGAATCCATTCATAATCACCATAGAAATAATACTCTACACCGTGTAACATATGTTTTAACTTGTATTGTTAGGAAAACAAAAAAAGTACAGATTTATCACTCAGCCTTTTGAAGACATAAACAAAAACTAAAAATGAAACGTCTCAATATAACTATGTAACTCTTAGGTGCAAGAAATTAATCTCTCTCTAAATTTATTTTAAAACGTTTTTCCTGCGTTTTTCTTAAATGTACATAGAAAACATCTAAATTATTCAAATCGACAATAGAAATATATTCGTAAAACAAATCTCGTTTTACATATTCGCTCGTTGACAGTGTTCTGGTTTGGAAGGGGAAACACGTGGTGCATCTGTACTCCCCTATTCTCCGTTCGAATCTGAACATGCGGTCGGTCGAAATCTCGCCTTAATGGAACGACCTGGCATGTACTATGACTATTTGTTTTTAAAGTAATGTCTCCCCCTGCTGATGGATTCATATCAATAATACTTTCCACTTAGGATATTATATTCATCGGACATCTTCGGCTAAGAAAGAGGCCACAGAGGATACAATATAGCCCGAACGTGTATATAACCTGTGTAATTATAATTTTAAATCTCGATATGTGTATTTACCTGCTAGCGGTAGAATATAGGACTTTATTAAACCCTACTTATATACCGTATAATGGTCAATTTTCCTGCATTATTTCCGAAGCGTATACTTTTAGTTATTGTTAGTCTTCCAGACTTTTATTACAGACTATTTTTAATGTATATTATGACAACATACTTATTTGAATATTAAAATAATACTCATTTTATTGAGGAATACGCCTTTATTGATGGGCAAATCTCGCAAGAAATCCGTCCCAACAAGGATCTTTTTTCCAGTAAAAACAAGTAACTGTTATATTGCAAATCCACTATTACCCCCTTTAATAAAGAGTCGTTTCGAAGAGTCTGATGCAATATTTTGTAATTATGGGTTTAGGTAAATAGAGTAGATAGATGATAACACAGTTAGACAATAAACCTGCTTACATTAGTGTCTACTTTGCCATTATAAAATACATTATAATATAATAGTGCTTAATCTCAAAAATCATTGGATAAATCCCTGAATATTAGAATTACAAGTTGGTTAATTTAAATTTTCAAATATTTCCTTAATTATAAGAGGATTAAATAAATCGGAGAAAATCGGTTTCTTCTCTGTTTAAGGTGGTGGAACCTAATGTGAGATTTTAATAAATAATTGAATTTACTGTTGATTATTGTAGGGAAACATAATACAATAGACAAAATAACAATGTCTTTAATAAATATGTTAATTATTAGAAAAATCTTGTAAACGCGGCGATTATAAGAGCGCTCGCCAATCTTTCATTTCTTTGTTTACAATGGGCAAAATTATTGCAAAACTATCGTGAACTCTATATATTGCTATATTTGTATTATCCATTTTTGTTGAGAATGTATTTTCACTTGGTAATATTTTCGTATTGTATGTGTATTGTTGTGTGTTGTGTATGATTAACTTTATTCAGAATTAATTTTTATTTGCAAGAATTTCATTTTATTTTACATTGAAATTTATTTTGATTTCATTTACGCTAACGTTTTTTGTACGGATTTGTTGTGAGATTTCTCCATCAATAAAGGTGTATTATATACTCATAATGTAAAATGAGTATTATTTTAATATTCAAATAAGCATATTGTTATAATATACATTAAAATTGTCTCTAATAAAAGTCTGGAAAACTAACAATAACTAAGAGAATATGCCTCTGAAATAATGTAGGAAAACTGACCATCATAACTAGTAGGGTTTAATAAAGGCCTATATTTTACCGCTAGCGGGTAAATATGTGTATTTACCTGTTTGAGATTTAAAGTTATAATTATGCACACTATATACACGTTCGATTTGTATTGTATCCCCTGTGATCTCTTTCTTAGCCGAAGATGTCCGATGAATATAATACGCCAAGTGGAAGGTATTATTGACATGAATCCATCAGCAGGGGGAGACATTACTTTAAAAACAGGTAGTATATCCCAAATGATAGCTTAGTAATAGGAGAGTAAAGTATTTATATTCTACATATACTTACTGTTGTTCAAAACCGTTTATAAATTCACGCTGAGGCTCTTCTCTTTTCTGAAAGAAAAAACAGCATTGATTTATTCTATTATTGTAATACAATGTGAAATTTCATATTTGTGATATCATGTGAACATTATTATTACGAGTATATGTATGTAATAAATTTTCTTTTAAAATTTGGAGTTCTTAAGCCAGATAAAATAAATCTCTGTCACATTTAACTCCGACGTTGCGAGGATCGTTTGTTCCCTTTGTCAAGGTTCTAAAATTAACCAAAAAACATTATTAACTTTTAAAAATAATTATATGTCTACCAATTGAATGTAATTACTAAAATTTAATTAAATTTACGCCGGTATAATAATATCTCTCCCTGGAATAAATTCTATTAGTAACAAAAAAAGAAAGACTTAAAATAGGATCCAAGAACTACTACCGTAAACAGTAAGATATAATTTCTTGCAATGTTTCAAAGAAAATTTCTTCAGTAGAAAGCAGTAATTTTTTGTTCAAATGTTATACAATAATAGTTCTTCATAACACTGTGTCAGAAACTGACCTACAGTATATGGGGTGCGCAGAAAGTGTCAAATTTGACGGAGAAAAATTCGAAAAATTTATGTTAATTCAAACAGAACACTCTGTATATTATTGATCAGTAAAACGCAGAATTAAATATTCTACAACTTTGCTATAGCATTCCTTATGCTTAAGTTCAACACTTTAAGTAAAAAATGCAGTATTATAGTTAAAAGTCAGTAAATTTATATGCAACACTTCAAATTTACTCCATTAAAAAAACAAAAAATCAAAAAAGACAATTGTTCGAAATGTTCACTGTTCAAAGAATAATTCAACAAGTTTGTAGCAAGATTTATTCTGATTAGGCTGTTATGTATAATATCTCTATCTATTTTGCAGTAGTTCTTTTATTGTAGTAGGCGAATATTTTTGTAGGACATTTGTTACTATGATACTGCGTTTTTTACCTAGTATTGAACACAGGGAATGCTATAGCAAAGTTATAGAGTATTTAGTTTTGCTTTTAACTGATCAATAATATACAGGCTGTTCCATTTAAATTAACGGAAGTTTTTCATCCTCAAATTTGACATTTTTCACCCCTTATACTATAGGTCAGTTTCTCATATGGTGTTTTGAAGAACTGTTATTGTATAACATTTGAAGAAAAAAGATTTTTTCTGCTAATTAGCGTAATCAAAAAATTTGCTATTTTATAGTTGACGAAAATTTACTAGAAAAACATAGGAATCCAAATATCTCAAAGGCTGTTAATCTTTTCATATGAATACCATACATAAGGTCCCTTTTATGTTTCATGTAGATTCAAAATAAATGATAAAAAATATGGGTTAAAAAAAATAAAGTAGCCTTCTGTGCAGATCGCCTACTACTATTATCGTATATTATTGGTTTCATTTCAGAGAGTAGAGATGAATCGTCCCTTCTCTCTCTTACTCCTTTGACTTGCTCGCCTACAATGCAACTCATGAAACTTAACTTAACTTCGTCCTATTATTGAATTATAAACTGCTTTCCTACATAAAATCGATTTATATTACTTATTTATTTGCAAATATTATATTATATACATACCTCTTCATTGAATTGGATACCAGAAACTAGAAAATATCCAGCAAACATAATATTTGCTATGAGTAGAGCGAACCCTCGTGCTGCGATAGTCATCATTATGCCAGCAGCAGCCACTGCACTATAAGACGTAGGAAACGCGCTTTCCTGTATTTAAAAGCACAGTGTAGTTGTAGGTAAATAGAGATTTATTTATTATGTTATATTACTACTATTATTCTTAAATGGTACTCTCCTAGTAATCAATACTTACAGTATAGTATAATGTATTCAATGTACTAAAATCGGCAGCTATCAGAGACATGGTAACAATGTCAAATATGGAAATAAGACCAGTACAAAGAGACCATGAAATTAAAGTAGCTTTACCAAATTGCCATTTCTCTCTATGTACAACTGAAATATGTATCACTAAAGATATTAGCAAATTATAAATAAAACTAATACTCACCCCAAAACATGCATAAAGATATGATCATCCATACAAGAGAAAACAGTAGATAGATAGATGTAAATACAATCATGACATCACCTCGCATAATAATGTGTTCATTGTCTGAAAGAATCAACAACTAAGTTTAAAATGATTCTAAATCAAAATAGTCAACTGATCTAATTCAGCTCTGTTATTAATAATTAGGGATGATGATTTTTGTTCGCACACAGCAGCGCAGACCATACAAGGTCGTCATTATTGTGTAAAACATCGAAATCTAGAAACGTATAGAAAAACTCTAGATTGTTCGAGAATGGAATTTTCGGGAAACACCAGGACATATAAAAGGGGGTCGAGGCTGCACCGAGGACAGTCTATTACCGAACGTTGACGTGTACAAATAAATAGTGTATCGACATAAATAATCTCTTAGTGTTAGTAAATTTTTAGTGTTATATTGTTACCACGTTACTATATATTATTAGAAATAAGTCGTTGTTTTTTTACGAAATATCGCTTGCTAACTTATTTAAACCCCAAAAACGTAACAATATCTAATATTATATGTATGTATAAATCGACTGCAAAATGGCTATGTTAGAAATTTAATTTACACAGAAGGTGTGCTGTTAACATATATGTACTTATGTACCATTACAGACTTTGGAAATGACCGATCTCTAGCCGTACAGCCTGCGCGCTTGTCAATATACATGTCGATTTTATCGTCAAGGAAATTTCGTATACGTACACTCGACACGACTTAGTCTTTGAACGATTGTACTAAGCGACAGTGTTTTTGTCAGTCCATCCCCTCCAAATTTAATGTGACCGTTTCTTGGATAAGGGGAATAACGTATTTTTCGTAATGTAACATTACGATATCGAAGACACGGTCACGTTAAATGTGGAGGGGACGGACTGACAAAGACAGTACACTGTCGCTTAATAAAACCGTTCGAAGACTAAGTCGTGTCGAGTGTACTGTACATACATACATACGTACGGGCTACTTGCCCATACACTCAATATTTTCGGTCAAAGCGGCAGGTAGAGGGTTCCTTCGCGTGGGTAGTTTTACAAGTACTGCTATTATTATGTGTCCTTCTGTAAAAATTTCGTATAGTTATAAACTTTTGTTTTCGATAGGGTTTTGTATTTATGTACGTATATTTAACGATTAACGAGTGAATATTAACGTTCTTCTACTACTTCTGTTATAGCGTTTTCCACTCGGACATTTAGAGCGCACTAAAAGTGCACTAACTCGGTGTTGGCTGTTCCACTGGTCTTAGCACTCGCTTCAAGCAAAAATCATACGTGTTCCACTGGTAAATTTCGTGCTGCTTACGTAGAAGTGACGACATGTCAGCGTCACTACATTTGACCTTGAGTGCGAAAAATTGGACCTCTCAAAATTGACGGGGCCACTTGTAGTGCAATCTGAAGTTATTACAAGATATTCAGTTTATTGTACTTTCGATAAGCATACAATGGGCAAGTGGGTATATAAATGCATACAGTCAATATTTTATCGGGTAATCGTTATGGTCGAAAATATTCTGCAAATTACTGTTAAATTTTGAAACACTACTTTATGTTATTCTGAAATACAGATAATGATACGAATTGTTCATAATCATCATCTATGAAATACGTTTTTGCGTATTTTATACAAAATATCTTGTCCACTAAAAGACCATTTTCAGAAATGAATAATAATTAAACAATCATTGTACGTAATAGTTTCTGGCGTAATTCTTCATCTGCTTTTCCTTTATACGTATTACTAAGTATTTACTTTTATAAAGATTTTCATTTTTTTTGCGATGAGCAGTTCATCTCGACAAAGCATTAAAGCCCTAACGCCAGTTTTATCGACATACCTATGTTACACGTATTGCACTAGCTCTGAGCGAGGGCAGAATCAGTGATTACGTCATATGACGCTCCTCCAGGGCAGTGTCGGTGCAACACGAGTTCCCCCAGTGGAAAACGCTATTAGGCATACATTATGTAACAATAAAAAATAAAAACTATATAAATTTGTCAATAATATACTTTTGTTGAATATATTATAATAGATAGTAAGTGGCTAATAAACGCTTACATAGTACATGAATTCGCTACTAAATGTTTTAGTCAATCGTAATTTTTTAATGAAATGGAGAAAAGAAAAACAAACACAAGTAAACTGTAAGCTTGAGTAATGTCCTCTACCTAATACTTTTTTTCGAGTCTGTTAAGTCGATTCCTTGGGATCTCAAATATCAGATGTAGAGATACGTTGAAAAATTAAAATACTAACCAAACCTGTACGACTCTCCATTAACTAATTATTAATTTTTTTAACGTTGATGTTATTAGAAATAAGTGTAGGAAATTTGAAAATTGATATTTGAGATCCCTAAAACAGATAACGTCGTCTAGTGTTGAAAGCCCGAATACATTTATTCATGCACAGTCGGTACGACTTAATCTTCGAACGATTTTAGTGAGTTACCTTATTAAAATCGTTCGAAGACTAAGTCGTACCGAGTGTACGATTTTGTCTTTTTATTATTCTTTCACTCACATTCTTTCACAACAAAAACTTTGTAATTTGATTTTGTACAAACTTTTGCCGTTTATAATAAACTTATTGTTCTGTCAAAGGCGACAGAAATGAAAAATGAAATGATTTTCACAAATATAATAGTAAATATTGTACAAAATAAATAAATAAATATTATCCCATCCTCTTTCTCACCTTAAATTTAAATGTGTGTAAAGTGTGTTTGTGTATGTAAAAGTCCAATTTCTTCTCCCTCCTCCGCTTGATCCGCTTAAAAAATTTTTAGTCACCTCTGTAGCTGGGTGCGTTTAATCTCTCTTGTGATGTCCTTAGACTCAGCCACCAATGTTATGCTTGATTATGTTGTTTTTAGTTCAAAACCGCCGTGACTTCATCGCACACTATATTTCTATTTTTTTGTACGATATGCTTCTAATTTTGAAAATGACATGTGTATGTTACATTAAAATATTCATTTTGAATTTGTTTTCCTAAAATAAAAATATTTAATACTATATTTGTGCTTTTCATTTTTCACCCTGTTTATCGCTGTTTTTATAAATAACTTTTTTTTATAAATAACTAATATAAATTATCTGCCTTATATGCCCCCACTATATTCAAAAACGTTAAGTAAACATTAAGTACCAGACTTATGTGTAAATTAATAAAATTATTGTAATAGAATAATATGTTTCACACATAAATATAGGTACTTATTTATATGAAAAGTTCATAAACGGACTACTTATCAAGGTCTATTCATTCCTAATATGATCAATTACTAGTAGGTACCACCAAACATATATTTATGAATTGCATACGGTTTGAGATATGAAGAAATAGAATGCATTATTTTTTGTGCTACATACATATATTATTCGATAATTTGTTTACGTTACATTGTGTGAATATATTATATTCACGTACTCAAAAAAAAGATATGACACATACATACGTAAATAAAAAATATCTTTAGAATGTATGCATTTTCAGTTAGACCTGAAAGAGATTTTAAATAGCTTTTTCTACCACAATTAATTAGATTTGCACAGTCTACATCCAATGAGATATGTATTGCAATTTCATTAATTCAAATAGGTATGCATGATTTGCTGACTCGGTAGACAACAGGCTGCCATAGTTTAAACTTCGCTGTACTTATTTTTGTTTTTTGCGCGTGTGCAATTGATCGTGCTAAGCTGCAGGTTTATTAAGTTTCAGTATGTACATACAATGATGGACATAATTTACACAGAACTAAATCCATCGTAACGTGATCAATGAGGTTCTTCTCCATTTCTCACATCGTCTTCATTTTGTCTATCAATGTTTTTGGGTTTGTTATTATTATTTTATTTTGTTACCTACTCCACAATAGTAATCCAATACTGGGATAGTCAAAATTATACAAACAGTACATCCGATTTTTGTGGTCCTCACGCGCGAACTGACAGGATTATGCACACACGTACAAACATTTGTAAGTGTTAACAATAAATTAGTTAACGGTCACTAGTTCCACGGGCCTGTCTGAATGTCAGTATTGCAGTACAACGCAGATCTTCCATAATTACGCTACCTCTGTATATGTTAGCTTCTGTAGTTTCTGCGGCACCAAATGAGTCAGAATTAGCCTAATATCATAGTAAAGTACATATATACAATACAAAATAAAATAAAGCAAAAATGAAAAAGAAAAATTACAAAAAATATATATACAACTTACTCAAACTCGACGTTTCGCCACTAATGTAAGTGGCTTCTTCAGGAGCAAAACTAGGTGAGGGGCGCCAGAAGGTCACGGTAACTCGACGTGTCAACCACGCTAGAGGCGAAAACCTTCTGACAAGGAGAAGATGGACGTGCAGGGGTATATATACCATTGTGCAGGGAAGCGGAACGGTGAGCGCGAGGCAACGATGCGGAACAGTGAGCACGGGTCGAAGAAGCGGAAAGGACGGGTTTCCAAATGCTGGAGAGTGGGTAACCAATATCGCGATTGAGATTTTGAGGATGTCTCTGGATCTCGATAGCTTCCTTACCTTTCGTGGAAAATAGCGATGAGACTTGCTTACAACAGATACCTGATCAAAACAAATTTTATGGCCCGTATCTATGAAGTGTTCGGCTAAGGCTGAGTGTGTTGAGGAACGTGACTTAACGTACCGTTGGTGTTCCTTGATTCTAGTTTGAATAGAACGTCCAGTTTCGCCAATGTACACTGAGCCACAGTCACAGGGAATTTTGTAAATACCTTTATGGGAGAGAGCAGGGCGAGTGTCCTTGGGCGAAGGAAGAATTTGGGAGATCTTGTTTAAAGGTTTAAAGATGGGTTGGATATCTTGCTTACGAAGAATTCTACCGATGTGATCTGTAACGCCATGGATGTAGGGAAGAACGATGGTACTTAGCTGATTACTAGATTCTGGTGCTACCTTAGGAGACCGTGGATGAATGTACCTATTTATGACCCTTTGTATGTTGCCGGAGGTATAGCCATTCTGTAAAAGAGCAGTTTTTACATGTTTCAATTCTTTGTCGATGTTGTCGGGTTGGGAAATTGAGATCGCGCGATGTACTAGAGAGCCGATTACCGATTGCTTTTGTGCTGGATGATGATGTGAGCTGGCATGAAGATATCGGTCGGTATGTGTGGGTTTCCTGTACACGGAGTGACCTAAACGGCCATTTGGTAGACGAGTAACTAACACATCAAGGAAAGGCAGGGAACCGTTATTCTCAATCTCCATGGTGAACTTGATATCGGAGTGTTGACTATTGAGGAAATCCAAGAAAGTAGGCAGAGTGTTTTTGCCATGTGGCCAGATAATGAAAGTGTCATCCACATATCTTAACCAAGTTTTGGGTTTTAAATTCGCATGTTCTAAAACAGTGGTCTCAAAAGCCTCCATGAAGATATTAGCTACAACCGGGGAAAGTGGAGATCCCATAGCGGCGCCGGAGGTTTGATGATAGTATTTTCCTGGAAGGTAAAGTACGTTGAAGTAAGGCACTTCTCGACTAACTTGGCTAAATCTGGGGATTGGTTGTCCTGGATCAATAATTGGTGGATTATGGCGACGGAATCGGCAACAGGTACTTTAGTGAAGAGTGAGGTAACATCAAAACTGACAAGAAGATCTTCGGGTTCGATAGAGATTTCAGAAATGAGTTTAACAAAGTGCGATGAATTTAGAATGTGAGAAGGAGCATTGCCTGTGTATTTCTTAATAGTATGAGCGAGGTATTTGGCCAAGCTATAGGTGGGCGAATCTATAGTGTTAACTATGGGTCGAAAAGGTACGTTTTGTTTATGGATTTTTGGAAGACCGTACAACCTAGGTGGCTTGGATTCCTTGGGCAGTATCCGTTTCTGTATGTCAGAAGGAATGTCAGAGGATTTAATTAATGAAAACAAAGGGTCATAAATAGGTACATTCATCCACGGTCTCCTAAGGTAGCACCAGAATCTAGTAATCAGCTAAGTACCATCGTTCTTCCCTACATCCATGGCGTTACAGATCACATCGGTAGAATTCTTCGTAAGCAAGATATCCAACCCATCTTTAAACCTTTAAACAAGATCTCCCAAATTCTTCCTTCGCCCAAGGACACTCGCCCTGCTCTCTCCCATAAAGGTATTTACAAAATTCCCTGTGACTGTGGCTCAGTGTACATTGGCGAAACTGGACGTTCTATTCAAACTAGAATCAAGGAACACCAACGGTACGTTAAGTCACGTTCCTCAACACACTCAGCCTTAGCCGAACACTTCATAGATACGGGCCATAAAATTTGTTTTGATCAGGTATCTGTTGTAAGCAAGTCTCATCGCTATTTTCCACGAAAGGTAAGGGAAGCTATCGAGATCCAGAGACATCCTCAAAATCTCAATCGCGATATTGGTTACCCACTCTCCAGCATTTGGAAACCCGTCCTTTCCGCTTCTTCGACCCGTGCTCACTGTTCCGCATCGTTGCCTCGCGCTCACCGTTCCGCTTCCCTGCACAATGGTATATATACCCCTGCACGTCCATCTTCCCTTGTCAGAAGGTTTTCGCCTCTAGCGTGGTTGACACGTCGAGTTACCGTGACCTTCTGGCGCCCCTCACCTAGTTTTGCTCCTGAAGAAGCCACTTACATTAGTGGCGAAACGTCGAGTTTGAGTAAGTTGTATATATATTTTTTGTAATTTTTCTTTTTCATTTTTGCTTTATTTTATTTTGTATTGTATATATGTACTTTACTATGACGCGGTCAAAACCCGGAAGCCCTCATAACAGAGACTCAGACCGTGGAAGCCTTCGATATCATTTAGCCTAATATCACATATTTTCGTATTGATTATAAAGTGTATTAGGTGTTCTCTCATTTTTTTTTGATGCTAAGAAAATTCAGTGGAATATAAATCCCTCATTGGTAAGTTTAAGTCAGTGGTACTTGTTTAATTTTTCTTATTTTCTTTTGATTATCTTCATCTATTTAGAGCAGGACATTTCTACCACATACATCTCGTTGGTTTTATATTTGTGTAAAATTATGTCTGATTCTCGTTCCCTTCATATCTTTCATATTATAAAATAAATTTAAATCCTCTTCCCACACGCCGCGCAGAAAAAGAAACTTATAATTATGAATCTAGAGCTTTAATAAGATTCTTAATAACGAATTCCTCAAATAATTGAAAATTGTAATGATATATAGGGTGTTCCATTAAAAAAATTGAAGTTACTGGTGTTTACGGGAAAATGAAATTCCCTGTCTACTATAAAATAATTTTAGGTTATGAATTTCATAAAGCTAAACGACTTTTGGTTTTAAAATGGTGCTTTATTTTGTATCAACTCTATCAACTACGGTGCGCGACTTTTTTATTATATTAAGCATTAAAGATTAAATTTTCTTTGGCAAATCAGTGGCTCACCTATACATATGTACATACGTAATCTTCTAGTAAAACAATGTAAAGCACTGTCGTCTAGTATAGTTACATATATCTGCGTTAGCAATATGAAAAGTGAGTAAATAATGAATCAATGAATAATAAAAATATATTTTTTAAATAGTTTGTACAAAACTTCGTGGCAATTTGAGAAAAATAGTAGACACTATGCTCATTTTTATATATTATGTACAACCAATTATTAAAATATTAGTTTATAAAACAAAAATATAATTTCTATATGTGTATCATTTGTTAATTATTATATTCTGTTATTCTACATTTGTTAACTAATAATTGATTAGAAAATAAAAGTTTTATAATTTAGTGTGGTAAAGTATGTACCATCTTTAGCAAATTAAATGCGAATTTTTCAGGGAGGAATTTCAATTTACTCAATAAAGGCTATACTTTGAAGCATATTTAATTTCTCTAAAAGAGAGTACTGCTTTGATGAACTTCTTTAGAGTAATTAAATTCACTTTAAAGCAAAGCCTTTATTTACAAAATCAACATTCCCCGATAAAAAAATCGCATTTAATTTGCCCAAGATGGTACATGTGAAGTACCTGAAAACACTTCAAAAATTAAGTAGACAGTAAAACGGAGATTAACTTAAAATAAATGGAATTAATTATTGTGACTAACATCTAAAAACGCTGTTGTTATTTTTTTTACACTTGATAAGCATTGTAGATATCAACATTATTCACAATTCTAATAAATACCTTTTGATAACCATGTAATTACTTGGAAAGTTGTCCTCGAATGTAATGAAAACCTCATTGTACTTTTTGGAATCTAACTTGGTACATGATTCAATCTACATAGTTATAATTTGAAGAGAAAAATTTGAAAAATGAAGAAAATCCAGTCTACAGTTTTCTATTTTTAATCTCCAAAAGATTTGAATTACATATGTGTATAAATACAGAGTAATATATCTATGTATATAATTAAACATTATTTTAATTTCTGTGAAATATGACAAAATGATTAATTGATTCATTATTTACTCACTTTTTTATATTGCTAATGCGAAAAGTTTTTTGACGGTGGCTATTTAATTTTCTAATATGTTTCTCTTTGCTGAAGTATTCCATCATTAAACTCAGAGATGTACAAACAAGGAAATAAATAAAAATAAGACGGGAAAATATTTGGGTTATTTGTTTGAATACTTAACTAATTTTCTAGCTCATCAATCTATACATATTTCTTTGAAATCCTACAGCATTTTAACTTTACTACTTGTACTTGATAATTCACGTCGTAACATATGTTTTACAAATTCATGTATCCCAAAACATAAAAAAACAAAATTTGAGCATCCTTTTTTAAGTGGGTTATACATCGCTGTTTTCAATAAGAATTAAGTAGAATATACAATTATAGGTAGGCAAACGATATAAATAAAAGTGAAATTAAATATTTTAATATACGACTACGAATAGAAATAGTCTGAAGTGGAGACAACATGAACATACTATCAATTAAAATAATGTATCTACTTGAAATATTTAATGAGAAGAGGAATATTTTCTTCTTTGCAGATCTATTTCAAACATTAATTTATAATCATTATTTTTGCTATGATTTATAAGAAAAGATTCAACTAGAGAGATTTCCTTCAACTCAAAGCTCAAATAATGATTTCTAAATAAATATTCTGACAGCAACTGATAGTCTGTTTTTCTGCACTTATCTTCTTTACTTATCTCTTTACCCTTTCGGGTAGCAAATTGGAGTATATTAATCAATATTTCTTAATGATTTATTAAATATGTAGAAATAGCATGAGTAATTGAATAAAGAATAGGTAAAAGAGTTTATTTACCGCTCAAAAAAGGTAAGACAACCAATATCCAATACTAGTTTCACTCGACGTTGACTCCCATAAGCCGCTATACATTATAATACCTAATAGTGCTAGAACACTCCATGCTAGTCCCTGACACTAAAACAAAATACAGAATATAATACATCGTTTATTTTAAACGTAGAAATACATTTTACTCTAAAAAAGGCAAATATTTGCTGCTATCTTATACAATATGATAAACCATGTCAACATAAATATCCTCTTCAAAATTGTACAGAGATACTTTGAAAATTTAATTAAAAATAAAAAGAAACACTGCATTACTTTGCTGTAATATATAAATAGTAATCCACTATGAACTCCATCGATCGACTGTAAAAAAATGTAACCAGGAAAAAAATGTTACTGTACTAAAGTTGACAGACATTTGAGAGACTCCGTATTGGCAAAGCTGCCTCTAAACGAGAACCAATATGCCTACCAACCTGGAAAATCTTGTGAGCAAGCTATTCATAAGCTTGCCCGGCGAGCGGAAATTGCCTTAAGCAACAAAGAAGTCGCGCTGGCTACCTTCCTTGATATAGAGGGCGCCTCTGACAGGGCGTCCTTTCTGTCGATGGGTAGGGAACTTCAAAGACGTGGAGTCGAGCCAACGGTGACAAGGTGAATCGACGCCATGATAAGAAACAGGATGGTTCATGTGTCACAGAACCTCTGCACCATAAAGGCAGCTGGCTGTCCACAGGGCGGAGTGCTGTCACCCTTGCTGTGGTGCCTGGTAGTGGATGGCCTTCTCTCCGATCTTCGGACGGCGGACTTCCACGCACAGGGCTATGTCGATGACATCACCATCATGATCTGCGGCAAGTTCGAGGGCGTGCTATCCGAGAGGATGCAAGTCGCACTCGGACTCGTGGAAAGGTGGTGCAAAAGAGAAGGGTTAACTGTTAACCCTAGAAAAACGACCATGGTCGCGTTCATTCGAAGAAGGAAGCTTTCCAGACTTCAGTATCCGACCATCTTCGGCTCAAAGATACCCGTATCCTCTGAGGTCAAATACCTGGGGGTGACTCTGGACGCCAAATTGACGTACAAACCACACCTGGAACAGGTAACAAACAAAGCCACGAGGGCCTTTTGGGCCTGCAGAGGAATGTTTGGCAAAACGTGGGGGCTGAAACTTATGATGGTACACTGGCTGTACACGAAAGTTATAGTACCCTCTATAACTTACGCAGCGTTGGTCTGGTGGCACAAAGCTAGTTTGGGCTATGCGGCCAACGCACTCAGTAAAGTCTAGAGGATTGCCTGTTTAGGCATCACTGGAGCCATGTCTTCGACGCCGACTGCGGCGATGGAGGTGATCCTTGGGCTTCCTCCGCTGCAGCTTGTTTTGTGGTCGGAGGCAGTCGTGGGGGCCTACAGAGCAAAATGTAGTGGATGCAGTGGCTTCTCCGGTAGAACGGGGGATCATACCGGCATCTTCACCTACATAGAGCAGACAGTACCACTGTCCATGAGGGCGGACAAGCTCCCGCCCACTTTCAGTTTCAGTGGGCGATACAACGTAAACATCTCCAATAGAGAGATTGCCGAAAGTCTCGCCCACAAACCGAGACGGGAGGTATCTCGCTGGTTTGTGGACGCCTCTAAAACGCCTAACGGCACGGGAATTGGAATTTGGAAAGATGGTGAAGCCTTCAGCCTAGGGGGCTCCGCGTCCATCTTCCACGCCGAAGTGATCGCAATCCAGACCTGCGCGGAAGGCATTTTAAACTGCCCGCAGGTTAATGGAGCAGTGGAAATTCTCTCTGACAGTCAGGCTGCCCTTAGGGTACTACAGACTGTCAGGTTCGATTCCGAGGCAGTGCTACACTGCCATAAGACTCTCGCAAAACTGGCGGAACGTCTCAATCCAACACTGAGATGGGTGACAGGTCACTCTGGAATCAGAGGTAACGAAATGGCTGACAAATTAGCTAGAGGCGCCAGTGAGAGACCACTCGTGGGTCCAGAATCTACATGCAGCATCAAAGCCTTTGTCAGATCTGAACTCGCTGTTAGGCATTGCTCCTACTGGAATGCACTTGCCGGCATGAGACACTGCAAAATTTTCGGGATTTGCCCGTATGATGAAAAACTGCGCAAGGCAGTTTCCATGAGCAGGGTCAGGTTGAGGTTACTCACAGGAATCTTCACCGGTCACTGCGCACTGAACAAACACCTGCATCGCATGGGCATAGTAAACTCTCCCCTATGCAGAAACTGTGGGAATGCGGAGGAAACTCCAATCCATCTTCTTGCCGACTGCTCGACAGTGGACAGGGAGAGGCGGAGTTACTTCGGGGTCGGGCGTCTGGACGATCCTGGACTAAGAAAATTAACTCTCGACCAGGTTGCGGACTTTTTCGTCCGAGTGCAACCTGGCTAAGAGGAGTAAAACAGTACCGGGGCAAAATAGGTCTTTCTTATGGCCGAGTTTGCCTTTACGGCTCGTCCGCCCGTGCAGTCCCCAAAAAAAAAAAAAGTCGAAGCAGGCCATTCGGCTAAAATATTTTTAAGCTGCGGTGACACATCCGGTTATGTTGAAAGTAGATACCAACTTCCTAGTTTTAAAAGGAATATCTGTATATTTTTAAATTTTTAGACAATTTATGATTTGTACAACCCTGATTCTAATGCTATTTGCCGCGTAGAAATTGTCAGATATGTGGGAAAGTATCCCATAATTGTAATTTAATTATTGTCATTACTGATAAGTCAAAAACGAAAATGTTTTCAATTTCGATTCGTCTGTGAATTTCCTAGGTTTCTTTCTCTGATCCTTTGCGTTGACGGATCCAACATTTTTGAAGATAAATTATTTAACGTTTTTTTTCTGATGGTTTCAGTATTGTGGATATCGAGTAGCAAATGTTCTTAAAATAATTTTCTTACATTTTTAATAAATAAATTTAGATAATAATCGTTTGTATAATTTAAGCGCTCCAGCAAGACTTATTAAAATTATAAAAACGCAATTTCAGCGACTAACAATTTATTATTTTGAAATCTCTGCCATTGCCACCTAATTAATAACGAACTAATGCAAATAGTATTTTTACAGATAAAAATACTAAGTTGTTAATATTTTGAAAAATACTCACTTTTGTAGTCCTTATAAATGACTCTTACTTTTAATGCAGGATAAGAAATTATATATAAAATGATGTATTAGCACTTCCCATTAAAAGATTAAAACTTTTTCAATTATGTTTTCAGGCGTATATTTCGCATTTTCAGATTTTTCTTAGTTTATTTTTCTCCACAATCGATCGATAGGGTTCTCGATGAACTATACTGTAGGTACATATTGTTTCTATGATGCCTATTTTATAATTGGAATCGTTACTTGTTTATGGCTATAATTTAGGTTAATTAGGGGGAGAAAAAGTTGAATTTTCTTCACCATAGTGAAACATTTAATATAAAAACAAATATTACGTTATTAATTGATATACTGCAAGCGCAACAAATAAAAACTGAAGCTCAGTTGTCATTAGTGTCTGGCTTATTACATTCTTATAGATCTACAACACATAATCAATATAATTGGAAGTGTTGGGTTTGGAGTACTACGGCCGTTACACAACTGATTGTTCGATGCAACTCAAACTCAACTACTTAAGAACTTTACAATAAGTTACGCCGAACATATGGTGTATTTGTTAGTGATTGATTTGTATCAATATTTATACACAATATATTGGACCAGATTCAGCATCCCTGTACGGTTTGGAACAGTGTTGTTGTGCATGTAAACGAGCTTGAAGAATGAATACTTAACATGTTCTCAAATTTCAACTAATTTCTTGTAGTATAATAAAAATTAATCAATTTGTATCTCGATAAAACTAATGTTGTTATGATCTTTCAGTATTCACTCTGTCGCTTGATTGTCATCATTTATCAATAAGTGTCAGTTAACACTGTTATTTTATCGATCATACATATAATGCATGTAAATTTAACTGAATTATAAAGTAATTATTAGAACAACAACTTGAGATAATACGGCGCATCGCAATGATAAAAAGTAGGATTGGACATTCTTAAGTAAAGCACCAAATTGAGCTTTATCAAATTAGTGACGTTGACTAGCTACATAGGCCCAGTAAGCTTTGCTTCAAAGCATTGTTATAAGAATATTATCATAGAGCAGTATAACTTATTATAGTTGTATGATAGAACAGGCTTTAAATTTTATAGTAGGTACTAACAATTTTCAATTATATTCTTTCTGACAATTGAGATTACTTACTGATCTGTGGTCATCGAATTAAACATAATAACGTAACCGAAAAAGATTTAACTCTAAATTGCTTTTGTTAATTCAAAATCAATTTAATTGGATGTAATATTAGAGTTAATGAGATGTGATACTATAATATATGCATATTAATATAAATGTTTTGTATAATTTTTTATACTAGTTATATGTAAATCAAGAAATATACGTACTGAAGCTAGGAAAGATGCAGCAATGCCCAATGGACGAATTAATGAACTCACAGCCATGCTATATTATTTATTTTCAGTTTGTAATTCACATCAACCACATCACCTTAGAATTATATTACATTTGACGACATTTCACGTAATCGGCCAGATGATAACGTTTCCAGATAAATAAGAATAAATCTGGCATACCTTTTATCATTGAAAACAGGATTAGGAGTAATATTACCAACTGTATTAAATTTTTATAAGATGACACACTGTATTATTAGTAATGGTTTTAGTTATCTCTAGCTACACTTAGATAGATTAGATATCAAACGATATCTAATATACCACCATTTAGATAACAATAATCACTTGTTCCTTCTACAATGCAAAATATTTAAATATAGTCTACTTTTTCTGTGTGTAATCCGATACATTTTTCTAAAAGTTTTAATAGAATTTAATACGCTTTTCAAATAATCACAAAAAATTTAAAATTCTTCCTTGTCTCAGATACATGATTTCATATCGATTTAATAGTTCATATTCAATAGTAAGCTCTAGCAAGGCATACCATATGATGTAAACGTATGTCGTTGCGTTTATATTCATGTTTAATTATCTATATTAAACTCTTTTGTTTGCAGTTTTAACGATGTTTAGATGCATATACTTACTATACGTTAGCAGAATTCCTAATTTTTCCTATATTTTTAGTTTTGTTTTACTACAACACACATTTTATTTTATCAAAATAAATATCTGATTTGCTAATGCTTTAATAATTCGACTTTGGCGATAAAATTTTTATTACAGCGATTTTGTCTTTAGAAATTTGTATTTTGGTCAGAAAATCTTCAAATTATTGAAAGAAATTATTCAATTTCAATGATAATTATGAATGTATGTGCGAAGAGTAAGAAACTATTCTAACCAGCTGAACCTGTCGAATCGACAGAGATCTTTAAAGCCTGTAATAAATTAAATATAACAGTTTCAAATTACCAAGCTGATCTGTGTACAACGTGTCCCAGATAACATTTCCAGCAAGGAGGTCCCGCTTATTATAAAAGATACAGGTTTACTTAAACGAGATTAATCCTTCTTTACAACTACTTACTCAAATTATATAATATCCTTCCAAATCTCCATCGGTTTCAGGACAGCTAGAAAAAGAAAAATATGATTGTTTTTTTAGTTGTAATAACTTTCTTGAGCTACTTTTTATGCAGAATTTAAATATTATCTTGAATTTTACTTTTCATTATTTAGTTTTAATCCTTAACTTAAATTTAAATAGTATAGTAAGTACGTTAAAAATAATGCAATCGATGAAGCGCAAGTTTTTCAAATGTATAAAATTAATCTAGCATTAAATCCTAATATTATTGCTAGAGAAACAATGAAAAATAACGTACATCTTCCGATTACATTCATCTCTGCTTGGAAGACGCTGGGCTATATTCCTATTGGCTCTGAATATTTGGTTCCTGGCTCGACTACCCCTGCTCCTGTTCCTTTGTCGGTTTTAGAATCATCCACAGACCATTTAATGGTGTTTGTCTTCAGGGAGTAAGTTGAGGATTCTGTCTCCTAATCTCCCTTATTACGTAGTTTTGTTATAAAGTTCTTTTCGAAGCTGTATTTCCTACACATTTCATCGGTAGACTTAGAAATGGCGAGAGTCTCGCTCGAGATGACCGCTCTCTGGTAAAGAATCTCGCCCGCCTCAGCCCTGGTCAGTCTGTGCATTGCCGCAAGAGGCATTTTCTCCACTATGTGCAAAGATATGAGGTCTAGGATATCCTCTAGGATCACGGTTGGGCACGTTACGATAGGTCTTACTATGCTGATCTACAACCATTTTAGTATGTTTACATTAGAACGTTATATCTGCTAGGTTCCGGCATATCATTAAGGCTCTTGCTGCTTTATTCATTGTCAGGTCGATGTTCCCATTCCACAGAAGTTTTGCGTCTAGACTTCTGGTCTACATTCGATTACTGTTGTTCGCTATTTTTGGGATGAAGGTAACTTTTGCCCTTCTCCGACTTTTGGGTATATATCTTAATGCTAGACTACTTCTCGTTATACAGGGTGACTCAGCTAATACGCATCGGAAAATTACCGCTTTCCTATTAACAATATCCAAATATTCTATAAACAAAATGTATAGCTAGTAAGAATGGTTACCTTATAAAAATATGTTCAACTAATCGAATGTAGGCTTTCACGGCCACTGTTCCATAAAGACGTATCTTTCGGGTATTGCTGTGGTTGTTGTAACAAACTTGACGTTTCGCTGATCATACTGTCAGCTTCTTCAGAAGTCCTCGATGGTCCTTGCTGCTTCAGGCTCTCTAGCGCTAACTTCCATACCTTACTCAATCTGTATCCGTCTTCTCGGTTGAAGTTGTTTGGGTTCTTCATTATTTCCAGAGATTCTCTCACTATCCGTGGATAGTAGTGATTGCTTTTGGCTAGTACCTGACGTTGACGTTCTTCTTCTCCAGGGTTTTCTTCAGCTTGTCCGTGACTCCAGCAATATATGGCAGGTGTACGTATCCTGCTGGCTCGTCAACGTCAGGTTCAGCACAGTCAAGAAAATAAAAGAACTGCTTCAACAAAGACTCGATACCGAGACTACAAGCTAAAAGCATCTACGAACTTCAATGCCAATGCGGGGAATCGATTCGAGGAGAAGCATCGGATACGGATCAAAGAACAACAACGGACACGGTTCAGCGGACTGGAACGGATACGCATCACTGGAGCGGAGCAGGGACTGGGTATATAACGAGGAGCAGAAGACATCAACATCGTCTTTAAAGAACTTCTGAAGAAGCTGACAGTTAAGTTTGTTACAACAACCACGGCAATACCCGAAAGATACATCTTCAATGTGGTCAATTTTTAGAAATGAAAGAGTTATTGCAAAATTTTGTTAAAAAAACTATATTTAACAATATAATAATAAACATTAAGTTGATTTTAATTTTTTAATATCACAGTATGTTTAAATCTAAATGCTTTGATTATACAGAGTGTTTGGAAAATGTGGAAGTCTAATTTATTCGAAAAATGTAAATGGAACATCCTGTATATTTGCGGTGTATTGTGTTCCAAATTAGACAAAGAATTATATTGTATAAGTTTGTATGGAGTTATTCTTCGTAATAATCATATCAATAGCATGCAACAACAGAAGAGTCAGCTACTCCTATGTTCAGGCGAAGTTTAAGATCTGGATTCGATTTTATAATCCCTAATATAAATTCTGAGCTTCCAAAACAACAAAATACAAATCACTTTATTAAAATAATAGTAAATTTGAAATATGGCAAAAAGTATCTTTTTGTGATTATACTGAGATAACGAATGAAAGTTTGGTATACCTAATTGTGTAATTGTTTGTAAAACAGGTAATGTGTTTTATGAAATTAGTTCTGAAAATAAAATTTTTCGACGTCATGCAAATCAGATTAGATCGTGCGGAAATAACATACATAATATATATAATAATAATGCTCATTCCACGCAAATTTTGGGAAATCTTATGCCTTCAGTTCCAGCAAAAAGTTAGGAAAGAAGTTTCCACCATCCTACCAACAAGAAGTACTCGAACTTCAAAATCACCTGATCGCTATGTTGGAGAGATACGGACTTGCAAAGCAGGCTTTTACACATGAATGTACCTACATGTTTTTCATTCACTGTTTTTGTGTGTACCTATAACGTTTTCATATAACGTTTGTATTTCATTAAAATATATTCATTCTGTATCTAGCCTTCACAAAGAATGTTATCATGTGTATAGTAGAATTCTTGCAACAGTTGATATACACATTCCAATGAAAACGATCCACTTTAAATAAGTTGAAAACGTCAAGAAATACAAAAAAACGCCGAGACAGGTCAATTTTTGTTTGAAGGTGGAAATTTTGTCACTAATAAAGCAAAGTCATGTCTTGCTCCCCTCTCCCCCTAGATCCTCCAGTATCAATCATTAAAATTTCAACTGGCACTACGTCATATTATTAAATGTTTCGATTCTACATACTATTTGCAACAACTTTCATGGACGACAGCCTATACCTATCCTTAACACTTCAGAAGATTTAAAAGATGCAGGATTATTCACGAAACTGGTTCGTTAGAACTTTTGATGTTCTTGAAATCCTACAATTCTGAAAACTAATTAATAATTACATATAGTATCATCTGGTCCCATTGGGGAAATTACTTACGCTTTTGTACTCGTATCACTTCCAATTTACCGTTCACATAGTAAAATTGTGAATAGTACGTGTCGATTATTTGACGACCGATATCCAAATTCATCCCAAATGACCTAAAAAATATCAATTCAAGAAGCTGAAACAGAATGTTAAACAAAAAAGCTATGGAAATGAATAAGTTAAGTATGTTTTATATGGTCGTCATCCTGATCTGATCATATTTAACTTTGTCCTTTTTAACGCTTTTTTGTTTAATTTTCTTGTTTGAGTTTGTACCTAACTGATATTTTTTTTAGGTCACTTTGCATAAATTTTGTATCTGTTGTTAATTACTCGACATGTGTTACTCGCAATTCTCCATGAATGGAAAATAAATCTAAAATGGCTGTATAAAGAAAAATGGCATGAAAAACTACATGTTGAATTTTTTTTTAACAGATATCAAATGATATACAGGGTGAGGCATTAGTGCGTCAAAGCTCAATATATGCGTTAATATTAAAGATATCACAAAACATTATATACAAGAATCATAGATAGTCTTAAGCTACATATTTTAAAATTATTTTCATATATACAGAGTGTTTCATATTGCCAGGGTGACCCAAACATACATTTTCTTAAATGGGACACACTATATATTATTTCAAATATAGATTAAGCATATCTTCCTCATTCCTTCCATATAAGGTTTCATTGAGTATTTCAGAAGTTATGGTCACTTTTGTCTGTAAATAATTGCGTGTTCAACCTTCTGTGTATGCCACACGAAACAACTTGAAATTCTTTTTGTGCTGGAATGACATTTTGATATTGTTAGCATAGCATAGCAAAGTGATATTTTTTCCAATATTGCGAAAACTGCGTACAGGGCGATTCAAAACGCAAATGCATTATTTTCTCATCTTATTTAAGTGGTACACTGTATTTTATATGAAAAAAGGGAAAGACACTGCATGCACTTTCATTTTTATTAACCACTCCCTATATATAAAATCGATCATTTCTGAGATATTTAATATTTTCTTAATGAAAGGTGAGCTTTTTCAAAATAATTGTAAGATATCAAATTAGTCATGAAAAAATGACAGTATAAAAAGCCATTAAATCATAGATTGAGATAAACTTATTAAATACAACACACCTATAAAATGTTAAACTTATACCGGTAATTAATATTTAATTATTTAAGCCAAATTTTCGCGATATAACGGATTTCACAATAAATGTTGAAAATGTTCACCAAAAAGATCAAACAACGTTGTAGTCGTTCTTCGACTAATCGAGTTGCATACAAAATACTACACCATAAGAGTTTTTTAAAGAACCTTTCTACTACATTTATCTGGCCACGACTGTACAACATTCCGGCGGCTTATACCATTAAGCCACTGAGCGCATTGAATGTTATTGTTTTAGAGAGAAGAGTTCGATGGTTGTCTGCCTCTTCTTGAAAGGTCCTCTTCTTCCAGTTCCACTTCCTTCATGGATGTCTTTCTGGTGGTTCTCGGGTTCCTGGGTTGTTGTGGCTTCTCGGAGTCTTCTGGATGGATCTCCCTCGCTGTTGATATCTGAAACTAACGAAACAGAGGTATTATTTTATTAATAGATCATCACCGCATTTCTCGGAGTATCTCCGTTGTTGTGCGGTGCTTGGTGGGTCCCACTGATTTTTGCGCGATAGCGCTACTCATCGCTGGGTTGCTGCTCGCGAGTGCCTTGTCGAAGAATCCTCGGTTGAGTTTCTTCAAGAACTCGTTCAGGTCCTGGGCGTCTGCCGCTGTAAGTTCTCGGAGGACTGCCAGCGTGGTGCGCCTAGGAAGTCGGAATACAAGTCGCAGAACGCGATTTTGCACTCGGACTAGTGGAAGGATGTGAGATGGAGCCGCCGTGGCCCAAGCTGGGCTGGCGTAGGTTAGGATCGGGCGGATGTGGGTCTTATACAGCATCGCGCCCGTTTTGGGATTGAGTTTGTGGTTACCGAGGATAGGATATAGCTGGTGCAGTCGACCGATGGCCCTGTTCCTAGCTCTGCCTAGATGCTCGGCGAAAGTTAGCTTCCGGTCGAGGATCATTCCCAGGTATTCGATCTTCTCGCTCCAGTCGATCTCCGTCCGAAGAACGGTGATCTTTCGGGGCGAGGGTTGTCGTCTCCGGCTGAACGCAATAGCTTGCGTTTTCCTCGGATTGATGGTCAAACCGAATTCGCTAAAGAATCCCTCGATTCGATCCAGCTGCGCTTGGGCGAGCTGAGCTGCGATCTCGGGACTCTTCGAGGTAGCCACTATAGCGGTGTCATCCGCATAGATGGCGTTAAACACTCGTCGGTCGGTCGGTTTGGGAATGTCCGCAACGTAGATGCTGAACAGCGCCGGGCCCAGTGCCGAGCCTTGTGGAACTCCAGACAGCATTTGCCTCTCTGATGATTCCGTTCCGTTAACAACGGTGTGGAATCTTCGGTCCTTGAGGTACGATCTGATGGTCTTCAGGATTCGCGGCTGAAAGCCGGCTACCTTCATCTTCGTCAGCAAGCCTTCATGGCGGATCTTGTCGAACGCCTTCTCCAGGTCCAGGGATACCATAATGGTCGTCTGTTTCCTGTTGAATGCGGTCGTGACGTGATCCGTGATCCTGAATAGCTGCATCGTGGTCGAATGTCCGGATCTAAATCCGAACTGGTCGTTATCCATGAGATGGCTATCTTCCAAATGGTCGCTGATTCGGCGCAACAACAAGGTTTCTAGAACTTTGCTTATTGTGCCCAGCAACGATATCGGCCGATAGCTCTCAGGGGAGTGCGGTTCCTTCTTAGGTTTCAGTGCTGGAATAATCCTTGCGGATTTCCACCTGGTCGGATAGCATGTCAACCGGAGTGTCGCGTTAAAGATCGCCGTCAAGTTGACTAGCAGCTTGAGCGGCAGATTTTTGAGCGCTCCATTGGGAATGCCATCCTGCCCAGGGGCCTTCCCGTTGGGGATACCCTTGATAACCTGCAGGACCTCCTTGGGAGTCACAACGATAGGTGGACCTGGGTCCATCTCGTCGATCTCATTCAAGGTGGTCCGGAATTCTCTCTCCTGCTCGGGATCATTACGATCGTTCGGAGTAAAGTGACCCGCGAAGGTGCTAGCCAAGGCGTCAGCCTTCTCCCTGTCGGTGAGGCATCTGCTTAGACCATGTTTGATCTCCGGCACGGGCGGTCGGTTTCTTTTCAGTATCCGAGGCACCCTGTGCGGATCTTCGGTTTGGCTTCTCTCGACGAAATCGCTCCATTTTCTGTATCGAAACGCTTCGATGTCTCTCTCGATCTCTCTCCTCAGGTGGTTGTATTCCGCCTTCGTAGGAGGGTACCTCGTACGCTGGAATTCTTTCCGGATTCTGTTACGCACTTTGATCTTATCCACGATTTCCCTCGGAAGAGGCTCCTCTTCGGGAAATCTTGGCTTCAGTTCCGATCTATTCAAGGCCGCCTGTATCTGCCACGTGGTGTGGCAGACAGCCTCCTCGAGGTCATTTTCAGTCTCAATACCGGGATTAGCTTCTATCGTTTCCGATATTAGCTTTTTGTACAGTGGCCAGTTGTGTTTCCTGGTTCCTGTACCCGACTTCAGTGTTGGCAGGTTCAGGGTCGTCTCCGTGATCACAGGGTAGTGATCTGAGGTTAACTCCTGTTCCGTCCTACACTTTAGAGGGAACGTCCAGTTTTTGAGAACTGAAATGTCCAGCACGTCCGGGTCGTATTGCCCTGTGGTGCTATGGTGAGTGGGCTCGCTCGGGGCGGCGACGTCGAACTCGTCTTCCAGGTCGAGCCAGTTCCGCAGTTGGTTTCCGTTCACGTTGTTCACCCGGGAGTGCCATGAGCAGTGTTTACTGTTCAGGTCTCCCGATATGAACGCGTGATCGGCTGGTTCCGCGATTCTCCTTATATCGAGGGGCCTGATCGCTTGGCTCGGTGGGTTGTAGCACGCTACGAACAGCACCATGTTGCCAGCTCTCTTCATAGCAATGGCGCTCGCCTCCAGACTGTTGTCCGGTAGGCAGAACTCCGAATGCTTGAGGCTCCTCTTTACTAGGACGGCGGTACCACCTCTACTGGTTCTGGTTCTGTCAGTTCGATAGACGTAGTAGTTCGCTATCTTGAATTTCATCTCGGGCTTCAGCCAGGTCTCGCAGACCAGTGCGATGTCGATCCGGAAATTCACGAGAAACCGAGTAAACTCGAGTTTCTTGTTCGTGATTCCTTGGGCGTTCCAGGTGACGATCCTGAGACTTCTAGGCGTCGGACAGTTCATGGTCCGAAGATAGACTGCGCCAGTTCCATCAGAAACTCGAGTTTCTGAAGGGGACACTTCAGTTCGTTCAGCTTGCGCATTCCTTCAGCAGCTTGTCGGGCCGCGCGCTGGATGAACTTATAGCAGGATATCGTGTCCTGCATTGAAGTGGGGCTGTCGTCCCTTGAGACAAAGCTTTCTGGCGCTGGTCGCTTTTCGGCTTTGCTCGAAGTATTCGGGGTTGCGATCTTGGCAGTTTTCTGCTTGCCTTTGCCCTCGCCGTCCGTTTTCTGAGATTTAGCGGCGTCCTTCTTCCCGGAGGATGAAGGGATCCGCTTGATCGTCCCAGTCGGGTTTCGTTTGGGTTCGGGCTCAGATTTCTGCTGAGTCGCTTTTCCCTTCTTCTTCAGGGTTTTCTCCGGAGTTTTCTCCTCCTGCTCTGCCTTGGCGGGTGATGCTTTTTCCTGCTGAGTTGCAGAAAGCTGTCCCTTAGCTACCGAAGAGTAGCTTACTCCAGGCTTCACCGGAGAAGGATGCTGTATCTTCTTTCCAGAGGATGCAGCAGGGCTCGTCTTCTCCGTTTGCTTCGACGAGGCATTCCTTTCGGTCTGCTGCGTAGAAGGCACGGTCCTCAGACTTACCAGCTTCTTGTACACGGGACATCCCTTGTACGCTGCTGGGTGAGGTCCGGCGCAGTTAGCGCACTTTCGGGCCTCATTCTTAGCCTGGCAATCACTCACTCTGTGCTCGCCTCCGCATCTGGAACAGCGCTCCTTCAGAGTGCAGCACTCTGAGGAGTGTCCGAACCGTTGGCAGCGGCGGCACTGTGGCGGGCCATTTCGGCTCTTGAATGGGTGTACGGTCACCCTCATGCCGCAGATTTCGACCACCTTGTAGATGGATTCCAGCTGCGAGCGAGGTACACTGACCATGTACACCGTGCTCTGTGACTTGTTTCGCTTCTTCAGGTTATTCACGCTTTTCACCGTGACACCTTGCTTAGCGAGGTCGTCTCCGATCTTTTGGCATCCATGGACGGCGGCAGGTACTTTACGATTACCCTCATGGGGCGATTGCCCTGTGTGATGGTCATCGTGTGGAACTGCACGCCGTTCTGCCGTAGGTATTCGGTAACCTTCTCCCAGTCAGACGCACTCGCGGCCTTAAAGACCAAGTGATCAGCCTTGAACTGGAACGTGGGTTTCTCCGCGCATATAGCTTGGATACTCTCCACGTTTTGAACAAAATCTACATCGTAAATGTAGATTTTTGGTGAGCTCCGCCTTGTTGGTGGCTCGACTTTCGATGATCCGGCAGATTGACTCCGCCCATCGTATGTCGAGGTCGCCTTCTTGGGCTTCTTAGACTCGGAAGCGGCTGTCGATGATTTGACAGAATCCTGTCCATCGTTTGCCGTTTCCTTATCAGCTGACGTCGCCTTTTTCTTATTCGGACCAGCACGGTCTCGCCGTGTTTTCTTCTCCGACCAGACTTCTTCTCCGTCGCAGTTCTCTCCCGAACTGGACGTGGCGTCTGACGAATCTTCAAGTCGTCGCTTCTGGCCGCCGTCGATCCTCGTCGTCCCGATGTCCATGGCCTCTTCCTCTTGCGCGACCATCGCCGCCATATGCGCCCTAATAAGGGCACTGGGGTCCTGATCCGCCTCTGCTGCTGCCCGACCTCGCTGGCTGCTCGAAGAGAAGTGTCGCTCGGTCGCACCGCACCCGCCTATGCGCTGTTATCCCCACCACCGCCTGCGCAGTAGTAGGGGGAAAGTTGTCTGTCGCTCGCTCTGTGACGCTGCTCGGATGTGTAAACACGTCCGCTCAGCACCGCTGCTCGCTGTAGACTTAGAGAGAAGATATACGAGGGAGCGTTTTTATATTCGCGGAATGAGCGGGTTGTAGGGGGGTGATTAAGCGCATTGGGGGCGTGGCCTGTGCAGCGACTCATAATTAGTATAAATACGAAGTTTCATTGTTATTAGACAGTTAGTCTTTGAGCTATCGTCAACCAAGTAACATAATCAGGAGTGAAAAGTGAAATATGGAAAAAATCGAATATCGTGCCGTTATAAAGCTCCTTACCAGGCAAGGAAAATCAGTCGCGACCATAATGAATGAGATGTCATTGGTTTACGGCGACTCTTGTCCAGGAAAAACCATGGTGTACAAGTGGCATACTTTATTTAAATAAGGAAGGGAATCCCTTGAAGACGACCCGAGGCCGGGCAGGAGCATTGAGGTGACCACGCCAGCACTTATCCAAAAAGTTGAAAAAATTGTACTCGAAGATGCTCGACTAAAGAAGAAACAACTCGCAGAAATGGTTGGAGTATCCGATACAACAATTTTTAAAAATCCTACACGATCATCTCGGCATGTCTAAGGTCAGCGCAAGATGGGTGCCGAGAATGCTCACGCCGCCGCAAAAACAACAGTGCGTAGAGTGTTTGTGTGCATTTTTGGACCTCTGTAATGAAGACAAGGATGGGGTATTGAGTCGAATTGTTACTGGAGACGAAACTTGGGTTCATTATTATGAACCTGAGTCCAATCAAGACTCCATGCAGTGGCATAAAAAGGGCACGGCATCTCCCAAGAAATTTAAAGTGTCACAATCAGTTGGGAAACTCATGGCAACGGTATTTTGGGACTCGGAAGGAATATTGTTGATTGATTATAAAGATAAAGGTGTTTCTATAACCGGAGAATATTACGCTTCAATATTAGAGCGACTAAAAGAAGCCATTAAAGAGAAAAGACGGGGAAAATTGACGAAAGGTGTGCTGCTTTTGCACGACAACGCGCCCGTCCACAAGAGCCGCGTTGCGTTAGCTGCCCTGCATAAGGTGGGCTTCGAAATTGTGAATCACCCACCCTACAGCCCAGACCTAGCCCCGAGTGATTACTACCTGTTTCCGAAAATGAAAAAAGAGCTGCGAGGTAAAAAATTTACTGCCGATGATGAAGTCAAAGAGGCAGTTTCGGCGTATTTTGCAGATAAAGAGAAATCATTTTTTTATGAGGGTATAAATGAATTAATTGAAAGATGTGAAAAATGTATCCGTCTTGCAGGTGAATATATTGAAAAAGAAAAATAATTTGGTTTTTTTATTTCCACCCCTTATCCCCCATTCCGCGAATATAAAAACGCTCCCTCGTACTAATGTGTTGGAATGTTTTACATCGGTATACGTAAACTTCTGACAGCTCGCGCGGTCGTACTATGGTTTCGGACTTGACTAGCGACAAATCCGTAGATGACGCTGGAATCTTTTACACGTTTGAAAGTACAGTAGGCAATGTTAATGGTTGGACAGTCCTGTCACAGTATAATAATACGAGAAATACCGAAGCTATTGATACCCTTGCAATAACTCTTCGCTTTCGCTCAAGGCCGTACACATACAGGTAAAATCGTAACGACAAGAGTTTCTACATTGCAGGGTGATTTAAAACCCATTTAGCATGCAAATACGGTATAATATAATGCACACAAGGGCACCAATATTCATGTGTCTATTTAAATATTTTAGATTCTCCTACAGTATCAATAGAGTTGACAAATATCGGCAACAGTAACACACTTCTAATTGGTATAACTGGAAAACTGTAGCAGTTAGAGGAGAGTTCTCTTACAAAAGAACTTTAATTAAAATCATTCTTTCCGTATTTGATATTTGGGTCGTAGTCACGTTACAATAATAACTTAATATAAGATTATCATATGTATTGATGTATTCTATCATTATTGAATTATTATTAATGTTCAAAGAGTTCTTTTTGTGTACGTAAAGAATTAATCAGGAATTATTACAAATTATATGAAGAAAGTTTATTTGGAAACACACATTTTTGGTATTCCACAAATTGTGTTTTCAATTCCCAGGGGTATAACAATATAAAAAACTTTTTTTAATGTCATCAGTGGTTAAGCAACTAAATTTTTGAATCTAATAAATTTAATAGTACAGTCAACCGGAGAAACATTACACCTTCTTTTTATACGTGTTGGTTATATGAAGTATAAGAAAAAAAATCTTTCGAGTTAAATAGGTTTTTATTCGCTGAATATAATTATTTCACTGCTATATACACATAATTTTCATTAAAGTGTTTACTTAAGGAAAAATAAATAAAAACAAAAAATGGATGATGGGTGACTGGATTTTGTTGAACGTAGTTCAAAATTCTATTACCATCTTCTGGATTAATTTTGGGTGGTTGTCCAGGCCTCGATTTATTTCGTAGAGCTACATCTTCGTTTTCGGTTCGCCAGCGTTATGTTGAAGTACAGTTAGAGAAAAAAAAGAAAAGATACGGTTTTATATAATTCCACAGAAGTAACGGTTACTAAAAATTTAGACCAATGAGGGGATATCATAAAACAAATTAATACTCGTTGGCATATTTTGTTTGTTAATAGAAGGACTAAACGTTATCGAATGATGAGTGAAATGTAGTTACAATCAACTTAACATTTATTTATCTTTCAATTAATATTTAATGTGTGTGTAATGTATATTTGATTTGAAAACTTTAGAATCAAGTTTTTTTGGTGTTGATATTACTGACATTCAATTTCTATTTATTAGGCAAATAACCGTTTTAAGCCATCAAGACAGAACATCAATGTAACCAACACCAATAAACTAAAGTACAAAAAATAGAATAAAATAGTATCTGTGCAATGCACTCAAAGAACAACCAACTTCTGCAGCAACTTGCCTGTAGGACAAACCACGCTCCCAAAGGGTAACTATTTTTGCTCGCGTTTCTATTGTTGTTGCGGGCATCTTTACGACGATTACAGCAAACTAAAGATACAAACTCAAGACGAGAGGCTTTTATATTGAGAACGAATAAGGCAATATCAAAATTATTTTTCGCCCCGTCTTTGGCTTTAATGTAATAACGTAATTAAAACATATTCAAATGGTGCTCATAATTGGTTTAGCTAATCATTATACATAAGTTTATATTAAGAAAATAAAAACTTTCTGAGAATTCGTTACAAAGACACTCCTCATTGAAATTAACAATTCTTAAAATTTAGAATTATGTATTTCAATATTTGGAATCTGAGTTTCAGTTAAGAGATCACAGTACTTCAAGCAAGTTTTAATTATTAGGATAATATTAAACAGTAATTTGTTTTGCATACAATAGCTTATATTTATTGTGGTCTAATCCCTACTTTACAGTTTATGGTATTCATGGATTAATAAATTTGGTTTAAATATTCGGCGTATGAGACTGTAATGCTTCGAAGGAAATTTGATTGTTAATACAATACTAAATTACTAAACAAATTATTCTAATAATTCTAATAGATATCTTGGAATTCATTTATCTGCTTCCTCTATAATTCTTGTTAAAGATTATAAGTCAAGTGTCATTAAGAATGATTATAAACTAGACATCATTAGCGTAATATTAAGATTTAATTTTAGACTCGAGGAGAAATAAGAATGAATAAATTACGAGTTTACTAAGTATTATTTATTAAGATTATTTGAGTGAATGATTAAAATATAAGAATGATTATAAACTAGACATCATTAGCGTAATATTAAGATTTAATTTTAGACTCGAGGAGAAATAAGAATGAATAAATTACGAGTTTACTAAGTATTATTTATCAAGATTATTTGAGTGAATGATTAAAATATTGAAAATAGGTATCGTATAGTATCTATATATCGTTTGCTTGACTTTGATAGTTTCGTAGGGGTATTCCAATATGATGGTAAAATACATACATCAATCCGGATCCGAATATCAAATATGGAAAGAGCGATTCAAATTAAGGATTTTTTTATACGAGAACTCATTTTTAACTGTTATAGTTTTCGAGTTATACTAATTAGAAATGTGTTGCTGTTGCCGCTATTTTCCAGTTCTATTGCACATAATGGTATATGCATTTCAACAGCGTAGGACAAATTAAATTAAAAATATTGAAATAGTCACATAAAGATTAGTGACCTTGTGTGCATTATATTAGACCGTAAATTTGCATGTGTAAATAGCATTTAAATCGCCCTGAAATGTAGAAACTCTTATCGTTACGATTTTACCTGTAGGTGTATGGTCTTAAATGAAAGTTAGGGAGTATTGCATGTAATATATCGGATATATTCGGCGCGGCTTGGGTGTTATCATATTGTGACAGGACTGTCCAACCATTAACATTGCTTACTGTACAATGTGGCCGGACACAACAAGCATCTATGGCGTAATGGATGATATTAAAACCGAAATGCTAACGAGCTTTTGATAATTTTGAATTTGCTGCTTTTGAAAAATTTATTAGACGACAAAAGTTATATGATTAGATACATGAAGTTTATTTACTGGTAGTGCGCGTTAATAGTATATTGTTTACCGAGTAGAGAAAAGCCTAACATTCCTGGACGACTGTGAAGATTGCTAAGTCGAGGCGCAAGCCGAGACTTAGCAACGCAGAGTCCAGGAATGTGGCTTTTCGTACGATGCAAACATACTATTTTTCCGCAAATCGTTTAAAATTCGACAGATATTAATTAATTTTGAAAAATCGCGAATAATTTTATTCATAAATAAATAATGCTGTTTTGAAATTCGTAATATAATTGGTTGCGTTGCTATGGAAACGTATTAATCTTGAATTGTCAAACTCGACGCATATAAATTTAACTGCTTGTGTTTTCGAAAGCAAAACAGTGTAAAATGATAAGTGATGATGAATTTTCCATATCTGGGATTCCTCCAGAGCTGGTTGAGGCAGTGAATACTGCTTAATTGGAATTATAGCCGAAGAAATCAAGAGAAAAAGTACGAATATACATATAAACGTTTTAATATATCTATTTTCTCTACCTTTATGTACTTATTTTTCAATTCCTGAAATATTTCCACTTGTGGGTCAATAAAACAACAATTAATTAAATACCAATTTATTCCAGAACATATAATATTACGTTTTTGTTAAAAAGACTTTTTCAGTGGAGGAAATTTACATTTAATGTGTGTCCAATTATTCATAATATAAATATAAATGACCATGCCTATCAACAAAAATATATAAAAAACAAAAAATTCATTGATATATCGAATTTTAATTACATTCTCAAGTAATAACATATTATTATACAGTAAGGTTTTTATAACACCGTACATAGCCACATATGTTCGATTTTATTTGTCCCATGTCAACGCATGGGCAGTTATGCAACCAACATTACTCCTATATATTATTGGTTCCTACATAAAGATCTTATCGATAACTGTCAAAGTCATGACAAGATAAAATAATTCATAAAATGTATTCTAAAGACGAAAAAATTGAAATTATAAATTGGTATCAAGCTGGAAACAGTAATAGAAATATACGATATGTTTGCTTCAAAATATCCCGACAGACATAGTATCAACGAGGTTACTATACAGCGTGTTCAAATTCAAATCGGCACTATTGCTAACTTTGTTACTACTAAAGATACGATGTTGGTTAAATGACCAAAGTAGTAGCGTTTTTTCTTCCGCTTACGATGGTAAAATTTTAAAAACAATTAAACTTCGGGTTTTCGAGATATAAAAAAAAAATAACATTTTTTTAAATGGAATACCCTGTATATTTTTGCACATTTTGAATAAAAATTTAATTTCAAACAAAATCTATTAATACATAGACACCCAAAAATTAACAAATAAATGAACTACAAGCATGTATATGTACCAGTTCAAGTTGATCTGAATATCGTGTAGAGCCAATGAATGTCCGATTATTGGCAAGTAAAAGAAACATTTTATTATCATCTATCATCTAAGGTGAACAAAAAATCGTTGGTGCTTTGATGGTAATCATATTTTAGTTCTTAATCGCTTGCTAATAGTAATAATAAAAACGCAATTTAGCTTTTGCTTCAATTTTATCTTTATTATGACCGTAGACAGAATCGATTTATTCCATTAGTTTTAAATTTATCAGGGATAACTAGGACAACAACAAAAGATACATAGTATCTGTCAAGGTTACGAGTGTTAGTTTAGACATCTCAAGTACACAGCTATTTGAATTTGCTCCAACAATGGCATTTACACATTTAGAAAATAATAATACTAGCTGTACCTGTACGTCCTTATAGTTTCTAAGAGTAGGGTGGTTATGCATTGAATGTTTTGCATTCAGAATTTCCTTTTTTGTTGTTCAAATAAGATTAATAGTGACAATAATAAAGAGCAAAGTGTATTAATTTTTCGATAACTAGTCAATGTCTACATGATTTTCCATTAATGCTTGTATTTCGTTTGTTTGTTAATTTTTTGGTGTCTATGTATTAATAGATTTTGTTTATAATCAAATTATCATTTAAAATGTGCAAAAATATACAGGGTATTCCATTAAAAAAAATGTAATTTTCGTTAATATCTCGAAAACGCAAAGTTGAATTGTTTTTTAAATTTTATCATCGTATTCGGAAGGAAAACCCTACTACTTTGCTAATTTAACTGACATCGTAGCATCAATAATAACGAAGTTAGCAATAGTGCCGACTTCAATTTGAACACCCGGTATATACTGCCGGGGCTCGTTTGAAACTTTAAGGGCGTCTATAAGTAATGCATTTCATCGAGCAGCGATGCCATATCCGTATCGTGGATCACGCACGACAAATGCAAGTGGGAAAATTGCGTTGGTAAGTAAGGAGAATACCACAGCAGGCGTAGCAGTTACTAGTACTAGCTTAGTATGCTCGTAACAGCGTTGGTTTGCAGTTAAAGCTAGTTGGATATTCATATCGTATTAAAATATTTTATGTTGGCGTTATTCAAATCTTACTTTAAAAATGTTCTTTGTTGGAATTTAAAATTTAATTTACAGTATTATTTTCTAATATTTTTGAAATCTATTATTATTAGACTCATTATCTTGGTATCTTTAATACAATGTAATAACATATCCATTTTTTTTGTTTTGTGTGCTACTACTATTAAGCTTTTTACTTTGATTTTGCATTATTAAAAGCGTATTCTAATAAATTGCTGTCTATGAATATAGTATTGTCATTTTTTCTAATCTGCTTTATAATTCTTTCATTTACTTGCGAATATCGATCTTAAAACCTATTAAGACATTGCGCAATGATTCATTAAATACACAATAGTAATTCCTTTACTTAATGTGTCGCATTTTTCACGCAACTTATGCGCCATGCTTTTTCTTCGACAACATGCAACCTCTTTCAAACATCAAAGCGACACCAATAGACACTGGCTCCTTGTCTCGAGACTACACTAAAATACGCACAGGCACGTTCCTTGTGCGCATGCATTAGCTTAGAATTTAGCGCGGTTTTTGTTCTACCGGCACTTGACATCATTTGACATTTTGTCGTTTAACTGTGTGGCTGAATTATTTGGCAAGCGGTAATATATTTGTCATATTATTATTATTAAATCTGTTCATTACAACAAAATAGTTACTTTAGTATATGTATTATAGTCTATTATATACAGATTTAGTTACATTTTTCATATTTTTTAAATTATAGTTACAGTTGTTTAGGATTGTATGTCGAAGTTTTAGACATTCTTGAGATATAAAGAATGGATTGTTCATCATTAATGCCATTAGGAACATGCCCCCATTGCAGCAAAAAAATTTCTACAATAAGATTGAGGAGCCGGCATATCAAGAGAATACACAAGGTAGAAGTGGAAAGTTCCCGAAGCAATCACATTTTGTGTCCCATATGTGGGGAAGGAAACGAAATTAAATCATTTGAAAGTTTGAGAACTCATATAGAAAATACTCACGAGGTAAGTATAGAATACGTGACCTATCAATTTTCTTGCAGTCATGATTACGAGGTATGGAGGACTTCAGAAAAAAATTGAAGTCAATTATGCAATAAGCAGATGCACCCAACGTAAAAAGTATAAAGAAGTACACTACGATTGCAACAGAAGCAATATTAGGGGTAAAATAATTATATTATTTTTACATATATATGATAAATGAATAAATCATTTAGGATATCAAAGCATAAGAGGACTGAGAAATCCGGTGGGACAATCAAGATATGTGGGATATGCCCTTCCAAATTAATTGTTAAAATTGATGATAATGGTAACCAATATTTATATTATATAAACCTCCTTTTATGTTTAATTTTTGAGTAGGTGGCCAAGTAAATGTAATGTTTTGGAAAACACATGTTGGCCATGACGAGAATTACCTTAGAGCGAAACATCTGTCGACAACAGAAAAGGATATGGTGGTAGAAAAATTGAAGTCCGGAGTACCAACAGACAGAATCTTGGAAGATGCAAGAAAACTTAAAACGCAGAAGCTGGAAAGGATTAATTTACTAAATAAACATGATGTGACGTATTTAGTGAATAAATATAATATTGAAAAAAGAAGAGATAACAATGAGATGGTGGCAGCTGCTTTAAAAGTTCAGGAGTGGAATACAGGTGGCAAACAATTTGCTTTTTTTTTTAACAGCAAGGTAACCTGAGTGTTTTTTTATGTACATAGACAATTGTGAATAAAGAGGAATTGTAGTAGTTTTTGGTAATGGTCCCGCTTAGTAATTAACCTGTCACTTTTTGCCCAATGTTATCATGCTTTTTGTTTTTTTTTCTATTTTCTACGTAATATACATTTTTTAAATAATTCTTTGTACATAAATATATTTCTTTCATAAGTATTTTTATCTTAAGAGTGTTTTTATTATGGTGGTAGCATAATTTATATTGGTGATGGTTTTGTCATAGGAGAAACTCATGCTGTGCTTAAGGAAGAGGATTTCGCTTTAGGTTTTATGAACTCTACAATGGAAGACAATCTTCGAAATTTCCCACAGATTATTTGCATGGCACTAATACGAAAAAAATTGATTTATTTATTGCTCATCAAGGATGATAAAAATGCAGGATTTCCAGTGGCTTTCTTCTTGTCAAATCGTTTAGATCAACAAGTACAAGAAGTGTTTTTAGGTGCTCTTAAGGAGAAACTTCAGCAGGAAATAAACACAGAGTACTTTATGAGTGATGACGACCCAAAATATTATAATGCTTGGATAAAAACAATGGTAAGTAGGCCAAGAAGACTATTGTGCACGTGGCATGTAGTGAAGAACTGGAATATCCAAGGAAAGAAAAAAATCAAAGATGCAAATTTGAAGAACCAAATGAAAACTGAGATGAAGAGGATTTTAAATGAGACCAACAAAGAGAGATTTCTACAATTAACAAATGCCTATTTAGAAAAACTGCAAAAAGCAAATGAAGTAGAATTTCTAAACTATCTGTTAACGTATGTCATATTGATAACATTATAATTTGTCTTAAATAATTATAGAGATGTTTTTTTTTTTGGTTTAGGTATTATTTTCATGGGGATGAAAGAATTGAAATGTGGGCGCATTGTCACAGGAAAAATGCTGGAATTAATACAAATATGGCAATAGAAAGCTTCAACAATTTACTGAAGACCAATCAGCTAAAGAGAAAAGCTAAAGTGACAATAGAAAAATTACTGGCCACAATTGAAGATTTAGTAGACATCAAAATGTGGCAGAGGATTTTGAATATTGAACGACCTAACGTTAATAATTATCAAGATAGAATAATTATCAAAGCTCACAGGAAGGCAGAAGCAATGAAAAACGATGTGAACGTATGAAAAAGAAGAAAGAAAGTTTTAATGTAAAATCTTCAAGAGGTGACAATTTTTATAATATTCATTTGAAGCAAGTGTGTGAAAGTGAGTGTAGAACATTGTTTTGTAGAGTGTGCAAAATATGTATGCATCGATATCAGTGTGATTGTCCAGAATATACAGTAAGAAATACCATGTGCAAGCACGTACACTTGGTACGAATGCATGAGGAGCGAAAGGGTACTAATTCTGTTTTAGACAGTGTTGCTGAAGCTTTAGGTCAACATTCACAACTCAAGGTCCATCATCAACAGGAAATAACTCAGTTTATAGAGAAGAAAAGTACAGAAGAAGTTCAAGATCAGGTAAACAGACGAAGCATTCAGGAAGCACATCTGTTTAATTGGGTGAAAGATTTAGATGATAATAGTTTTGAGACATGTTGGTGTGTAACATTACAGGTAAATAGTAAACAAAAAAAACTTTCAGATCCAGTAGATTCATTTGTTGGAAATAATGTTTCACGAATGTATGGAGAAAAATTGTAAAGAGAATTGGTAAAGGTTGAGTAGTAAATTCATTATTGAAACCATGATTATTCCACTTTATACTTATTTGCTTTAATATTATTATTATACGCTGTGTGGAAGAACCAAACTGGTTTTACTGTCCTTTGAATTCAGTTTTTTGGTTTTCTCTACAAAGTGTAATTATTGCCATGTTATGTCATTGTTAATTTTAGTTAAATTATTTTATTCCTTGTAGTAGAAGAGAAACGCTGTTATCATTATCATTACTATTATTAATTAGCTTAGTAACAGTAGCAGTAGTCAACACATATAGCAAGGTGGAGGGTTTGCTGGTATTTTATTTGCACCTGAGGGTGGCTGGGAGTAATTAAGTAATGTAACACAACCATATATCGCGCTATCGAGTATAGTACTTGTGACGTTATGAGAGAAGTCAAATTAAAAATTAAATATTGGTAAAAGATACTACGTTATAGTAATTAATTATTGCTGTTTATTATATATATATATATTATATATATTACTAATAGTCCCGCAATTAAATATATTTGCAGAAAATATGTATTCTATTTTTTATGCTTGATTGTTATTTCCGTTATTTATTTAATTGTAATTATTTTTTTTGTAGGTACCTATGCATTATATATAATTAGACATATTAAGCACCTTTAGGAAGCCGTAAACAGTACATTCTACAGATTGTACGAAGCCTTTGTCATTTTTACGAAGCCCAAAACGGGCTTCTTAAAAATCTATGTGTATAAAGTCTTCTTATGATTGGTGCTGTCACCTGCAGTGTTTTAAGAAAATTTAATAATGGATCCTAAGTCGGTAGGATATCTCAATTTATACGCATTTAGTTCCATACAATGCACTGTAGGTGGCGCACGACTCTAGTAGTATATATTCTGAAGGTTTTTCACTATTTATAGGAGCCATTTGATATTTTACATACTATACGAAGACCATATATTTGGCAACATTGTTGTTAAGTTTAGGATTGAACATATGATATTTTTGTATTGAATTACTTACTATTTTAGATATTTGGGGTTATGTCGTTTGGAATTTGCAACATAAGAACTATTTTTGTATGTAGTCGTTTCGTGAGCGTTGGAAGGTATATTTTAGACAAAAAACTTCAAGTTTCTAATGAAATTATACATTAGTTATAAATTAGTAGAAATATGATTTATTTACTTCTAAATGAATTATAAACTAGAGTTTTAATTCGTACCCAGTCTTTATTTATCAAATTTTTTCCATGCTTCTCTATAAATTGTATACATTCATGTTTCTTGGGCGTACCTTTTTTTTTTAAATGCAACTGAAAATATTTCAATACGCATTGTTTTTCCTGAATTGTCCAACGAATACGGCCAGAAACATTTTTACTGTCAGGTCCTTTTTTAATTATTGCTTTCGTTGTTACTGATTTACCAGCCTCTTCATCTTCAGTTGATATATCTGCCGGTTGAATTGCGCTGAAATTTCCTTCTATACCTTCTTCTAAATGTTCTATTACTTTTTCAAATTCTTTATTGTTTCTTATATCTTCGTGCTGTAGAGACTCGTTTTCAGTCGACGTGGTAGGGTTTAAAGCATCTTCCAAAGCAGGTCGTATACTGCTCAAAGTGTCATCTTCATCGGACTCTGAATTTTCAATTTCACTTAAACTTTTTCCCCGAAATTCTTTTCCCTTTCCTTTTTCAAGCAAAAGCAACACTTTGGCAACTTTTGCCGTTTGAAAAATATCTTGAGGAAGTCTAAAGCAAAATTAAAAATATGATTATGTGCTTATAATAGAAATTCATGACAGAGTAGTTGCTATTTTACAATTTGTAATATATGAAGGCACAAAAAAATTGTTGATTTCGTCAACCTTAAATACTTTAGTAACCCTCTCAAAGAAAAAAAAAACGGTTTCGGCAATTAATGATGTCTACTAGAATTCATTGACACTTTTATTTTGTTACATTATAATGTCCATTGGAAACTGTTTTCATGTTTTTATATCTGGAACAGTTACAAAAATAGTTTAAAGATTTTATGTATGTTTGAGAAATTATGACGTGGTATGAAATATATCATGAATTTCATATACCGAAATAGAAAGTGGGCGTCCTTTATTTATTTAATATCTTATAGAAAATGTGTTTCAGATTGTTTAAGCAATGAATTATTGATATTAGCAAGAAATTAATTAGAAACACTGCTTTGTTCAAAATCTACAAAATAAATTGTGTTTACAGTGACAAATTCTATTCTATACATATATTTACCTGTAAAATTCAGCGTGGGTTTTTTTGTATGACCCATGAACGTAGCTATTTGTTCCATTTCGTCAGGCTGCATGCTCATTAATTGTAGAGTTGTTGCAATATGTTTTCTAAATTTTGTGGATGTTAAAAGCGCTGGTTGTTTTGCACCACAATCCTTAGCTAAGCGTCTAATTACGTTTGTACCAGACATCCATTTATTGTCTAGATCCGGGATTTGCGAATAAATATGAATTACATTTAGGTACTATGTTGGTAATTTCTCTAATATTAAGCAAACAACTTATAAATTTTTGAATACGCTTCGAAAAAAGTATAGGAACAGGCTTCGAACCTTTTCCGCCTGTCACAATTCGCTTAAATTGTTTGCTCAGAATTTTCTCTGTAGGTGTTAGCGATGCGATAAATGCTTCTTGATCAACGGCACTACTAGCTTTAGTATATGTTTCTACCTTTAGGTACTGAACATCACCTATTCGTTTTCGATTAAACATTACAGTGTGAGCTAAGACACATTCAGTGAGAATTTTATAATTTATTCGAATGTCTTTATATTCGTTATGTTCATTATTTAATTTTTTATAAGCATTTTCAGCGAGATCATTAATATAAGTCTGAAAAGTAAGTATGTCACTTGTTAATGGTAATTCTACGGGTTTCTCCCACTGACGCTCTTTAAGCGTTTTTTGTGCTAAACTGGAGACTTCGCTACACCAGTGTGCTTCGATCAACTTCTTTAAATCCTTTATTTCACTCTTCTTTTCGTCTCGATTGTCCCATTTTATATTTGGCAACTCTCTCTTTTCAATGACAATTTTGAATGCAACATCACACACAATCTTTAAATTTGTGCCCATATATGTAATGCTAGAGAGGGAGATCTAAAGCTTTTTTGAGATTCATCATAACCGCTAATAACTTTTATTGCCGATATCAGAGCTCTAAACATTTCTGGTTTTAGTACATCAAATAGGCCGATAATATCTTCATTCATTGTTTTTAATACAATTAGCATTCTTGCCATTTCTCTAATTTTATTCGATACAACATTGGCAATTTGTTGCCTTTTATGTTTAGCCAAAAGTGTTTCTCCATACAAGCATATTAGCGGATCACTTTTTGCGATTGCACTGATGTTATCCGCACGCATTATTGCAAATACTTCTTTTTTGATACGAGACATTTTTAAATATTCGTAATTTTTTGATAATACAGACGCCATAAACGTTTGCGATTTGCTTAGACAGTTTCTGCCAGGAGAAATATCATTATCTGGCTTGTTTTTACATTTTTTCACATGCTTGTATAGTAATTTTTTATTATAATGCCCCAAACAATATATACAAACAAAGTACTCAGTTTCGGGATTCGTTGACGTTCTAACGAGATTCAATATATCTTTTTCGGTTTTTAAATGGAAATATCCTTGTTTACGAAGCGCGGCAACAAGTGCTAAACGTTGCTTGCTACCTGGTTTTAGTTTTTGAATTGTTTTTACATTTTCATTTTTTCCATGATGTCTAAATAAATGTCTCGTAAAGTGCGTTATTACATCTTGGAAGCAAATTGGACAAAGTGTAGGTCTCTCTCTAGCAGATGGTTTCTTTATGTATTGCTGTCTCCCAGACAAAAATGCATATTTAAATAAAATAAAAATTTGATATTTCTAACAAATTTCAGAAACCTTCAAATTATTTATTGATTTATGCCATTATTTAAGATAATTGCTTTGTATGAATTACTATAAAGATATAATTAAAATAAAAACTTACAGAAGTTGTAGCGACTGCGTTAATTGTGGCTCTTGTAATTCAACACATTTAGATATGTTAGGTAATAAATCCCGTAAGGGTGCCGTGCTATTATTATTAAGATGTGATTGAGAGGTAAACGATACAGTTCTTTTGGGAATAGCGGATTCATAATCGTAGGGAAGCTGAATAACAGCTACATCATCCGAAACTATAGCTAATTTATTTTCAGTAGCTAACCTCATTAAAAATTCATTGCGCTTCATTTTCCTATAATAAGAATTTAATTTTAAAATCAAGAACTTTATCGTAATATTAAAGATCTTATGCAAAAAGTTAAACATGTGATTAGTACTTAATAATTTAATCAGATATAAAACTTGATGTGCGTTCGACAACAAACCAAAGTTTGTCCCTAAATGTTTAACTAACTTTTCAGATAATTTAGAAAGACGGTAATTTTCAGCTACTACATTGTAAATATATGATTAACATAATGTAGAATAACCATAAAGTAACCTAGTTAATCTATTGGAATTTTATCGACTTAGTAATTCAAAATTGTGTGAGTTTTATTAACATCCATCAATTACTACTTATTATTTTAAACTTATTTAAGCAACGGGTATAATTATAAATATAAGCGAAATATACCTACCATCAAAAACAGATTTGTCGACATGCTTATTTAAATATTAATTAGCTGTTTGTCAATATAGTTTAATTAGCCAAAAAAGATAATCAAATTAAATAAAAATCTCCTCTTTCTTGTAGGAACGTGAATGAAAACTAGTTATGATCTAAACGTTTTACTTACCTGCTTTACAACGCTAATGTTGGAGAATCCATCCACATCTGTACTTCATAAAGCACTCACGATATTCAGAAATTTTGAAAACTAACGGTAAATACAAGCCGCAAAGAAAACGATAACCAATCGAAATAGCAATCTATTCGTGTAGTACGATAAAAATGACCAATCACACAGCATCTTGTATACACGTTACAGAGCGGGCTTTTATTTCATGTTTCAAACAAAGTTTTTGAGCAGTTTTACAACACACATAAGGTATGTCGTTTTTCAGTGTGGTTTTGTAAGGATTACTTCGTTAAATTACATATTACAACAAGAAATGAAATACGATAGTTGTTGCGCCCTTGCAAATATGTTTTTTTTTCTTTCTTTAAAACCTTTTCAATAGTATATGTGGCAACACTGTTAGGTTTCATATAATCCGTGAACTATCGAAATATATACTGTCGGGCTTCATAATAATATCAATATTGCAAGGGACACGCAGGAATCCAATAGTTTCTCGAAATTTTTAATTCTTTGTAAACTTACCCCTCTAATTGTGCCTATATTTATGGTCATCTATAGAGCATATAACCACAAAGTATACTCGCTTATTCTTTATTTTAAGCATAGGCTTCTAATTGCCTGTTGTATGTACTGGGCTTCCTATCATATGATGGGCGTGTATATATATATATATATATATATATATTATGATAGAGCTTCTATAATTACGTATTATATTCATTAATGTATAATAAATGCATATATGTAAATAATATTTATGTATTTTATTTAAAACGAAAATAATTGAACAAAAATCACTATAAAGCTTTGAATCTGTTTTATTTGAAAACGTTGATAAATAAGGAGAATAAACAGTAAACAGAAATGTAAAATTTCACAAATAGGAAAACCCCAACTTTGAATTTAGCAACAAAATTCGATATATCATACAATCTCAAATACTAAGAATTTTCAAATTTAAGCGCCAAACTCTGGCGCTTGCGCACAACGAAGGTGCCTGTGCGTTTTTTAGTGTAGTCTCTTGTCTCGTACGTCGTACTAGCTATTCATATGTATGTATATATAAGTATAACGCTGTGGTAACTATGTCGATATTTTACATTAGTAGTAGGATTCAAGCTCTCTTGGGGCCGACAGTGTATGTCTACGCCATCTGTTAGTCAAGTATTCAACAACGTAAAAACGCATGTTTCCAATAGGAGTAATGTTGGTTGCATAACTGCCCATGTGTTGACATGGGACAAATAAAATCGAACATAGGGGCTATGTACGGTGTTATAAAAACCTCACCGTATATGTTCTGCAATAAATTGGTATTTAATTAATTGTTGTTTTATTGACCTACAAATGGAAATATTTCAGGAATTGAAAGATCTAAACGTTTTATGGACTATCGCATGAGTAAAAACACGAGTTCTTTCTCGGAAAATGTTGTAATAGCATACTTTCTAGACCTTTGTTTAAAGATGAAATCTTCAACATTATGGGGCAATTATTCGATGTTGAAGTCAACTCTTGCAATTAAAGACAATGTACTATATGTATATCTACATATTCAAAACTTCGTTCTTTATTGAAACGGCAAGCTCAAGGTTATAGAGCAAAGAAATCTAAGATTTTAATGAAGGAAGAAATCGAACAATTTATCCAGGAAGCTCCACATAAAGAATATTTAATAATTAAGGTAATTTACAAGGTTTTAATTTTTATTTAGATTACACATGTATTTATTTTTTAGGTGGCTTTAATATTTGGTACTTCTGGGGCCCGTAGAATGTATGAGTTAGTCCGAATGACTCTACACGTTGTAGAAGACCTTAAATCTAAGCTTTTAATTAGCACACCTGATTCGAAGATCAACAAACCAAGATCATTTGTAGTTAATCAGATGTACTTGAATGTTTATCGGAAGTATGTTTCGTTAAGACCAGAAAATATGAACAGTGAGCGATTATTCTTTAAATATTAAAGTGGAAAGGCTTGTAGACAAGTGGTAGGAATACATCAATTTAGAAAAATGCCTAAAATAGTTGCTGCTTATTTGAACTTGGCAAATGCGACAGAACTGTCACTGCTTTTGTCGGTCTTCTGCAACAATATTAGTTGACTCTGGTTCTGACATAACTAGTTTAAAGAGGCATGGCGGATGGAAGTCATTCAACGTTGCTGAAGGATATATCGAAGAATCTTTTAACAATAAGATTGAGTTGGTAAATAAATTTTTCACAGTACAAAATATTCAACAAAATATCCCTACTACTTCGCATGTTGTCCAAAATGTTTCTCATAGTTCTAATAATGTTCCTCAAATTTTTAATAATTGTACTAACTGTCAAATAATTGTAAATATAACAAAATAATTTCAAAATGTATTCTGCAATGCCTTGAGGTTTCCGAAATATAAATTAATTCCTTATAAACAACGTGTTTCCAATCAATTATGTAGAACACTAACAACTGTAACAAAATATCATTTCCTAACAGTTAGGAAATGTTGACTTTTTCTTTAAAAAATTTTGTCTGGAATGTCAAAATTTCCTAACGATTTGCGGAAAAATACATTATATCTTACAGGAAAACATGACTATTAGACGGTTTTAACATTTTTGCATTGATTGTTATGTAAAATAGGCACAGATCAATTGGAATGAGGGATGATTATTCGTCGGGTTTTATATTCGGTACGTGTAAATCTTTATATTAGATAGTCAAACGACTATCAGTCTATCAGTGCTCCTCACCGTATGTGATTGTCGCGCAACATTTGATACTTTCCAATGTGCAAAATGAAACTAAATCTATCAAGGTAGGCATCGACTCTAAAAATATTGTTTACAAGTTTCTGCTGTCGTATGTATGACCATACCTATAATTATTATGTTGTCGTTGCATTTACAGATAATGGCAAGATTTATTCTGATAAAAGACGCATATAAGAAGATTCAGCGTTTCAACCTTCAGGGGCGTACCATTGAGTTTAAAATTCGCCCGGTACCACCGAACGAGGACTCAATCGTATGGATAAAGGGAGCCATCAATGAGATTGTCGAGAAAAGTGTAGAAGGTTTGAATGGTAAAGATAAAGTTGGCTTTACCTTCTTTTCAAAAGATTTCGCAAGAGGGCCAGGATGTGTTACTACCGTTAAGATGCCAACAAGGCAAGGGTGCGAACAACACTACAACACCTTAGAAGAGTAGTCTAGAGAGTCGTAAAGAGGTTATTGCCGTTAACAACAGGGACCATTTATGTCTTCCTCGAGCGTTGATTGTTGCTATTGCTAATGTTGTAACTGGACGCGACATTTTCAATTATTTTATTTTTCAAGCGCATTGACATAATAAGGAAGACAAGTACTTATTATAAAAATATATTAAGAAATATTATTTTATTTTAGTTAATTCAATGCACCTATCTGTATATATTCAGTGATTGTATATAAATGTCCCTATATTAAAATGTCATGTATTCTTAATAGTTTAAAAATGTAACAGTTTTTAACCGACAACGAGAAAACAGGTGATTTATGGTGAGAACTGTACGGGTGTAGGAATTTAGCTCGGCTTCGCTTGTAAGAGAACACTTTTCGCTCCACCGCCAGAGAGTGCAATTCGCTTCGCAGTTACTATAAAATATCTTTGGCAATTTAGGGCCAGTTAGTGTTCTTGTTTTATCATATTTGTTTAAATAATCAGTATAAAGGAAACGGCCGTGGTTACTGGTGATAGGCCAGCATGCAGCCAATAAATAAAATACTGGTAAAAGAACAAACAAGAAAGAACACGCCCGAAGCCCCAAGACAAAGACAATTTACTGTTGACATTTCAACCACCTGCACGGCCACACAGCGCAATCCACTTTTCACACGTTTGTTTATCACTTGGAAAGCGAAATAACATCACCTTTTTGTTATATGATTTGCTTTGGTTATCAGTATTGCAGTTATACATAGCGCAACGCATTTTTATGAAATATATTTCTCACAATGTTAACTTTACTATATGATTCAATGAGATTTTCTACTACTGCTTACCATGTAACACAGTTGTTTACTCTACGCGTGACGTCATACGTCGCCATGACACATGCGCGATAGCTCCCCCTGGAATAATACAGCGAGAGCGTCAGACAGAGCATAACGTAGCGCTTTCTAGTTACAGTAGACCACACATTGCTAATGCATCTATCAGCAGGTCGAACGCACGTTCACTGAATATATATTTACATCCTGCTATTAATGCGGACTCCTTTTATAATAGTCACTTTTGGCGTCCACCTGAAGGAGCGCGTATACTGATGTTTTGTCGTATTGTACATTATACGGTCAGTATTGTAACGACATTTAATTCAAAGTTAAAAAGAATAGTTAAACAGGTAATGACATTTAAATTGTAGAATATTGTATATAACTAGATTTAAGTTGTCGACATGAATGACAGATCGGACTAAAATACGGACATCTAATCTAACTGACATTTTAATAAATTTACATTTTCAAAATGGAAAACCATCGACGATAATCCAATTACTCACGTGACATCACCTAACACAATTTCCAAAGGTAATTTGACATTATTTCCAGGGATTTGAGAACCCATTTCATCTGCGCCAATTTCTTAGTCCAAATCGCATTTTTCATCCAAATAACAGACAGCCATGAATCACAAAAAAATACTTTCTTGGAAAAAATATTAAAAACAGACGCGTCCGAACCATTAACGCTACCAGACCTATGTCAAATGTCGTCTGAAAAGTAAACAATAAATTAAAAACATCATTTCACACTTAAATTCCTAATATTTCCCTTATCTGAGATTAAATTAATCGAAAAACATTCAAATTCCAAAGCGATACGTCCCATTTCACATAAATATTTCGACGAAGAATTCCCAATTTAATTTCCGAGGCACCAGAAACCACGTCCGTCCCATTCCGAGGCAGAACCAGAGGAAATTTCCCACGCCGAAGGTCCGAACATCACTTCCAGTCCGAGTCCCAGACCGTACGCGATAAATCCAGAAAATCCCGATCCTGACAAACTTTTCTGACTGAGACAAACCCAACGCCCTTAACAGATAAGTGGTAGAAAAGACTTAGTAACAAAACTTGATTCTTTAAATATAAAGAAGTTTGGTTGTTTATTTTTTAAGTCGATAACGACAAAAATCTAAAGCACAATTAGTCATAATTAATTAAGCAAGAAGAATAGATTACTCACCAGGATTAAGAGAATCCTCCTATTCAAGTTATTATGAAAGAAATTTAACCTAAAAAAGACGTTAAACAGAAAATTTTCTAATTAGTCATAAGTAATCAGCATTTAAGAGTTCTTACCTGTGAAAACACTAATTATTTAGTTATATCGTTATTGTATATGGTAAAATCACTGTGTTCAAGTTATTTGGCTGATAAAATTGTTACTTATTAGACTCTAGTTCAACCCATAAGGATCATAGTCGAGGAACTACAGTCTAAATTAGTGATGGGATAATTCGAATGAAAAATAATCGACTGTTCGATTATTGTAATAATCGAGACTATTCGAATACTCAACTTAATTCATTCGAATGATTGAATCACGAACACAAATATAAACTTCGGTAGAATAATTCATATCTGCATGTCTGCATTCGACACTCATATATAATGTTCATTGTTCAAATCGGAAATAATCGTTGCTTTCATCGTTCTTTCCCTACCTTTTCTTGCTTTGTTATGTTATTGTTATTAAGTATTTTGCAGTTGGAAAAATGGATTGTAATTATACATAATATATATTATCGAATAAATATGGCTATGACAGGATCAGGTTAAAAACGCATATTTAAATTTCAGTAACTATCTATTAGATAGTTTGAAATTATAGTGTGAAATTTCTTGCGCTGACTAACCGACGCAACATATGGCAGTTCGTGTAACCGGCCCATCCCGAGCATGTATACATGGGGGGGATTACCTTTTTTTATATTATCGATATCACACGTTTGTACATATGTTTGTATATACGTACGTAATATGTATACATATTCGATGTAACATCTTTCGAGTGATGAGTGTTCGAATGATCATTCGATTATTAAAAGAATTCGAATAGCAAGTATTCGATTATGCCCATCACTAGTCTAAATTAAATTTTATAAAGTTTACTAACACAAGTTTATATCTAGCTTAAGGCGCGAAATTTAAAAAATAAATTTGAATTTGTTAAAACCAAAACCTGTCTTTCAATTGTGTGTATGAGGAAAAAGAGTCTAAGAACCTACCTGAGCCCTGAGAAAAGAGTTTTGAAACCATAATTAACAAATAAATTCGCAATTGTCCGAGAAACGACCAGGACAGTATATTATAAAATATGCGTCAGTTCATAGTTTCGTACTTTCACATTATTATCAATTCAAACTCCTTTCACTGTGCTATCCATGCGACGTCTGCATGTACCTATGCATATTTTTCCTTCAGATCACAGATCTTTGGACGTCCGCAATATACATTAACTTTCATTTTGCCGTAATTACTGCGTTCAGCGGTGTTGCCGTTGCTTCGAGTTTCATCTCAATGGTATTTTTAAAGTGGGAATGTAATATCAGAATAAAGAGATGTGGCAGGATAAAAATAATTAAATGATGATAATAATATTTATATCATATATGTGAAAGGTCTTTCACATGTATGTATACAGGGGGCCGCCGCGTGCGGGCGTGCAAGGCGTGCACCGCACAGGGGCGGCATTTTCGAGGGGGCGGCATCGGCGACAAAAACATATCAAAAGGGAAACAAAGCATTGTCATAATTTGCATATCTACAAATTGTACAAGGGGCGGAAGAGCGGCATTTTCAAGGGGGCGGCATCGGCGACAAAAACATATCGAAAGAAAAACAAAACATTGTCATAATTTGCATGTCTACAATTGTAGAAGGGGTGGCCTAATCGGTATTGCACGCGGGCGTCCAAACAGCTAGCGACGTGCCTATATGTATATTTCAGATTCGAATGAAACTTGGATAATAAATAAAATTTATTTTAAGCGCTTCAAGTGGTAAATTCCAGTCTTGATACCACTTGTATATTTTCGTTATAATTAAGTTCAATAAATTAAAATATAAGAAGTATTAGAGCTATAAGAGATCGTGCATGTAATGCACCTATTGAAATATTTTTCATTGAATGTAGTATATCAAAAAGTAAAAAGTACAATGAAATCATAGTTATTATTTATTTATTATTGACTTCTGCTTTTATATTCAACTACGCGCAATTATTACTTAATAGTGGGGAATATAATGGAGAATGTAATGGATGGTGTCACTTCCCGACTTTTTTAAACTGCAAAATCGCCCAAACTTGGGTCACTGCTCCATCCAATGTTTGTAATTTTGCAACAGAGAATTTTAATATTTGTTGTAGTTTCGGAAATATTTATAAAATTTTAAAATTGCTCAAACTTTAGAAGGTGATGTGACCCGAAGTTAACCACCGCTACAAAAATGCGTAGTTCTCATAACTTTAATACTTTAGCTATGTGCGGCTACCGAATAATAGCGAAATTTTTCTATTGACATTTTATTTAGAAATGTCGGAATAAAGCTTATCTTTCTACAATTTAATTTGCTAAAAGCTCCTTTCTAGAAATACCACAATAAGTTTAGATGACCCTTCAATAAACATAATTACAATTTTTAGGAAATATTCTTGTATGTGCCCTTAATCACGAAATTGCTGAAAAGATTTATAAATCCTCCTCAGTAGCGGTTGATTTAAAAAATTTGAGACCAATTACGGTAAAATTAAAAGCTAGAGAACTGCCAAGTATAGAATTATTCGTGAATTTAGCTAGAATGGATACATACGAAATAAAAAGCAAATCTTAGAAAGATTAGGCACATGTTGAAAAATAATGTCATATAAAGTGGCAAAACTTTTTTAAGAAACACTATTAAAAGTAAAACAAACCAAAGAGATTGACTTTTAGAGAAAACCTGTGTTAGGAGAAATATTGGAGAAATGTAAGCACTCAGGCCCATGACGATTACATCTTTTTTAATCACTAAATAGCACGTCTGGCAAGTATTTCTCACAACAGCTTCTGATATTCATATGCTGATGTTTCTTGAAGAATTTGTGGCATTTTAGATTTTGATTGTTTCTAACATGTTTTTAATCCTTCTAGAAGGTACTTTAATTCCAGCCTTGACATTTATAATATTTATAATGGGCGTAGTTTCGAAATCGTATCTTTTAATTATACCTAACTAGGTACTTTTAATTATGTTTTTACTTATCATTTCAACTTTTTCCATGTGATATTTCTAGTTATAAAAAGATTTCTGTGGATTAAGTAATTTTAAGCTGTATGAATATCATTTACTGCATTAGCTATAATGAAATTTTTAAACAAAATTTCAACAGAAGTGCTGTAAGCTATTGTTTTTTATGGCATTCTTATACATTTCTCTGTTAACTGGGATTTAATTGATTGATTGATTACACGGTGATTTCACGGCAGGGCAGTCTTTAGTTATTCCTAACACTGCAGCCCACTGGGCCTATTGTGTTATTCCTACCTTGATTTCATTTTACTCAAACAGGTTAGTTCCCTCGATTAGGTTTAGAAGCCTATTTGGTAAATCTTTCTACACTGGTAAACCAAATGCACTTTGCATAGCAACCCTACGTTGACTTATTGCTACGCATTCAAAGATTAAATGAGAGTATGTTTCCTCCTCCTGCTTACAGAATCTGCGTAGGGGTTCACCTTTATAGATCCCCATCTTGTGCAGGTGAGCTTTTTAACAGCCATGTCCTGCTAATAGACATGTTACTGGCCTATGCTGAGTCATGCTTAGTGCAAGTAAGTCAGCAGTTAATCGTTGTGGCGGTCATTCCATCATACGTTTGCTGTGACTTTGTCCAGCTACATCGTTCCAATTTAGTTTGTGTTGTTTTGTAATCCACTCATTAATTGCACCACGTACCGCACTCTTTGTGATACCTAGAACTGGCTCTAGTCCGGTAAATTTCAGTTGGGAACCCTCCTTCTCTGGCTGGTCTGCAGTTTCATTGCCCGCTATACCCCTGAGTCGCAACACCCAACCATAACCTTGTTGTTTCTGGCCAGAACAGTTAGGTTTTGCAGACATTTCCATACTAGTTTGGAGGCTATATTATAAGATGCTAGAGCCTTTAAGGCTGCTTGATTGTGCTTGAGAATACAGATCGCCTTCCCTCACGGTTGGCGACGCAGATTCTCTAACGCGCAGGTTTATCACAGTTGGTGTCTAACTATGTACGAGTTTTGGGTGTGCGATTTTCTCCCTTCACCATTTTTTCACTCATCCCAATTCAAGAAAACTTTGAAGGGTTTATCGTAGGAAATCCTGATGATTGCTATGTCACTGCCCATTTCAAAGATTGGGTTTCTTATTGTTATTTCTACTCTGCGAACAGGTATGGGATTTCTCTGAAGAGCTACTGCTTCTCCATTTTCTATAAGAAATAGTCGAATGGCATCAAGAACAGATTTTTGCATTCTTTGAGAATTTCTTTCTCTATTTTTCACGCTGGGCAGTGCAAGTTGTTGAGATAGTAACTGAAGCAAATTTCTGCGTTTTTCTTTATGTGTACATCATTCCGAAAATCTTTGGGAAAATACTATAAAGGCATTTAGGGCTGCTATGTATAAGATTTCAAAATAAATTCTTAGGGTCCACCGTCTTGTACCTAGAAGAGAAGGGTATGTGTCATTTTGTCCCCAGTATCCACAGCACCTTTAGTGACATTGTAGTGCAGATTTATGATTGGTTTTTCGTTCTTTTCTTCGTTAGCCAATCCCGCGTCGTTGAGTTGTGTTGATAACAAGGCAATTTTATACAGGATCATATTCAATTATTTTCATTAGTCTACAAGATATTGACATTTTTTTGGAAAATTTTGACATTTTGCTCTCTTTAGAAAAATGCCATTATTTCGATAACGGAAAAATATAACATTATGAAACTTAACAGAACGTTAGAAGCATCTCCTATGATGACAATAAACAGATGTAGACTTTAATACTTTATACAGTGCGTTCTAGAAATCAGTGTCTTTTTGAAACAATTAAAATGCGAAAATCTTAATTTTTTAAAATTATAACACTATATTTTTATGGGTTAGTTGAAAGCGAACTTTGATTATCTATTAGTTTGAATAAAGCGTGTATGTAGTTAAAATGAACGATTTTAGAGATATTTCAAATTATTTCGCATTTCTGTGTCTTGTTATGTAAGGTGTGCTCTTTAAAAGAAAGTTTCTCTCTCGTGTTATTGCGGCTGTTTGGTAAACTTTTATGTATCCTCAAAGAACAAAATAACATTTGGTCAGATCGGGTGACCTTGATGGCCAAAGCACTGGACCTCCTCTGCCAATCCATTTATTATGAAGTGCATTATTTAGATGATTTCGGACATTTATAGAGAAATGGCATGCGACTACAAATTCGTTATTATATTAAGAGGAAGGGTGTCTAGAAGATCTTCTAATTCATTCTTTATGAACGCTAGATAATTTTCTCCGCTGACTGTACTATTAAAGAAATATGGACCAAGTAACAGGTTGCCTATTATTCCTCTCCATACATTCAAAGACCAACGATGTTGGTAATTCACTGTTATAAAATGAAGATTTTTGCGGTCAAAATATAAAAATTTGTGTCTATTAACGTAACCGCTTTTATGGAAAGTCGCTTCGTCGTCCGTGAATAAAATATAATTATGAAAACCTGGTTCTTTCCGTTCTCTATTTAACATTCACCGGTAAAAGCCGAGACGACTTTCAAAATCATTCTCAGACAATTCCTGTAAGTAATGTACATGGTAACCATGAAATTTGTGTTGACGTAAAATCCGTGAAGTGGACATATGGCTTATTCGTAATTGTGATCCAATTTTTCTTGTACTAGTATGGGGATCCTCGACTGACATAGCAAGTACTGCAAATTGATTATTTTTATTTGTTAAATAATAATAAAATTGGGTTCTTCTCACATTAACATTTTTATTGATCTCTCTACATGTTTCGGCCAATGGCCATGTTCGACTGTTTTTTTTACTTCCAATTTGACTAATCTCCTGAAGATGGCCATTGGCCGAAATATGTAGAGAGATCAATAAAAATGTTAATGTGAGAAGAACCCAATTTTATTATTATTTATCAACTTGGCGCTCACATATGGTCAATAATGAAACAATTTTTATTTGCAACTAGTTTGGCACGTTTATATTCTACATGTCCCGTTGGTTCAAATCCATCCCGAAGTCTTTCAAAGACTACAGGTTCTGGATGTCACTTTATATCAATTACGTTAACGTACCTTCATATTTTAAATATAAGTACAAATTTAAAACACACGTATATTTACAAACATGTCAGCACAGCAGACAAATAGTAAATATAGTTCAAATTTAACATTTTTATTCAATGCTTGATCTCTAAATTTTCTTTTAAAGAACACGGCTACATAGCAACATACAAAAATGAGAAATAATTTGAAATACCTTTAAAACCATTGATTTTAACTACACACATGCTTCACTCAAACTAATAGATAATTAAATTTCAGTTTCAACTAACTCATAAAAATATAGTGTTTCAATTTGAAAAAATGAAGATGTTCGCAATTGTTTCAAAAAGGCACTGATTTCTAGAACACTCTGTATAACGTATTTAAGTCTACATCTGATTATTGTCATCATAGGAGATGCTTCTAATGTTATGTTAAGTTTCATATTGTAATATTGTTCTGTTACCGAAATGATGGCATTTTTCTGATGAGGGCAAAAGGTCAACATTTTCAAACAAATGTCAATATCTTGTAAACTAATGAAAATAATTGAATATGATTCGGTATAAAATTGTCTTAAAATTCCTCGGGCAATACAAAAATGTGATAATATATAGGATGTTCCTTTTAAAAATGTAAAGATACTGATGGTTATGGGTAAACTAAACACCCTGTATACCGTAGAATAATTTTACGTTATAAATTTCGTAAAACTAAACAGCTTTTGTATTTAAATATTTGCTGTATTGTGCATAAAAATGGAGATATGGAAAAATATTGCACAATTGTTACACCCTGTATATCGTTCCATTAAAAAAAAAACATAGGTTTGACATGCCACTGGAATACGGAACGTCACTGATGACGAAAAATATTTTAGAGACATGGTGATTGTAATTATGGACAATTTTGCTCTTAGACTTTTTTCGATATAATGTATGATAGAGGAGCTACGGGTCCGAGGCATCTTAGGTGCTATACCCTGTGATACCCTATTTGATAGTAAATTTGACATCCTTCAAAATACATTAGTTCTCGTCCAGTCGTGCAGTATTTCAACCAAGAATTTCCAGAAAAGTCGATAGGAAGGTTATCAACATTACCATCGCCATCTCGCTCGCCTGATCTAAATCTTTTGGATTATTCTGTATGAGGTTGAAACGTACGGTGTATTCGGAGAGGCCGTTTGATAACCGAGAAGATTTGCAGAACAGAATTAGGGAAGCGGTAACATAATTAAACAATAATCCCAATTTGCTGCTAAACGTCGTCACGTTAAAACAAAATGATAACATTTTTTTGTACTATCAAGTATTAAAGAGTATTTTTGTTGTTTAAAGTGGTATTTCATTTGTTATGACGAGCAAATGAGTTTTAAGGAAAGCACAAACTTTTACAAAGAATAATATTCTTTTATACACATGTGTGCACAGTCATCGAAAAAGATACGAGAATGTTTAATTATACAACTTTAATTTTCTTTTCTTTTTACAAATCCTACATTTACTTATTGGTATAGATTTATAAACCTATGCACCTATTACAGTTTGCACAATATGGCACCATAAACTCTACACAATTTGGCCGGGAATGATGTCTTCTTAAAGAAATGCTCTCCATTAGAAAGTCGCTGAAGTCATCATATCTGGGTTCTGGTTTAAATCATTTTTGGCACAGGAATACAATACTTTGATGTTTGCTGTCACATAAAAAATAATAGCCTTCTATGGGGACGGTGCATTGTAGTGATCCACACATTTTATTGTTGCTGTTACTGAATGAATGATTTTTATGATTGCCATGTATATACATACATACATTTATCAAATTTAGGTGTGTTTTACAACGTGACTAACCTAGTTATAAGTTTTGGCGGGAATGTCTATCTTAACAACAAATATCTTTCTTATCTTGACTAACATGCAGCGTCAGGTTTACTTATCAAATACTAGTTCATTATTTATTTTGCAATTCCGGTAATGAACAATCCACAACGCTCTGTTATATTGTACGATGTTATAATTATCTCTTCATTTATGATTATTAGTGTACATACTAGTATAAATATACTAGAGGAGGCTCGGCCGTGTTGTATCAAAACATATTTGTCTAATTATACATTATAATATTGAAGTAATACTCTATTGTTAGGTAGTACAAATCTAAATATAGTAGCCTGTAAGTGTAACGCTGCATCAGCTTTTTCGAGCATCTGCAGGTAAGCGCAGTGACGACGCGAAGATACATATAATAAATACATACATATATAGCTAAGAAGAAAGATTACAATATCTACCGTACATTCATTAAAACTAACAATTATCGTAACCATAACCGTACATTGATTCATTTCTTGACGTTCCAGATTAATAATAATGTATCGTACTCTTTTCTACGAAATTGAGGAAACGAGTAAATAAAGTTATTCAAAGGATTAGCGTTCATTTTCGATAGCACTGCTAACTGATATGTATTAACCAACAGCTAATATTCACGCATTCCTAGAAGAAATAATATATTTTAACGCATACACACACACACACACACTGACAATGACCACAGTCATACGTCATTCGTTTTAATAACGAATGACGTATGACTGTGGTCAAGGTCGCGCGCCCTAACTCCGTAGCCGTACGAATTACAAAAAAAGGACGTTAATTTCTGATCATACCCCATTGCGGCTCCCCAAACCCTATTCGGTGCCGGGGAGGGCCATCTGAGCCCCTCGCGCAAACAGATTCGAGTTGCATAAATTCTAAGAATTCCGATTTTGCGATTGCATCATCCCGGACATCTGCTCTGGCGATTACGTCATCGGGGTGTAAGGAGGCCTTCTCCTCGGGGGCCGAAGGGGGGCCTCTAGCGCCATCTAGTACGTAAAAAGGGGCCACCAGCGCCATCTTGCATCCAAAAGAGGTCAGCAGCACCATCTATTATCTAAAGGAGGTAAGCAGTGCCATCTCCCGGGCAATGAACAAACCTCTAGTGTGTGCTTTATACAGCGTGTCCACGGGCGAGTGATGAGTCATCGGGTGGTCGTATACAGATGAAACAGCCGTCCTATAGTCGGGGCATCGTATATCGGAACTATTCGGGAATAGAGAAGTAGAGACCGCACGGTTGTATTCTGTTCAATACATATGCACAATACAATAATTGTTTGCTTATTCTCAAAATTTCTATAAACTTTATAAACGAAACAGAAGCTTTTGGTAAAAACATAGATGATGAACTCGTCACAAATAAGAGAAGCAATTACACACGCAACGCAAAGACAATAATTTATGTTCATAAATAAATTGAAAAAAACATTCTAATAAACACTTTTCCATAAGCTATCCCTTGATCTTCTAATATAGCAGCCTTAAATTTAGAATTCATTTAATAAAAACTGTTCTAGTAAAAAAAAGTAGAAATAACGCAAAAACTATTCTAAAACTTAAATAATGTATTTCCTTAGAAAAGTAAACCACAAACGATATTTTTGTAACAATAATAATCGTATATTTACGATAGCATGAATTACTTTATCTCGCTAATACAATACAACTGTGCGCTGTTGAATTAAGTCTACTAATGCACCCCTACTTCTCTACTCCCGAATGCTTCCGACATACGATGCCCCGACTATAAGGGGACTATTTGATCTGTATAGTGCCTGGCTTATACAGGTTGTCCACGAGAACTGGCTGCGTTGATGCGCCTATAGCCTTACTACTGTTCCAAGTACTTCGTTTAAGCATGTGTTTATTTATAATAATATTGAAGGTATAATTATTAGAACAATTTTATGTATTGAAGCCACCCAGCAAACAAAATTCAAATTTCGCGCAATTATTTTTAGTAACTACAACATAATCGTATAAAAAGAACTATTAATCTGAAACAAATTTATAGGTCATTTCATGTTTCAGCGTTGAAGTTACTAAAAATAATTGTGCGAAATTTGAATTTTGTTTGTTGGGCACTGTTGCCCATTTCAGTATCAGTGTTGATAATGGTAGTGATAGCTGCGTCGACGCTATTTTCAGTAGTACTAGAGCCAGAAGACTCGTTCAGACAACTTTGCGCATCCAATAAATATTTTGAGTGAGTAGCGTGTTGGTTTGCAGTAATATCGTGATTTATTTGGAAATGATTATTTTTCGAAAAATTGAAAAATCTCAAAAATTCTTAATTTTTAATATAGGACATGCTACATGAAATTCACTCAAAATTTGATGAAAAATTTAAAAATAAAATAAAAAATACCATGTTTCAGTTTAAATAAGCGGGAAGGTATGTATTTCCGGTATACCGGAAGTAGATCATTCATGAAAATATTACATTTAAAATCAGCATTATCGACAATGTAATGTGGTAAAATTTTACATTTCGTCTATGGCTGCATTCTTAAAAGTCCTTAATCAAACCTCTTTGTGTAATAATAGAAAAAATTAAGTACCTATGATAGAAAAAAAATTAAAAGATTATATTTAATGTAATTTCATTAAAAAATCTATTAAAACAATTTAGCCGTTTATTGCATTTTGATGCATATATGGAACAATAAAGAAATAGTCAGAGAAATAGTTCGGTGGAAACCTCAGCAAATTCTTTAGGAAACGGCGGAACAGCGATGAAAGAGAGTCAGATCTAAAACTATACATTCAATGAATTTTATCAAAATAGCAGCGCATCATCTGACTGCACAAATAACAATTGTAAAAAGAACAACTGTACTATACAAAGAAAACGTAGTATTATACCAAATAGATTTATAACTGAAAAATTGAGGTGTTTTATCTCTGAGAACTTCGAATCAAGTTTCCAACTCCTGATTTTGATGGTATTGTACGAAATTTCTCAAGTGTGCATATTGTGTGGAATAAAACTAATAGCGCAAATCTTAATCATTTTACATTTATCCAATATCATATAGTGAGAACCAGCTAAACATTTTCACTTACAAAACCCAATTCAAAACTACCTTGGTTTAATAGTAAAAATAGATCGCTAAAGTGCTAAAATTTTGCCGCAAGGAAAAAACGCATAATGAGAATTAGACTGAAAGATTACTACTTGGAATATGTAAAATCTATGTACGAGTATTACTAGCTCCAAACTGATCATCAGAAAAATGATTTCAGTAAGCCCTTCGTCTTTTATATGCTTTTTCTGGTGAAAAAATAGGAATTTCATCATTACAATTAGAGCTGTGCCAGTTACAGGCAAATGTAATTAACTTTTTTACTAGATAGATACATATTTCAAATACTTGTAACTGAAACTAGTTGCCTTGAAAGTATAATGTAACTGTATTCGTTTTACAGTTACTTCCCCAAATACTTGTGTTACTGTAATTGCAGTATAAGCAGTTCTTCTGTGATATATACGTAACTGAAACTTTTGGTAAAAACAGTTTGTTTGATAAACTCAAGTAAATATATAATTTGTAAAAGAGGACTCTTTCTGTCTGGATTAAACTTTTTTGACTTATAAGCATTAAATTACATAAATATATGACAAAAGAATATTCTTTGTTTGTTTAAAATGTTTCTTTTTGCGTGTAGAACAGCTTGACAATAATTTTCAATAATTAATTATCTTTAATAATAATAATTCAAGCCTTAGCATCCTCCAACAGCTTACCTCAACTACACGGGACAGCATTGTCTATTATTATTACACCCTACTGTAGTATTCATAACATGTATAATATATGACACGGTATGTGAGATGGCACAGTAGGGACGATAACAACACGAGTAGTGACAGTCAGCACGCCATGCTCGGTACTGTAACATATTGTATCACGCAATTCAAAATATAGTTATCGTATTCTTGTGTTGAGTATTATTATTAGTATCTAACGTTCAATCAATAACACAGTCTCTAACTGAGCGGTTAGGACACGACATTTGGCGACGAGTTTTTTTAAAACCCACAAGTTTCAAATATGAACATGTTACCCAGCATACCACCATTGGATATGAGGTCGGACATTGGAAACATCGGAGAAAGATGGGCAAAATGGATACAACGATTAGAAAATTATCTGGTAGCAACAAACGTTACAGATGAAAATCGAAAGACAGCCATATTACTACATCTGATAGGTGAGGACGCTTATGATACCTATATGTCATTACCTGAAATTCCTGAATCAGATCCTTCCTTAACATCTCCTTTTGAAATTGCAAAACAGAAATTAAAAGCATATTTTGAGCCTAAAGTGAATGTAGACTTTGAGACATTTAGATTTAGGGATGCAAAACAAATGAGTGGTGAAACAATAGATCAGTATTATACCAGACTTCTAAAACTTTCAAAATCATGTAAGTTTACAAATGCAGACAATGAAATAAAAGGTCAAATTATTTTAAACACATGTAACAAAGAACTAAGGAAATATGGTTTAACGGAACAGCCCGATCTCACAAAGTTACTTAACAAGGCACGCTCATTAGAAACAACAACAAGTCAACTCAATGAAATTGAAAACAAGCAAACACAAGGAGCCTACAAAGTATCCAAGGAGTTAAAACAAAAACACACACACAAAACAAGGAAGACGTGCAAGAACTGTGGCAACAACTGGCATATCGAAGGAAAAGACAGGTGCCCTGCGAAGAATGTTAAATGTCATAAGTGCAGCAAGGTTGGTCATTTTGCAAAGGTATGTCTCTCAAGTAAATTTCTTAATCAAAACAGATACGATAAGAAAGTTAAAGTAAATCTCACTAAACACAACAGTGATGACTCATCAGATAGTTCATTTTGTTTAACAAACAACTTAGTCAGAAACATGCCTGTAGTAACGATCAAGGTCAATGAAGTACCATTAGAATTTATTATAGATACAGGGTCATCAGTAAATGTAATCAGTTATGAGACATTTAAGAAATTACCAAATATAAATGTAAATAACACTGTTACACCAATTTACTCATATAATTCAAAATCAAGTCTAGCAACCCATGGAAAATTTAATGGAACCTTAGTATACAAAAACAAAAAATTAGATACTGAAATAATTGTTGTTAAGGGTGATGCAGAATCACTGATGAACTACAAGACAGCCGAACAACTGGGTCTAATTAAATTAGTCTATAAAAATAGCTACCACAATACAATAAATCACATATCTGTTGAAACAGAATATCCTGAGTTACTAAAAGGGGTAGGTAAATTAAAAGATGTTCAGGTAGATTTATACATAGATGATAGCGTTATACCAGTTGCTCAAACACATCGAAGAATTCCTTTTCATTTAAGACCAAAGGTAGAGCAGGAAATAGAACGTTTGTTGAAGGAAGACATAATTGAAAAGGCAAGTGGTCCCACACCTTGGGTATCCCCTGTGGTAGTTGTTCCAAAACCACAAAACAAGGAAGAAATAAGAATTTGTGTTGATATGCGAGCCGCGAACAAAGCTATAAAAAGAACACGTAACATAGCACCTACAACAGATGATATAATTGCACAATTAAACGGTTCTACAGTTTTCAGCAAAATTGATTTAAGATGTGGATATCACCAGATTATGTTGTCAGAACAGTCCCGAACCATAACAACATTTGCAACTCATGTAGGTCTTTACAGATATAAAAGACTTAGTTTTGGCATTAACGCAGCAGCGGAAATATTTCAAGATATTATTAGGCAAACCTTGCTAGAATACCACAAGTATTAAATATCAGTGATGACATCTTGATATATGGTAGAACACAGGAAGAGCACGACATGAGTTTAAGAAAAGTATTAAATATTCTGAAAGAAAAACACTTAACAATCAATCTTTCGAAGTGCGTTTTTAATAAAGCAGAGGTAAAATTCTTTGGATATTTATTTACGAAAAACGGTATTTACCCAGATCCACACAAGGTAAATGCGATACTAGATCTTGAGGAACCCAAAACACCTACAGAAGTAAGAAGTTTTCTGGGCATGGTGAATTACATTGGAAAATTCTTACCCAGGTTGGCATCTTGCACAAAAAATCTTCGGGAACTCACATTCAAAAATAAAGAATGGGTTTGGAATGAGCTACATCAAGAAGAATTTGAAACAATCAAACAGCTAATCAAGAAGGCTGATAAAATAACTTATTTTGATCCAAACAAAATAACTCATTTGTATGTCGATGCTGGTCCGCATGGCCTGGGAGCGATGCTGCTACAAGAGTGTGAAAACAAATTCTATGTAATTGCGTATGGAAGTCGTACGCTAAACGAGACAGAAAAACGATATAGTCAAATAGAGAAGGAAATGCTAGCCGCAGCATGGGCCATGGACCATTTTAAACTGTATTTACTTGGTAATATTTTTGAATTACATACAGACCATAAGCCATTGGTGCATATTTTCAAAAATTCAACGAAAACACCAAGTGCCAGAATAGAAAGACTAATATTAAAAACCCAAAGATACAATTTTGACATCAAACATCAAAAGGTTCATTAAATCCTGCAGACTATTTGAGCCGCCATCCGCTACAAGACACAGAGAAAGACAAAACAAGAAGCTACCTGAATTTCCTAATAAGTAATAACTTACCGAAAAAGATCACAGAAGATGAGGTTAGGAAAGAGACGCATACCGACCCAGGTCTACAAACTTTAACGAGAGCGATTAGAGGAAACGAGGAATTATGGAAGACCAACGCATTAAAACCATTCGCACATCTCAAACTAGAACTAACAGTACATAAGAATAGTTTTGCGAGGAACTCGGATCGTTATCCCAAAAAGTCTACAACTAAGAACCATTGAATTGGCGCACAGAGGACACCAAGGCATTGTTCGTACAAAACAGATGATACGATCAAAGGTATGGTTTCCTAATATAGATAAAACAACCGAGAAGCTGATAAAGTCATGCGTTACATGTCAAGCAGTTGACAATGCCAAACATAGAGACCCCATATGTGTAAGACCATTACCAGGTACACCGTTCGAAAATATTGATGTAGACTTTGCTGGTCCATTCCCAAATGGAAAATACATATTTATAGCTGTTGACGAATATTCCAGATTTCCGATTGCCGAAGTTGTAAACTCCACTAGTTTCGTACATATACAACCGATTCTAGAAAAAACATTTGCCTTGATGGGAATTCCGAAAGTACTACTATCGGATAATGGCCCACCTTTTAACGGCATTGCCATCAAGGAATTTTTAGATACCTATGGCGTTAAACATAGAAAAATAACGCCTTATTGGCCGGAGGCAAATGGAATCACTGAACGATTTGTAAAAACCTTAAAAAAATCATTAATTTGTTCCCAATTGGACAACGTTAAATTTGGTTCTGAACTACAGCATTTTCTGTTAACTTACCGGAGTACACCGCATGCCACCACGAAAAAAACACCTTATGAACTTGTTTTCAAACGAGAAATTAACAATTTGCTGCCGTCAATATCCACCACCGAAAACAATGGAAATGTATCCAAAGAGGAAGAACAACAACGTATGAAACATAAAACATATGCGGACAACAAGAGAAAAGCAAGACCTCACAACTTTAAATTAGGTGACCAAGTATTATATAAGATACCAAAAGCAAATGCTTTGACACCGGCATATGACCCAAACCCATATACAGTTATTGAAATCAAAGGTACACAAATTAGTGCAAAGCGAGAAAATCACACCATAACCCGAAACGCATCTTTCTTCAAGCATTTTGTGAAACCTGACTCAGACCCTATTATTCCCAGCTTAAAACCTTCCACATACATAAATCCGCCTCTACAAGTATCACCTAGTATGAACTTGAACGAAGAACCTGAAGATTCAGCCCAAGACAGAAATGAAGATACCAAACAACATCGAACGAGAAGACGCCCACAGTACCTCGAGGATTACGTATGTGATTCTGATTCTCTAAATGAAGCAGGAGAGGAAATGTAGTATTCATAACATGTATAATATATGACACGGTATGTGAGATGGCACAGTAGGGACGATAACAACACGAGTAGTGACAGTCAGCACGCCATGCTCGGTACTGTAACATATTGTATCACGCAATTCAAAATATAGTTATCGTATTCTTGTGTTGAGTATTATTATTAGTATCTAACGTTCAATCAATAACACAGTCTCTAACTGAGCGGTTAGGACACGACACCTACGACCAGGGATCGATTTAAGATGTCACCTTTCCGCTTTTATCATGGAATTTGGAAAACAACAGAAATTCAAATTTGAGAATGCCGAGAATCACGACAACGCGTAGGGCTGGAGTGATTTAATTGTCAAATTGACACGAGTTGAAGTCGTTATGCAGGAAGTATGAGTGAAATTATCGATAAATTCAAAGCTCTAACACAGTTGCTGTAGTATTCATGTTTTCTATTTTGATACAAATATATTGTCATGTTATGTCATTTCGATCATTTCCATCAAAATTCAAAAAGGAATGACATTGTCAAAATTACACGTACAACGTACACACAAAAGTTACCGTGATTTGAAAAATAATAATAAAAAATAGAAGGTGGTCAAGAAAAACCAGAGAAGAGGACATTTTGTTGTTTTTGAAAAAGTGGAAAAAGAGAAGTGAAGTGAAGAAAAAAGGTTCTTTTTAAAAGAAAAGAAAGACATAATAAAATAGAAAGGTAAAAGCTTGAAAAGAAGATTGGAAATTAGAGAGACAGGAGAAAGAGAAACGTTTGAGAATTGGAAGAAAAAAGATTTGAATTGATTTTGGAAAATGACGGATGAGAAAATATAAATAATATTTTGGATAAGATTGAAAAGTGAGAAAAGGAAAAGAAGAAAGAAAGGAGTAGACGAAGAAGAAAAGATTCAAAGAAAAGAAAAAGAAAAGAAGTAGAGGCAGGAACAAAGTGTTTCATCGATAAGAATATTTACATTTTACACATAAATAATTAAGTTAAGAGAGGGTGGGTTTTAAAATTATTAGTGTAAAGTGTTTAATATATGTTTTCTTTTTTATTCCATTTGATTTTAAATATTGAACACTGCTCAACACATATATCTAATACGTCAAATTAAGACAATAAATTTTAAATACTGTAGTGCTGGTTGTCTATTCATAATTTCCTCTCACCCCTCTTGCGATGACATCCATCATATAGTAATGACATGTTCAGGTACATTAAATTGCACATGTATATGTATATAATTTGTGCATAAATGACATACGAAGAAACAGAAACGTAATAGGAAGACACTGCATGTATAATAAAGACAATGTGGAGTGTTTGTGGATTCAGAAGAGGTATGTACCTACATATTCATACAAGTTATCCTCATTTGTTGATTCCTTCGTTTTAATATAATTTTATTATGTCGTATGTACCGTCGTTTGTTTAATTAATTATCTTGTTTTTACATACCCTAAATAACGTTTTCTGTGTTGGGTTTCATACCAAACTGATTCCCAACAGAAAGTAATAAAAGAGAATCGGGGATTTCTAAAAGTTATAATTCAGCCACGGCAATTACCAATGATAAATAGAGAATCACAATTGTTACTTAGAAAAATCAAAAGAGGAAAAGACTGTATGCTTATAGTTTATATGTATATCTTAGAGAAGTTATGCTTCTTTCTGAAAATCAGTTTTCGCTGCATTTTTGTAATTAGTTTCTGCATTACGTATATTTTACCATACGGATACATCAATCTAAAATTTAAGAGCATATCTAATCAGATGACACGATAACGATTACTAATATACAACATATAGTATTCGAGACAGTATTAAGCAAAGTTTAAAGGGACTGCTACTCCAATGTCAAATTGCAGTTTACTATCGTATAAATAATGAATATTTTGAGATGCTATCCGTGTTGAAAGTAACTTGCAACCATGTTTATCTAGCCATCTCCATTGCAGCATGGACAATCGTAAGTATACATATGTAATTCTTCATCGATGTACAAAAGATATTTACGTATTATTAGATTATTGTTCATTGCAAAGAAATTTGTCTCAATAATTCATTTTTTTTATGTGACACATAATTTGTGTGGTCTGATATTCTCTTTTGTTATATAAATAACAGTTGAATTTCAAAATATTAGTTTAGTTTAAGCGAAACGATGAAACTAAGTAAATAAAGACATACAATGTGTAGTTTCTGTAAACAACATTATGCCAACTACATAGTTTATGTTAACAACCAAGATATTACATTTTAGAATCATTTTTACAAATTATCATTATCATTTATTATAAGCAATAAGTAGTACGTGCTTACGTATGTATTCGCAAATTCATTCGCGGATATTAATCATAATTGTAAGCATTTACAATGATAAATATACATATAAGCACTATATTCCCGTTACATTATTAGACAATTACATTATATGTATATCTATAAAATCTATTTCAATATCTAGATTAAAAAGTATAAACACCGGCGCGTTTGTTTATTGTTAATTGTATACAGGGTCTTTTACGAAACCCGTTAATTAGAAAGTTTAGGAAATCTACTATTAGTACAATTCTGAAATTTTGAAAGTTCCATTTGTGGTATTGGTTCTACTGTTTTAAAATATCTTCAGCGAAATCTGACTTCCGGTTATACCAGAAATAAATAGCAACTTTGTTATTTTAAATAAAATGGTATTTTTTTAATGAAATCGATTCTACGCATTATTTGCAAATATTCTATATTAGGGTACCCTATCCCCAAATTCAACTGTTTCTAAGATATTCACAAATTTTCTAAATATTTAGCTATTGCACCATCTTAAAGAAAAATTAATATTGTGAAACCCTTTGAAGCGTGAGGTGCTAAACTTCTGCAAACGAAAGTAAAGGGTCATAGATACTGAGAACTGTTATAACTTTCAACAAAATTTATACAGGGCCTGCAGAAATTAGCGACCAATTTAGATAGCTTCAAACATTCAGAATCCTTTTTTTTCAAATTGCACATAGTAGTTTTTATTGCAGCACGTGATTTAGTAAGACATTCTACATCGATTCGTATTAAGGTCTGATATACCTATTTTTATTAGTTTTTGGGTTATTAGGAATTATTGGTTCCAGCTACGGAAAGTATACTGCTATTTTTTCTCATAGTTAGCTATGAAAATAAAATATTTCGATGAGAGTTGTCAAATGAGCGACACCAAATTTTCGCAAAAGTCATTTCTTTGAAATTTTATCCCACGTAGTTTGGGTAATACCCAAATTTCCAAATGTTCTTTGTTAATTGTTTTCCACATTCTATTCATAGTCAACCATATATATTCGATAGAATTTAAATCCGGTGATCTAGGTGGTCAAACCTGATTGTGAATGTAACACTTAAAGAATTGTTCCTTTGTAAAGACAAAGGAATAACTTGAATAAACTTAAAATTATTATAAATAATAAAACCCCAAATAAATTAATATTGTAAAAATGCGTCAAGGGCAGAATAAAATCGTATGCGATCGTATATTGCTTTTCAGATTTTAACCAAAGTTTCCACTAGAATTCAATGACATATCATGATAATTTATTCGCTATTCACAAAAATAAATACTCTATAATTTGAAAAGTAAAACAAGTGTTTAAAGAAATAGTTGCTTCTCTTGTATCATGTGCCGGGAAACCGTCTTGTTTAAGACAAATTTGATTGATATCGAATTTCATTGATTGGCATAGAATTGACATTGAATTTCTGGGACTGTTTGGCAAGTAGTACAGCTTAAGAAGCCGCTACAACTAGCACCCACCAGACAAAAAAATGTTTTGGTAGGGACTGGTTAGGTTCTCTTAAATATTTGTGTGATAAACTCCACAGTGAGAAAAATAATCTTAATATACTGTATAGCTAAGAAAAGTATAATAATTATAGGTGAATTTTTATTTATTTTAATTTACTTGGTGTAACTGCTCTTGGTAAACTTGTTTTTCTATTAATGGTCTGCTAAGATAGGTGACCTATGCTATATTTTTAAGTACATAGTTTAATAATTTTTGAAAATAATGTCACTTTCAACTAACTTATAAACGAAAAGCTAGTATACTGTAGTGTAAGAGTAATAGTAAATGAATTAACCAGCTAAAGTAAAATGAGTTGTCAATAATTCTCATTACACAAATTAATTGAAGTATCGGACACGTTCGTAATATAATCGGATCGTGCACCTGCGCATGAGTGCCTTAGGACATGACAATGCATATTTTATTGGCTATACTGGCGTGATACTGATGGCTATACGTTTGTCTCGTCTGTTTGGTAGCAGTACATTCTGATAATTTGGTTCATCAAGTAATCAATACATCCATTTAAGTTATAACTTCAGTTCTAGTATTTCAACAAAGATGAACACTATAGAGAATTTATGAAAGAAATGGAAGTTAGTAGAATATTATCCATTAAGGGCCGGTTTTACAAACCTAGAATAAAGCAAGTATAACGTTATTGTCGGGATAAAGTGTTAGCACTCGCTAACACTTCTTCTACCAACACTTCTACTACTTAGAATAAAGCAAGTACATTTTATCCCGAGAATATAACCTTATACTTGCTTTATTCTAGGTTTGTAAAACCGGCCCTTAAGTGAACTGATAGTCTATTACTAATATATTTTTATATTGAAATAAATACCGTTATTTGTCCTTAATATAATTGAACATTTGCTTTCAATAGTTGACTATATTTACCGGTACTGTACTAAATCTAAATATACTTGTTTGATGAAAACGCGTTTACTTAAATTTAATATACAGTATATTAGTCCCAAATAGTATACAAATTTTTATTAAGTTTTAGTGAATTTTTATTTACTTTTAGTAAACATTTTTCTCAGTGATGAGCTTGTTTATATCCTAAATACTTCTTGAGTTCCTCTCTGCTCATCGCTTTTATTGGCTGTTTGTTCTTTCCAGTGATTATATCTATATGGTACGTTTTATTCTTCTGGTTGGTTTTTATAATACCTGCGGTAGCGTTTGTATATAACTTCACAATGATCTACAAGTGCACTGCTTATCTTCTGCTGTTTCTCTTACTCGTCTAAGATATTTGTTAGCGGGTTTAATGTCATATAGAACCACAATGCGCCCAAGGTGTCTCCTTGAAAGATTCCTGTTCGCATGGGTATGTACTCGCTGTACAAGTTATTTTTGTATTTCTTTGAATACGATGTTACCATAGAATGTACAATTAATTGTTCCTTACTTTCTCTACGTTATCTCTATACGAAAAGAGTACATGAGTAGTAGTAGTAGTACAATAACTGTCTCATTGCTGTCGGGTATACTAATAACTAAGGTTATTCTCTATGAATACCTTATGTATGTATATTCGTAACTTGTACAGTGGCCAGCTTTTAAATCGACACCACCGCAAGCTAAAGTCGACCTTATCTACTAATAATAATATCTACTATAAATCCTAACTGAAGGCCACACAATGTAACCCCTCTACATTGTTATTAAGGTTTAGGAAATTCCGTAACGGTATCGATTATGCTGCTGTCATGTACATCTCGGTAACTTTAAATTGCCGACCAGATTTGTCAATTGTATTTATTATTCCTGTTGAGAAATTGCATTTTTGTAGGTTCAATCATTTATTCATGTATATGGGCTCATGCATATACAATGGTGGAGAGATTGCAAAATCTATGGTAAACCTCAACATCACTATTTAACTATACTCTTTGGTAAGTTTTAGTGTAGATACTTTTATTGCTAATGAGACTGAAAATGAGATTCACATTATTATTTGCTTCCGATTGTACATACAGAAGTTTCTATTTTTATTACACGATTATTATTATCTATTATTTAATTACACGAAGTTTATTAAAAGAATCGATTTTAAATATTACAACAATGTTAAATGATTACTAAAATGCATTAACTCTCGCTGAATGGATTACTGTGATATTTTTTTGTTTGATTTAGGTACAACTTTGTATAATTTACAACTAATTTATTTTTTTAAATATGGCGGGAACGATCGGAGCGCTACCTATATACATTTGCATTTTACCTTACCAATGAGTGAGATAGATACATTTAACAGGATCAACTTATTGCCTTGAGTGCGCAGCGAAAGTAGTCTGTGCAAGCTGTACTTCAAAATAAAATAGAAGCATCATGTGCCGTACTTCTATAATGAATAATGATTCGCGTTAACGTGTAGATAGTTAGACAATGCCTGCGATTTAATATGTGTTTTGTATAGTCTTTGTTTAAAATAAACTCCTTTATTTTATTTTTATAAACTAAACACAATACATCTTAACAACTGTCACCTCAGGTCACTCTTATCTATTCTATATTCCTCATGACGCCCACGCCATCTGTTGTTCGTCTAACTTTCTACATTATAACAATATGTAACAAATACATTTTTTCTTCAAACGTCAATAAAACTGACACTTCTCGATAGTCGGCCGCAAAGTGTCACTTTTTTTCCGTTGGAGGTTTACTTTTCACTTTTCCGCCGCCGGCGCCGGAGGGAAAAGTGTTACTATGGCAACGTACATACAAACCAATACAAACACATAATTTCAATGTTGACTGTGTCCACTTGACAGTTTTATGATGAGTTACGATAGAAACAGCTCGTACTTAATCATCGGTCTAAACGTCCAAACATCCTACCAAACCGCTTACCTTCAATAAGATATTTTTGCATAAACTTGCCGACGTTTGAAGAAAAAATAGCATATTTTATGTGGAGGAAAAGTTACTTTTCATGGCTTGCTTTCTATTAGCACACGAGCCCACCATGAAAAGTATCACTTTTCCTCCGTATAAACTAATATAGTACTATTATATTACAAAATGGTAATATTTTGCTAGTGTTTTAGCAACACTGTGGAATCCAAATGCAATACTCTCCGTTTTACAATAGATTTCACAAAATTTGATTACGTTCATATTTTTTCTCAAGAAATCCTCAAATATTATCTAAAAGGAACGCATTTTTTTATTTATAAAGCAGCATTTGTTGATAATTTATTGTTACGCAAAAGAAGTTAAAATACGTTTTATTTTGTGAAAATAAACAATATACCTACTGTTTTTAATACAAGTATTTTTATGAGTACAAATACAATGAAACTGCAAAACCCATATTTTGCTTCAAGCTCGTATTGAATCCATATTGAAAATTAAAATCTGTTTATATAATCTCCCTCTTATAATTTATTGATGTAACATGCAGTTTATATTGGTTTCTTTTATAAGTATGAATTATTCAACATTATCTTGCAATACAAGTGTGTAAAACATAAAATGAAATTTAAGTTATATACAAAAATTTGCGATCGTTTGTGAAAATCTTGAATTCTGAGTGGTTATATCTATGAAGACAATTCCAGGCTACTTTAGGTGGTCAATAAATCTAATGATTATCGCAACTGCATTATAGATAGATCTTTTAATTCCTGATTTATTTCCACTTAGAGGTCAATAAAACAATAAATAATTAAATACCAATTTATTCCATAACATATAATAATATGTTTTCGTTAAATAACTTCTTCAGTGGAAGAAATTGACATTTAATATGTGTCAAATTACTAATAATATAAATATAAATTGCCATGCCTATCAACAAAATTATCTAAAAACAAAGAATTCATTGATATATCGAAATTTAATTATATTCACAAGTAATAATGAAGGAATAATGATTTAATACAACATTAGAAATTGAAATGATTTGAATTATTCGTATATCAATCTATTTTTTGTCAAGCTCTAACAATTCTGTTCAAGGACTAGGGAAAAACATGGCAAAAAAAACCTAGTCAAGAGCTTAAAATTAATAAAATTCAGGCGTGAATTAAATTATTATAAATAACGCTTAAATTATTAATATCCGTTCTAAAATTTACCGCGTTTTCATCTTTTTTAATGTATATCATTTCGTAAATTAATCTTTTTTTATAATTATTTTCCTTTTTTAAAATTTTAGTGTTTTGAAAATCAAAATTATGTCGTCTATCTTTAGAGTGCTTAGATAAAGCAGTTTCAGCGGTGACGAATTTATAACCATCAATACACTGTTACACATAACGTCACAGGGTCATTCACGGAACTGGTTCGTTAGAACTTTTTGCTGTTCTTTAAATTCAACATTTGTATGCCCGTTACAAAAAACTAAATAAAAAATATACCATGCTATTTAAATTAAGAAAGTTGACGTCAACTTCCGGTAAATCGGAAGTGGTACAATGGCGCAAATAATTTTACTGATGAGTCCAGATGATATCAGTTATAACTACAACTTTTCAGAAATGTTGAATTTCAAGAACATCAAAAGGTTCTAACGAACCACTTCCATGAATGACCCTGTATACTCACCAGAATTGCAATAGTGCACTTTTACATGGGAATGCATTAATGTGAGAGTAACCTCCTGGAGTCGTCCATAGCTTATTATCTCAGCAACAGGACGAGGCATTGAGGTCAACAAACGCTGTATGGCTCAGCGCGGAAGGGGGGAGGAGCGGGTAGTCTATTTTAAAATATTAAATTGATTTTTTGCAATTAATGCTTAATGAAAATTGCAAATATTTTCTTTACCAAGTAAAAAGTAAACTATACTATATGCGCTTATGTTTTATGAAATAAACACCAACGCATTTTACTATACAGTGTGTTTCATGAGGAATGGTAGATTCCTGCGTCACTTCACGGCCGTAGTAAGCCGGGGCCCCATCGTGTTGGAAGAATATATTGGCTCTGGTAGCCAAAGGAATATCTTCTAACAGAATTGGAAGCTCATTGCGTAAGAAGTCTAAATATCTGGCCGCCGTTAGACGCTCGGGTAGTACGAAAGGACCAACTTAGTTATTGTCAATCATTCCACAACATACATTTACAGAAAATTTTAACTGAAAATTTGTTACAACACTGGTATGCGGATTATCTTCAGACCAACGGTGATCATTTCGACTGTTATTGATTCCATGACGAGTAAAGGTGGCTTCATCTCTAAAAAGTATAAGAGGAACCAAGCGGCGGTTAACATTTACCCATTCACAAAATTCCAATCTCCTGGCAAAGTCTGTTGGTTCAAGATGTTGTACTGGTTGAACATGGAATGGATACAAGCTACGACTACGCAATGTTCTTCATACTGTTACATGAGGAACACCAAAACAAGCAGAAAGTCTTCTTGTACTGATAGATGGACTGCGTTCTACCGACTGAAGAATTTCTTCAATATCATTCAGAGTTTGCACACGTGCACGTTCAGAATGCATATTTGAACTTGGAACAGCACCGGTTTCATGCAATGTATTGAATGTTCGAGTAAATGCTCGTGAATCTAGTAGCACCCGGTTAGGAAGCTGTATCAGCATATTCTGCATGCGTAAATGTGTGGCATTGTCAACAGCTGAAAAAAAATTGATATTGTATGTTGTTATGTACAGATTTAAATAATAGTTATTTACGATACAAGTGTTAAAAGTGCGATTTTATTTCACGAGTTAAAAGTTTGCGATTTACGAGTGAAATAAAATAGCATTTTTAACACATATATCGTACACTATTTTTTATACAACTGTTTATATTTAATTAAATGAATTAGGATTTCTACAAAAATTTTTGAGATTTTATTACAAAAGTTAAATGTATCATAAGTCTGAGGTGCCAGTAATAGTAACGCACTGATATTTGAGAATTAGAAACGCCAAGAAAGTTTTGTTGACGTTTTTTATTCCCATTACAATAATAAAACTGGATCTTGATGAGATTGATGATGATGCCCAATGAATGAATATTATATAGTAATTGTTGGAATGCTAATGAATGTACATATAATCAATATTTACATCAATAAAGTAACTATCATTAGCGTTATAAACATTTTCGCACTAGTGTTAAAAGTATTTTATAACACGCTTATGTCAGTTTATGTTATAAAACTCAATTTTTAACCCGGTTAGCTTGCGTTCAAAGTGTCACTTTTGCAGACAGTTGTATAAAAACTACTTTATGCATTAACTGCCTGTATCTCAGTTACCTCTGAAAACTAACCACATGTTCAGCATGAAACATTCTGTATATGATATAATATTTACATTTCGTTGTTTTATGTTTTTTACAGATAGTCTAAGCAACTTGTACTTAAAACTAAATGTAACAAAGCCTAACATCATTCATCCTGTCTTGATATTGCATTCGAAAAAAGATCTCATATACGCGCTACCTACTTATGCTGAATTTCTTTTAACGTCGCCATTTTCAAATAAAAGGTAGCTATTGGTAAAATATATAATTGTATAAAAATCTTCAAGTATCTTTAATATACAGGAAGCCCGTATTTCGTAGTGGACAAAAGCTCAGTAAGAATCCATTTTCAAATTTTACTTGTCATGGTTCAAGAAAAACTGAAACTTATAATTTTTTTTATTTGTCGTAACATTTTTGTTACGTAATCTCATGTAACCTCAAAATTTTAAATTGGAACCGTGCAATTTTTGTGGCTCTTTTAAGAGAGGATTTTTTTCTGAATGTATGTCTCGTACGATATGAGTTACGTTATGAGTATAAATTACAATTTTTGTTTATCGCGTTATCTATGAAAACAGCACGGTTGTCAACATACGAACCTATCAGAAGTGTCAACATTTTTATTTTTATTTATAATAGATAATTTTTTTGTGCGTATATCAAAAGCTAGGAGACCGTAAAACCAACATTTAATAACACAAATTTCATGTGTGTATATTATTAGTAACCTAACATCACCTCAAAAGTTTCCATATCATACTGTAATGAAACTGGGAAAGCACTCCTCCTATGCAGACATCACTGGCATCCGTATCCAGGATAAATTCACCAGATGGTAATGGATAGCTTAAGATTGGTGCGCTCATCAAGGTTTCCTTCAATAGGTCAAACGACAATTGGCAGTCATCGTTCCAAACAAATGACCGATCTTCCATCAACTGAGTCAGTGGTTTTGCAATATTGGCGAATCCTGGCACATACCGCCGATAATAGGTACATAACCCGAGAAAACTTCGTAGCTCATGTTTATCCTGAGGTACAGGCCATTTCTTCACAGCTTCCACTTTCTGTGGATCGACTGCTACTCCTTTCTCAGACACCACATGTCCTAAATAATAAACCTCCTTACGGAAAAGGTGACACTTTTGTTGTTGTTAGCAACTCGTAACCGCAGAAAAACCTCTTCTAAATTTTTTATGTGTTCTTGAAATGTTCTTCCGACCACGATCACATCGTCGAGATACACCAAACAGGTCTTCCACGAAAGTCCTCTCAACACTGTGTCCATCAACCTTTCAAACGTAGCAGGCGCATTGCACAGTCCAAACGGCATGACTGTAAAGTGCCATAGTCCAGTACCCACAGTGAATGCTGTTTTCTCTTTATCGGTCGGCTCCATTCCTACCTGCCAGTAACCGCTCTTTAAGTCCAGAGTAGAAAACCACTTAGAGCCCACTAAAGTATCCAGGGTGTCGTCTATACGTGGCAAAGGATAACTATTTTTCTTAGTTGCATTATTCAATTGACGGTAGTCGACACAAAATCTAATGAATCCATCCTTTTTCTTTACCAGTACCACTGGTGATGCCCATGGACTAGCGGTTCAATCACGCCTTCTCTCTCCATATCTTTTATTAGTTGGTTAGCTTCTTCCCGTCTTGCCAGTGGCAGTCTCCTTGACCTTTGGCGGATTGGATTGGCAGCGCCAGTATTAATTTTGTGGGTGACTAAGCTAGTTCTTCCCTTTGTGCCGTCATTAGTTTCAAAGACTACTTGATACTGATTAATCAGACCTTTAACTTGATACTGTTCGTCTCGGTTTAGTCATCTACATGCTGCGTCCACTACCTTCAGGATTTCCTTTGCAATTGAACTGGAAGAATTCTTCTAGGATTGTACCCGATAAACAATAGCCGACACTGGACAACACAAGCCCATAACAGTACCCTTCTTTAAAGCTACAGCGTGATAATTCACGTTCATTACACGCACAGGCACGGTCTTTTGAAACCTAATCAGTGATTTAGCAATTACTATTCCTCGGCCCACTTCCCTATCGTCATTCTTTGGTTCCAGCATAGCGATAGTTCCTTCTGAACAGTCTCCTTTCACATTAGCTTCCAAAAGAAGTTCGCTTCGTTCGCTCAAACGAGTGTCTTCCGCCACAATCACATGCACCACTACATCATTTTGTCGATGTAAAACAAGCTCTTCATTGCCCACTTGCAAGACACCTCGTTTCAAGTCCACTTGGAAGCCATATGGATTCATAATGTCCTTTCCCAAAATAATTTGATCTTCTATATCAGCCACCAAGACGCGATGTCTGATTAAGCATGATCCCATCATCAAATCTACATCAATTTCTCCCCTTACGGTAGCTGGCTCTCCGGTTGCTGTCCTAAGGTTCCACTTCGTAGGAAGTAACTTCTTGGTCTTCATAAATAAGTCGGGTCGTACGATCGTTTTCGTCGATCCAGTGTTTAACAAACAGGCATACATTCGTCCTTCAAAAGTACGTAAAGACTGTTGGCTAGATTTCTTAAAGATGCAATTTGTATAGGTTTTCTCGGAGCTTCCACACACAGGATCGACGATTGCTCCTGTTGACTTATTTTTGACATCTTGGCTTTTCTACAACTACTCTGAATATGACCTACTTCTCCACAATTCCAACAACGTACTATTTTTCTTCGTTTCTGCACCTTATCTACCATTCTTCGGGCAACTTCTTCCACAAATTCCTCGTTTTCTAATTGTTCGTCTACAACACACAATTGTCCACGGCTTCGAGAATCTTGTTTAGCCGTTTCAAACTCCAGTGCATGTGCCAGAGCATTAATCAAACTCGTTGGCCGTGCCAGTCTTAAGGCTTGCTGGGTCTCGGTATCTCGAAGACCATCCACAAACGTCTGCACTGCTAGATATTCTGAGAAATTTTCCGGTGCTGTAGGATAGGCGAGTCGAATCAATCGGGCAATATCCGCTTCAAATTCTTGAAGATTTTCTCCCTTGGTCTGTAATCGATTCTTTAACTGCACGTGGTATACTTGCCCTAAATGAGCATGGCCATATCTCATTTCCAACCGCTTAATCAGTTTATGGTAGTCTTTTCTTTCCTCAGCAAATAATGTTTGTAGAATATCACTGGCATCACCTCCTAAGGCTACAATTAAAGCGGTAACTTTCTCGCTAGATGACCAAGCGTTCGCCTCTGCAGCGGCCTCGAACTGCGTCACATAGGTTAGCCATAAGGTTTTTCCATCAAAAGTTGGAGGTTTTACTCTTGTCGTTGCAGTGGTTGTTAGCCCATGTGATATTCCTATTGAAGTGTTCTCATCTGAACTAGGTGCTGTCACTGATAACTTAAATTGAGCCATTATCTCTTCCATTATTCTGTTTTTTTGCTGATCCAACTTTTCCTCCAAATTTTCAACCGCTTCTTCTAAAGCCCTGGCATTCCTATTAACTCTTACTTCAACTGTCTCAGTAAATTCTTTAAAACTCGTTTTGAATTTCGTTTCCAACGTATTAGATTTTTCAAATAACTCTGCTCTTAATGTTTTGGAATTTTCTTCTAACTTATCTTCTATAGCTTTAGCATTACCTGCGATGGCTAACTGCAGTTCTTCCATAGATTTTAGTATAGCACTAACATCTCCACCTTGAACCTCAAATACGAAGAGATCCGGATTTTCGCCAGCTGTAATTAGCGCTTCTCGAAGACGCTGTTGAAGCACTACTTTAGTTCCCGACGTTTGCTCATCTCTTTCTTCCAATTCACGTTTTAAATCGACCACTTTTAATTCATCCAATTTTAATTGTCTTCCAGTCGTCTTTCCTGTAACCCCACACCTGACACCAATGTAATGAAACTGGGGTTCGATTAAATAAAACTATTTGTTTAATAAGTTGGAAGAAAAACTAACAAGTTTTAATTTGATTGACAGTAATAATAATAATGACATTATCCCAGACTACTCTCTAAACATTTATTTTCCCGATGACGAACGCACCATTATGTTGCTACAATACGATACACAATTGCATTCAATAAAATCCTTTCTTGAAAGAGTCACAAAAATCGCATATGTTCGAATGAACATTTTTGAAAAAAAAAAAATTGAAACAATTAAGTAAAATAATCACACAATGTAGACAGCCCTTCTCGGCGCCAAAGCATACTCCAAAATGTGTTTTAAGCTTATTATGAATCCTAAATTCAATCCGGAAAATCGAGTATTCTGATTTTTTTAGAAAGAATCCAATAAACAAAACGCCCGAATCAAATTCGAAAAAGTAAAGGCTTAAGCTTAAGCTTAAAAATAGATTAATCCAAATATATAAAAATACACAGGTGTTCAATTAAAAATAACAGAGTAGATGACGACTTCCGGTATAACCGGAAGCGCTAGAAATCTAACAATATTTCAATTGAAGACAATCGAACACAATCGATTATATGTAGTTCTGAATTTTCAAATTTAGAGTAAAAGAGCTTTTCATTTTCTTTATACTGACCTGTCGACCAAACCACAATTCAGCTGGACTTTTCCGGTTTGATTTAATAAACTGTGTACTTTATTGCCTCAGCCAACAGCTCTCCTCTTAACCCCTTATCATGTGTTGTTTGAATTTCTCTTTCTATTATTTTTTTTGTGGAGGTAAGTACCTACGCATTGGACTTCACGTGAAAAACTCCAAGCTTTTCCGATATCTGTTTTGAACTAGTGTTTTTAATTTTTTTGCCATAGTCAGACATCAAACATTTCTAAATTGATTTTCTGTTAATTTCATGAATGTCTAGTCGTGACGCAGTCTCATGTTTCGACTTCAGACTAAGCTGTCCGAAAGTGTGAATAGTCGTCTTTGAATAATAAAAAAAAAGTTGGTTCTCCTAAGGGGAAAACGTTCATTTCATTTCACCTAGATCAACATGTATCAGATGGAGTACATTTTTAGCAGTCTTTTCATTTCTCGAATGAGAGATTTGGTGTTGTTTTCCATAAACACACCCTTCACAGACGTAGTTATTTCAATCGTCGTTATAGATTACACCATTTTTCTTTAAGAAGTCTCTAACATACTTGACATTTTGGCGTGCAAGCCTTTCATGCCATAGTTTAATTGAGGTTGTTAATAGGCATTTTTCGTTCGTTTCTCGTGGAAACATCATGCTGAAGAGTTTGCTTTCTCGGCGAGCAATTGCAACAAGTTCATTGTCAACTGGCCTTGAGAAAATCGACTCATTTGCATGTAACCTTTGTCTACTGCTGTGTGTGTGTGATAGAAATGGACCAATGCAAGCACAGGTACTAATTATAACACTTTAATTCACCTTCTAATAATCTATAACAATGTATGAATGTTTGTTTTTTTGACTACTACTACATGACTGTCTACTGCATATATATGTATTTTTATATATGTGTACAGATGCGCATGCGCGCATACAAATCTATTCTATTATACTTCAGTCCTCCCTCCTTAAGATTTACCCCACAATCCCGGAGTTGCGTTGTTTCTGGATATTGAGACTAGTCATGGGTAACGCACTAAATTTCTCTGCGTTGATATAATAACTCAAGCGCACCTTAGTGTATCAACGCAATGAGTTAACGCAATTGCGCCATATGACGTAGATACCTAATATGATACGGTAACTCAATGGCCCGCTGTATTGTAGCGATTGAAGTGAAGCTTACTATGAGCTGATTGTTAGAAGCGCAGGGTAATTTACATTTTACAGGTGCAAAGAGGATGAATTTTCTTGTATAACGTTTCATTAGAAAAAAAAAATATCAAAAATACGTGGATATGCCATTTTATTTAGATTGGAATATATTATATATGTATACAGGGTGTTTCTGATTAACTTGGCCAAACTCTAGGGATGTATTCTACTCATCAAAATAATCATAAAAGTTCCTATACATAATTTACTTTGACTCTTGCGCTTGCCTTGTCTTCCAGTCTTCCGTATCAGTTGGCCGAATTACATTATTGCGCTGTGACGCTGTGATTATTGTATCGATACTTGTAACGCACACCTGTGTATCAGCGCAATAACGCAACGCAGCGCTGCGTTACCCATGACTAATTGAGACGCTACTTCATCAGGTGTATGTACCGCAGTATGTTGGTTATTTTCAGGTTCCGGAATTTGAGTCGTAGATACTCCAGTCTTCTCCGATTCTTGTTCTGTCGATGTTATTTCAGGTGTACCAGTTACAGTCGGTTCGTTCATAAATGGTGGTAGGTCGTCGTTGCGTCCACGAATGTGATTTGCATGACGTCGTCTTTCGACTCCATCGTTGGTAACAACTTTATACGAATATTTATTTGTGCGTTCAATAACTTTGGCTGGAGACCATTGTCTCTCTAAGTTTGTGTAAACATAGACGTTGTCATTCTGTTGAAACTGTCGATTGTGATTTTCATCGTTTTCAATTTCGTATCGGACGTTTTTGTATCTCAACGCCGCTCGTACATCTGGTTTAATATTATCTAAAATAGATCGAGGCGATGTCCAAATATCATCTCGTTTGCGCTCTTATGAGTTGTACTATGTGGTGTATTACGATAGTTAAGTAAGCGTTGAATCGATGTTTGATCATCATTGCTACTCACAAGCATTCTAGTTTTAAATGTTCGTACGAAACATTCAGCGAGACCGTTCGTCTTCGGGTGATAAGGCGATGATGTGATATGCTGAATGTTCTTCTTTCGGCAATACTGTCTGGATTCTTCCGATGTGAATTGCCGTCCATTGTCGGATACTATAACTTGCGCTAACCCAAAGTTGACAAATATTTCATCTAATGCATTACAGAGTGTACGAGATGTGATGATCTTCATGGGTTCAATATCTGCCTATTTTGAAAGAGCGTCTACCACCACTAACCAATAGCTACCTTGAAATGGTCCTGCGAAATCTATGTGCAATCGTTCCCATGTGTTTTCCGAAATCGACCATGAATATAAAGGTAATTCCGGTTGTTGTTGTCTATTGCTTTGGCAATTTCTGCAATTCTTAACGTAGTTTTCAATGTCTGTGTCCATGTGCGGCCACCAAACATAAAATCGTGATAAAGCGCGTATTGATACTATGCCAGGATGCCCAGCATGTAACAGTTTTAGTGTACGCTTTCTTAAGGCATCTGGAATGACGATTCTTCCCTTTCACATTAGGATACCATCCTCAATAGAAATTTCGTTCCGTTTTTCGAAAAAAAGTTGAAGTTGTCTTGATACTGTGTGATTCCAGGACTGCGTGTGCACTAGTTGCATCACGTTTCTCAAGAGACGATCTGCATTAGTTTTCTTGCGTAATAATCCTTCCGTTAACTCCATATCATCCAGTTTTAGGTTATAACACTCCTCATAGACTTTCAATATACGGTGTTCTGCATGTGTTGATGTTTCGTGCTTATTGGGAAAGCGCGAAAGGAAATCAGCAATCGTATTGGTTTCACCTTGCCTGTACATGATGTCATAGTCATATTAACCGATGTATAGTGCCCACCGTATTAAACGATTATTAACTAATTTTAGTAGTGTACGTTTTGTTCCAAATAAATGTTCTAGTGGTCTATGGTCTGTTAAACGTATGAATTTGTTTCCCGTAGGTACTGATCAAACTTTTTAACTGCAAAGAATAAGGCAAGCGCTTCTCGGTCAATTACTGAATATTTTTGTGCGGCATCGTTTAGCTTTCTGGACGCAAAAGCAATTGGTTGTTCTTCGCCCCTCTCATTAACGTGGAAAAGTAGTCCTCCAACTCCCTTCTCACTAGCATCACAAGCCAGACGTAGTTGTCTATCTGTCTCGTATGGTACTAAAGCGTTCGCGTTAAGTATGACTTCTTTGACTTGTTGGAATGTGTTGTCTTCATTTTGTTTCCAATTCCATTTTATGTTTTTTCGTGCCAACTTGTGCAAATCAGCACACTTACTGTGAAGATTAGACATGAATCTTTCATAAAAATTTATTAAGCCAAGGAATGACTTTAGTTCTGTGATATTTTGTGGTGTTGGAGCGTTTCTTATAGCTTCTAGCTTACTAGGTGTTGGTTTAATTCCATGCTTGCTAAATTCATGACCTAAATATTCTATCGTTGGCTTCATAAATGTGCAGTTGTTTAATTGTACACGCATACCTATGTGACGTAGTCATGTAAGCACTTCTTTAAGATTTTCCAGGTGTTTCTTGTTTGTTGGGTTCGTTATGGCAATATCGTCAAAATAAACGGCAACGTTGTCAATGCCATTTAAAAGATTTTCGATATATCGACAAAACAATGCGGGTGCATTTACAATACCAAATGGCAGGAGGTTGTATTGGAAATAACTCTTATGTGTTGAAATTACTAAATATTTGCGCAAGGCTTCGTCAACCTCGAATTGTAGGTATGCATCTTTTAAGTCGATTTTTGAGTAAGTTAGACCATTTGCTAACTGTCTTCTTAGTTGATCAAAAAGTGGTACTGGATGTCTGTCTGCGATTAAGACAGGGTTGATTGTTGTTCGGAAATCACCACAAATGCGTATGCCACCGTCTTTCTTAGGTACATTGACCGTGGGTGTTGCCCATTGTATTGGTATTGCGCTCGGGTCCACCAGAGAGATAATTTGTTGCTCAACAAGACGTTCTAATTCAGCTTCAACGTTTTTTTGAATCCCGAATTTTATAGGCCGTGTCGCTATATATATAGGTTTTGCGTTTTCTTTAATATGCAGTTTTACGTTGTAATTCCTAATTTTGCCTAGTGAATTGTCAAATAATTCCATATTGTCTTGAATAATTTGTTCCTGTTTTTCGTTTATCGTGTCTGGTCCGTTGTTAACTTGATCACTGGCGTTAACAGAGTATACTTGTTCAGGAAAAGGCATATCAAAAGCTTCACTCCATGCTAAGCCAAATAACAGAGGGTCGGCGTCATCTATTACAACTACAGGGAGTGATTTACTGTTTTCTCCAATGGTAACGTTTACATCGGTTTTCTCCCTTGGTTTAAGCTTGAAGTTAGGTACCGTATGCTTTTAATTTTGGAGGGTTTGTTAAAGATGGTTTTCCTATCTCATACCACATTTTGTAACTGATAATGGAATAAGATGCACCTGGATCCCAGTCCATAGTACATTTGATATTGTTGATTAATACATTAATCTTCTTTCCTCGCAATGTTGACGATGTTTTAAATATTTCCTCGTATTTGCTGTCGTGGTCTGTATCATCACTTTTCATTTTGTGAACTCTACGCCCTGCTGTATCATTTTTTGTTTTTTCTTGGCTCTGTGTATTAAACTGTTTTATTTGAGCTTTACCCGTTTTTATACATAATTTTTACATTCTTTACAAATGTTATTAAATGGCGGACAACTGTTGTTTAAATGTTTAAAGTTTCCGCACCGTTTACACTGTTTATTGTTTATAGGTAACAAATGTTCGCGATTTTTGCTTATTTTCGAAAGTATTTTTTGCTTTAATTTTGTTAACGTTTGTGTCATTTTCATCGTCATAGTCTTTCTCCGCTGTTTCACGTGCCTGTGAAACTTCGAATACCTACGCAAACGTCACTTCCTTGTCTTGATTGTTTACTTTAATTTTTAAGTCAGGCCACTTTTGTTTAAGTTCTATTTCGAGTCGTTTATGTTTTAAACCCGTTTCAAACCGATCGCGTAATTGTCTGTCTAACATTTCACCTTCATAACCGCAATATTGTGCTATTTCTTTTAATTTACTTGCGTAACTTTCAAATGTTTGACTTTTCTCGCGTGTGCAATTCCAAAAGTTTGTTAATGCTTTAAATCTTGTTGTTTTTATTTGAAATAAGTTCAAACATTTCTTAGAAATGTCTTTGTATGTCTGCTGTTCGAAGTTATTTAATTTCACTATTAGCGAAAGTTATTTCACTATTAGCGAAAGTTATCTTCAATTCTTTATAAGTCTCTGGTTTTAAGCACGACAAGCATAATTCACGTTTAGCGTTTACAAAATTTGCGTTACCTGGTTTATTTTCTAGGCTCCACATTCGGTATTGTGCAATGTATGAATGTTTGTTCTTTTGACTACTACTTAGAGTGTCTACTACATACATATGTATTTTTATATATGTGGATAGATGCGCATGCGCGCATACAATTATATTCTATTATACTTCATCTACTAATTGCTTGCAGAAAATAAATTGAATGTTAGTTCAGGTACAGCAGGAGAAAAAAGTATCCTGCCAGTGCATGTAAGAAAGATGCCCTTCACTCAAAATGCACGGGTACTGTATTGACTTAGTATACCTACATGAACTGTCTGTGGCACAGACATTTATTTGTGTGCACTCTAGGACAATAAAGTTCTCGCAGGGTTTGGGTAAGAAGCGTCCTTCTTTTGCGCACTGTCCGGATACTTTTCTCCTGCTATACGTATAAAGCTCTTTCAAAGCATCTTAATTCCAGTCCTGTCCCTCATAGGCTTCTATTTCGGTATCACCTATTCCAATTCTTATATACATATATGTATAGTACGTTCATCGGTATTAAGAAAGTAATTTTGAATGTGTTTACAATTATGGACGCGCCCTTCGGCAATCGTACTTAGCTTAATTACTATATGAATTCATTGGCAGGAATTAACTAAAAATTAGGGCCCTATATTTTTAATAACATAAATCTGTCTGGTAATGAATGTAATGGGAACAAATACGCTTTAACTGCACTGGTTTATTATTTAAAATTGTGTTATTGTATTACACAGATGCATAGTATTGTTGACCGTATATTAGTTAGGATTATTTGTTTCTAATTACGAAATTAGTAAATACCTAGGACCTAGGTAATAAACATTTTCTATTAGGTCCCTAATACTCAATTCAATTTGGTAATTAGCAGAGCATGTATATAATACCTAGCTAGTGTATCTATCATTTTGTGCTAGTGGTTATTACTGCTAACATTGTACAATTTGAGTTACAGTTTATCATTTCTCTTGTATTCATTACCATGTGGCGACCTTTTAGTGATAGTGAGAGCGATGCCAATAATGATGGTGATATTGAAACAAAGCAGAGAAAGCATTTTTCGCAAAATGCAAAGCAAATCATATTCAATATCTATCATACCCTGACGGAAGAAAATAACGATGGACAAACAAAGAATATTGAATATTGAAAAATATAAAATCATCAAGTTTAGATTACCGTGAAAATATATCGTCATCTTTATTTGAAGAATGGTTTTGTTATTCTTTGTTACCAAGTTTACCAAAAGGTACAGTGTTATAGTGATGGACAATGCTCCGTATCATTTGCGGAAAAAAATAAGGTTCCTACAAAAGGTAGTGATAAGAAAGCTATTCAAGCATTTTTAGAAGCTAATGATTTGTATTATGAAGACCGTTATACGAAAAAGCAATTATTGGAGGTGATGAACACAAAAGAATATTTGAAGCATTATTATGTAGATAACAGGGCAAAAGAAGCAGGGCATACAGTTTTACGTTTACCACTCTATTATTGTGTTCTCAACCCCATTGAGTTGGTATGGGCTCAACTTTTTTATATATACATATAATGTAATAGATATAATTTGTCATCCAGTCTTTGTGGGACGACATATAATGTGTAGCTCCGCAATCTTGATACCACACATCTTCGCGATCTTTGCTTGATTTAGTATTATTTATTTCAGTCATTGACAAACCTACAGTAATAACAGCTCGACGTTTTGTATTTCTCCAATCTTTTTTTCTGGTGACTTACCTTGATTGGATTTTCGTTTCGGATTTTTGGCAAAGTGTCCCGTTTGATGACAGATGTTGTAGTTATTGTAGTTGATTTGTTTTTGCAGTTCTTTTTGATGTGACCTTTTTGATCACATTTAAAACAGTATACTTTCGAGGTTTCTCGCACGTTTGATTTTGTTTGCTTGTTTCTTATTTTGTTTCATGAAAAGTGCATTTTGATTTTACAGTTTACATTCATTAAGCCTGTCCTCTTCTAATCGCAGTCGTACCACTAATAAATCCATTGAGTTTTCTTTTGAATTTCCGTTATTCCAAGCGGAGCGAAAATGATGTAATTTTTAGGGTAAAGCTCCCAAAATACGTGTTCTGACCCAACTTTCTTCGATTTTCTCACCTGCAGCCTTTAATTCATCAGCATGTTGCTGTATAGTTATACAATTTTCAACAGCTGATTTACTTACATCATATTCATAATCAAAAACTTTCTTTGTAAATCTTCTTTTTTCACCCATTCTACAACATTTCCATCAGGTTTTCCAACAAGTTTAGTTTAACAAAACAACAAAAATACATCAAATTTCTTATTTGTACCTACTTATATAAGTGAAGGTGCTCCACGACGAGGTGCACTGACAACCGCTGAATGAGTACGGTGATGACTGTCGAACACAATTCACACACTTCAATTCGGCATAGGTTAGTTCTGTGGCCATAACCTGTTGGAAATATAGTGGGGTGCCTTTGTTGAGGATGAAGATAAATAATACCTAAATCTTGCAATAGTTTATAATGTTTTTATTTGAGACAGCAGAGAGCTGCCTGTGAACAAATTTACAATTAATAAATATCTTAATTAGAATTACACTAAAAGAACGAGTATAGAGATACGAGTATTTCTATATAGTACAATTTCGCAAACAAATGATATAAAGAAAATATTCGTACATCTCGGTTCTTCTCATGCACCCTTTCACAATCAGTTGATTATTTTCCAACAATTTTTAGACGTAATATTGTTACAAGTCTAATTGTTTAATTATTCATAATATAAACTAAAACACTAACTTTTCTACTGACTCTTGCAACTTTAGCTGGGCAACTTCAGGTGTGGGGTACAGAACAGGTACGGCAATTACTACAATTACGTTTGCTTAAGTAAAAAGATACAGAACAGAACAGTACAACATGGTGAATGGTAAATCAACGGATAAAATGCCGGACGATGAGTTTGAACGATTTCAAAAGCAGATGGGTGACAAACAGGACGAGGGTGCATGTGGAGGTAGTAGTGAAATGAATCCACTTATTGGTGCTGTACAATCTTTAATAGCACAGAATGCACAAATGTTACAAATGCTTCAGATAGACTATCGAAACCAGTCATTTTCGAGAAATGCAGATAGAACAGATATCAAAAATTTTAATATTATGCCCGATTTGTCTAAAACAATAGATAAATTTACTGGAGAAAAAGGATCAAGTACAGCAAAAATGTGGTTACGTCAAATTGAAAGCGCAGCGTGTTTGCATTCATGGCCAGATGCGTTCACATTTGAAACTGCTCGAAGTAATTTAGAAGGTGCTGCCAAATATTGGTATAGGGGTAGATCTACATCCATTGAAGATTGGCCTTCGTTTAAGGAAGCTTTTAAGAAAACTTTTATATTTGAGAAGAGCAAAACAGAATGTTGGCAAAGAATGCAAAATCGTTGTCAAGGTATGAAAGAAAATGTTAGCGTATATTTCTACGAAAAAGTAGCATTGTGTAATGAGATTGAGCTTAGTTTTATGGAAATTAAAGAGCAAGTGGCTATTGGACTATATTCTAAAGACGTCAGTAGTTTTATTATGTCAAAGAATCATGCCGATGTGGATGAACTTTACCAGGATATTGTAACTTATCAACGAGTCTCGAATTGTAGACAAGAAAGAATAAATGATCGAAAGGATATGAAGTTTAAAGAATCCGGAAAAAGCAAATCACCAGTTAGTACAAAGGATCACACTCAGCCCGAGCAGCAGACAGGTCGTTCATTAGGAAGGAGGAATGGGGCAAGTAGATGTTTCAACTGTAATACACCAGGACATGTCGTTGCAGAGTGTCCTAAACCGCAGCGTTCGCGAGGATCATGTTACCAATGTGGCTCAACAGAACACCTCCGTAGGGATTGTCCTCAAAGAAATCTCCAAGAAAGCAGCGCATCCAGACGCAGCAGTATGGAACAAGAAAGACACGCAAGTGAAACCCTATTATTAGAGTTTAAGCAAATACCATCGTATGTATTACCAGTTTATTTTGATAGAGATGTAAATCATGTAGATGCTATTGTTGATTCTGGCTCACCAATTTCACTTATTGCAACAGATATAGTACCTGAAATGCAAATACAGCCTTATAACGGTAATCACTCATTTTTTGGTATTAATCACAGCCAACTTAGTATTATAGGGTGTTATTGTAAAACAGTCAGGGTTAAGGATGTAGAAGTTAAGTTGAATTTTGCTGTTGTATCTCCAGAAACAATGTCACATAAATGTCTGTTAGGTCGCGATTTTATTAGTTCACCATTCATAAATGTAGTATTTAAAGATACTGTGTATATTGAAAAGGTGCAAGAACCTGTCATTCATGACTCATTTTGTAATAATGAAATTTTAGCAATAAGTTATGATCCTAATTCGAGTAATGATATTCCATTAGATATACAAGATAATTTGTCAGAAAGCGTTAAGGCACGGTTACATAATATATTAAACTCAGACTACTTCAAAGCTAAGAAACCTGTTATTCCAAAGTTAAATTTCGAAATGAATATTCACTTAAAGCTTGGTTATGAACCATTTTATTTTAGACCTAGACGCCTGTCGTAGAGAGGCAGAGAAAATAGAAGTAAAAAGGATTACTGATGAGCTTTTGCAACAAGGTGTATTTAAATCTAGCACATCCGAGTTTGCCTCCCGAATTGTATTAGTAAAGAAAAAGACTGGAGAAATGCGCATGTGCGTAGATTTTCGCGAATTGAATAAAATTGTGCTCCGTGAAAATTTTCCAATACCAGTTATTGAAGAGCAGATTGACAAATTAAAAAACAAAAAATATTATACGAGGTTGGACTTAAAGAATGCATTTTTCCATATCGATGTGAATAAGGATTGCACTAAATACTTATCTTTTGTGACACCATTTGGGCAGTATGAGTTTGTCAAGGCTCCTTTCGGTTTTTGTAATAGCCCAAGTAATTTTATGAGATTTGTGTGTGCCATTTTTAAGCCGCTTTTGGACGACGACGAACTCATAGTGTATATGGATGATATACTTATCGCCACGCAGACTATAGAAGAGAATATTTATATATTAAGAAAGGTTTTAAAACTTATGAGTGAGAACTTGCTAGAACTAAGATTAGATAAGTGTACGTTCCTTAAGACCACGATTGAATATTTTCGTTATACGATTAGCGACAATGGGATCTGCCCTAGTCCAGATAATATAAGAGCTGTAAAAGAATTTCCGATCCCACGCAATGCTAAGCAGTTGCATAGCTTTGTAGGACTGGTCTCTTACTTTAGGAAATTTATTCAAGATTTTTCGCATATTTGTAAGCCTTTAAATGATCTGCTACGGAAGGGCGAAGAATTCGTATTTGAAGAAAAGGAGATGACAGCCTTTGAGACATTGAAGGAAAAGATTATTAGCAAGCCCATCCTGTCCATATACTCGCCTTACGCTGACACCGAGTTACACTGCGACGCAAGCTCGGTAGGATTTGGTGGAATCCTGTTGCAGCGTCAGGAAGGTGACGGAAAACTACACCCAGTGTTCTTCTTCAGTAAAAGAACGTCAGCAGCAGAAACTAAATATCATAGTTATGAGCTGGAATGTTTAGCGATCATTTACGCGATAAAAAGATTTCATATTTATTTACATGCAAGACCTTTTAAGATTGTCACAGATTGTGATAGCTTACGACTTACCTTGGATAAGAAGGAGATTGTCCCTAGGATTATGCGCTGGGCGTTGTTTCTGCAAGATTACCAGTATACAGTGGAGCATAGGTCAAATAGTCAGATGCGCCACGTAGACGCCCTTAGCCGTTGTCAAAACATTTTGATTATTGAGGAAAGTCCATTTGAGCAGACACTATCTATTAAGCAACAACTGGACCCGGAAATAAAGAGTATTCGATCGATGCTGGAGGAACGAGAACATAATTTATTTGAGTTAAGGAATGGGTTGGTATACCGTAAGGCAAATAATAATAAATTATTGTTTTATGTGCCCGCGACTATGAGAGATGTTATAGTGAGAAACTACCACGAAAATTACGGACATGTCGGTCCTGAGAAGACAACCGAATTAATTAAGAGGACTTACTGGTTTCCCAAGTTGAGAGAGAGCGTAAACGAATATATTGGAAATTACTTGAAGTGCATTACCTACTCGCCAAAGTACGGCAAGCAAGAAGGATATTTATTTAATATACCTAAAGGTAATCAGCCGTTTACTACTATCCATGTTGATCATTACGGTCCTCTAGAGATGTGTAAGAATAAGGACAGATACATTTTAAGTGTAGTTGACGGATTCTCAAAGTTTACCAAACTGTTTGCCTGTCGCACCACAAAAGCAAGTGAGGCTATAAAACACTTGGAATTTTACTTCAGGGTATACAGCAAGCCATTTAGAGTTGTTTCGGATCGAGGTACCGCCTTTACAGCAAAGGATTTTGAAGATTTTCTACGTGAAAATGATGTTGGACACGTTCTTATAGCTACAGGAGTTCCTAAGGGTAATGGGCAAGTAGAGAGAAGTAACCGTACAATAGGTCCAATGATAGCCAAGTTGTGTGATAATGGCAAGGACTGGAATATGTGTTTGTCCAAAGTGGAGTTCGCTCTAAATAATACCTTGCATAAGACTACAAAGGAAGTGCCCAGCATGCTAGTATTTGGAAGAATTCAAAGAGGAACTGTCAACGATGAGTTGAAAGAATATATAGATTCTATGCAGTTACGTGACGACAGAAATTTAATAGAAATCAGAGAGAATGCTGAAAGAAACATTAATAAAAGTCAAGAGTATAACAAGAACTATCATGATAAAAAATGTAAAGCGTCTGTAAATTATAATATGGGAGACTATGTTATGATAACAAATCATATTACCGCAGCCGGTATAAACAAGAAGCTCGCACCCAAATTCAGAGGGCCTTATGAGGTAACCAAAGCTCTACCTCATGACAGATATGTTGTGAAAGACGTCGAAGGATTTCAAATAACGCAAAAACCATATGAGGGAGTAATCGACGCACACAACATGAAACGGTGGCAAGGAGATAGTCCTGGCACGGATAATGTTAATGGTTCTGTGGAAAATTCAATGTAGTTTAGTACTGTACGTGGATAATGTTATGACTTAAGTTGCTATTTTATGTTATGAGCCCATTATGCACGAATAATGATTATTACTGTATTACTTACGTTACTTTTGCGTAGATAGGTACATAGAGTTTTATGCGCTATTGTATTAGATTAGGTTGAATTATGTACCCTTAAGCTAAGTACTTATGATAAATTAAGGAATTTTGTAGACAGTTAGAATTCGTTAGTCATTAAGACAATATTATGTACAGAGATCGAGGTCGATCTCAAGTCAGTCATTATTTAATAACGCAAGTAGACTAAAACCAATTTTCATTGGTTCGAAGTATTGCACATGCGACATGAATACTGGAAAAAAAACGAGGTAAACCAGTGACGTATTTACAAATACAAAAATATATTTTTTCTACTCCCATACTTTAATTGTATTATTAGATATGCTGGACCTGTACTTTAATGATGCCCATTACGATACAAGTTTAGTCCAATAGGAATACAGATTTTTCGTTACGATACAAGTTTATATCCAATAGAAATGCGACATACCAATATTCAATATGGCCGTGACTGCATATCTGACAGATATAAAAATTAATTAAACCTGACAGTTCTCTGTATCTCTTTAAATATTGTAAAAATTAAAGAAATACGTATGATATTATGGGGTCGTAGAAAAAATAGTGTATGCAACTCGCATTTAATGGCTATTAAGACACTCGCTACGCCTCGTATTGTATAGTACTTCATACTCGTGTCTTAATAGCTATCATTAAATGCTCGTTGCATAATATACTATTATTTAATCTAGAAATATGTTACAATATTTTTAAAGCAAGTGTAAGGAATTATTTTTAAATTCAAATTTGCCGCCTAATAAAAGGCAGTTGGCAATAGACGGCGGCTTCGCGCCAGAAGTGTGTGTGTGTGTGCAACGCGCGTTATTAGGACAGTTACGTAGGTTATGTTGTACGTTAAGAGATACGCTCCTTTATGTCTGTAACTAATTATATGCAATATACTTTTATAAAAAAAGAAGTAGGGATTATTTATGAGAAGACTTTACATAAGGTTGAATATAAAATGAGCCTCTTTGTAAATGGAATTGCGAAAATTAAATATGATCCTTTGCAATCGCATATAAATTAGAGCCAAATTAGAACAAATGTTGATTACTCTACGATTATTTTTATATTTTACCAATCATATATGTGTAATAGTTTGTTCATGGCATCCTAGGATTATCTTGAAATTTTAACATTAGTCAAGTGTGCAGTGGCCAGAGCAAAGTAAAAATACTGAGTATTAGTTTTGGTCCCATAGAATACTTCAAATGTAAATATCTTGTCAAATATTAACTTTAAGACTATACATGTCTAATAGTTTTGTAAAGATAATTAAATGAGATATTAATTCATTAAAAAAAATACAGGGTGTACCGTAATACAAATCAAAGACGATTGAATTTCCAGTTAAACCAGAAGTTGATTTTACGTGTTTGTACTCCTAAAATACTTGGAATATGTAACTGCAACACTTATTATATATTTACAGTAAAACATTTCCTATTGCTTTCAACATTTTTGCAATTTCAGTGGCCCCGCATTTATAATTATCCTGTATAAATTGTACTTTATTATTTCTTTCATCTTATTAAGATAAAATTAATACTCTTTTTGCACAGATAGACATCTCTTCTTGATATATACAAATTCTTCATATTTTATGCTTAAAATGTAATATACGAACACTCAGCAACTAACAATGAATCGTATAATGTATCTGTTCCGTTAAGTTTAACTTCGACGTGGAGGCTTGTCTGATAGTTTTAAAACGATAAAACTATTATATATCTTAATTATATAATATTTATTCAGGTAACCAAGTATGTAACAATACAGAAAACATGATATTGGAACATGAATTAGAATGGAGCACTTGGATTACTGGATTAGATTCCTTAGTATTTGGCTATTTTGTCTTGGACTCTATGTGGATTGTAACAGCTGTAGGATTATTAAGTTACAGGTTTGAATTTTAGTAAGGTATAAATAAATATGTATTATATTTTAGATGGAGCATGCTGTCTTATAAAAGAAGTATGGGCATTAGTATTCTATGCTCCTTGGATAACTACAAGTATAACAATACTAGTTTTTGACGCATATTGCGCTATATTTTTTGCATTACATCTACCTAATTTTGGCGTAAGTATTTGGTAGTATATTATACTCTACAGTAGTATATGTATGGGGCCATAGTTTACACATAGAAATTAATGTTGGTACTATTAATTTCATATGTGCAAACGTTAATAGAATGTTTCAGTATACTACAGGTTTTAAACTGCTGGTTAATTTAAAAACTCACATGAATGTTATATGTATGTATGTATACATAGATACTTCTATAACAATTTTCTTGTTTCAAATAGAATAGGCGACATATTTCTGATTTTTGGATTCTATTTTAAAAAATAAACTTTTGTATCATTTGTATTTGTAATAACTTCTTAGAACACAAATAATTTTGTGTTTTACATACTAACTTGGAGATGCCTTACACCGTAGGATTGATATTGAAATGAAACACCATCTGTTTTATAGATTGAACCCAGAAGATTAAAACCATAAAATGATTTAAATGAGTTTGTTTACAATAAAGGTCAACTTTGATTCTTGACAATATTTGATGATGTGGTAATTACCAGGGAACGGGTTAACGTGGGTTAACTGTTCATTTAATTGAAAATCCTTTTTTAGCAAACGATCTATAAATTCAAATAATCTACACCACAAATATATTTTGATGTATACAAACGAAAAAAAAGTACAGAGATATAAATGAAAGGAAGAGAGGACCAACATTTCGCCTCTTATGTATGTACGAGACTATGTGTATTTATAGTACAAGTACGATATCAATTATTTTGACATTCAATCATTACTAAGATTTTAAATGCATTAAAAAGGCATATCTTTCGGACTTTCACAAGAAAAGCACTTATAACTGAAAACTAATGATGTTTAATAACGAAGTGCCGGGTCTGTCAATGAACATTAATGGAAGTGTTATACAGACAGTACAGGAGGTCTCTTTTTTGGGCATTGAAGTAGATGCTAAATTATCATGGGGCACCCAAATACAGAAACTATCTTTATGCTTACACCGTTTCAGTTACGCATTGAAGACCATTTCGCGTAGTGTTAGTGTCGAAACGGCTCTAATTGCTTATTACACCTATGTTCATGCAAAACTAAAGTACGGAGTGATGTTTTGGAGAAATGCTACCGAAACAAATCAGGCGTTTATAGCGCCGAAATCTTGTGCCAGTGCGGTATTTGGATTGAAAAGGCAAGACTCCTGTAAATTAATTTTTAGAAATAAAAAAAAATACTTACCTTTCCATCTGTATATATAATGGAATATGCGTTCTTTGTAAAAAAATATTGCATAGACTTTTTCAAAAAATTTTCGTTGCAACATGAAAAAAATACTAGGGGGTTAGACAATGACTATTTGCTACCACCCAAAACAAAACTAACCAAGATCCGGAAAACAGCTTTGTGCCAGTGTTTGAAGATATACAATGCGCTACCAACTTCTGTTAAAAACTTACCTGAAATTCAATTTAAGAAAAAAATTAAACAACAGCTTTTGAATACAACTTTGTGAAAAATTTTGTTTGTGAAAAATTTTTACGCGAAGGAGAAAAATGGATGTCATATTTGGATTTTGCACACCAAAGAAATATGAACTTAAGGCAATTTTGAAAAAATTAAAAATGCAGATCTGTGAATTAATAGCAGCAATTAATATTCCCCCGAAAAAATTGAAAGTTCTTTAATTTCATATGAAGAATATTTCATATTCTTTAATTTCAACTTAATCTCTATAATTAAGAGAATATAAAATAAAATATTTTTTCTATTCCGGTGTTATAAAGTTCACTTTACGTTTTGGTTGCATAAAGTATTACTTTATCGCACGTTAATTTTTTTTTCGAGTTTAATTTATTGCATAAGTCAGACTAAATTTTAAACAAAATGACGTATAACATCGCAGATATTCAGGGGGTTTATAAAGTAAAGTCAAGTAAAACATTAGTCACGTGACAACACCTGGAAGATTTTCAGCATAGTAAAAAACAGTCCATTGCAATAATTAATACTGATATCTTTCACTTGCCAGAGCGTTGTCTCGTGGTTACTCTTTGTGCAATCGAAAGTGACACACGCCAGTACAGATTCTAAACAAGAATAATTTCTCATCATGAACTATACAAGTACTATTCAGTATTGATATACGTATAAAGTGAAAGGTGTAAAACCAAATTGAATTTGAACTAGTAAAATTGTTGCATCTCTAGATTCTGCACCGTTAGCATGGTCTCTTTAAGCAAAATTTGCTTCAACGCATAGTGAGGTACCACTCAACACGGCTTCGATTTGATGTGTTTCGACCTTAATATTCTTATACTTTTATTACGGCTAATGTATAATGTAATATGTTGGATTAATAAATAGACACTTTATTTTTTCAGACGTTTTTCGACTGGTTTAATATCATCGGAATAACTTCACAAATTAGCGCACTTCAAACTATTGATGACGACCCAGTTAACTTAACGGAAGGTGCTGTAGCGATTGTAATGACATTTATGGCATCAAGAGGAGGCGTTATTTGGTTGGCAAACTTGATTCTTTTAATCTTAATCTGTAAAATAGCAATTAATCAATACAAAGCAAAATACAAAAGCACAAATAAAAGAAGATCCAAAAACACATCTGTTAGGACAAATTCTCAACGTATAAGGGATTGGCACCTCTTCTATGATTTAACATCAAAAACTGCAGACAAAAATACTAATAATAACGACAATTACTGTGCTATTGCTTCAAATTCACGCGTAGTGGAAGCAATTAATCATTCAATCGATAAAAATTATACAAATAACGAAATAATATTAACCGTTCATACATACAGCAAAACTTTATCCTTCGCTGACAATATTGTTGAAGATACTACTTCTAAAACTAACATAAACGACCACTCGTCTCGTAGTTCTATCTATACAAATAAGTGAATTCATAATCAAGACTATGATGGCAATGAGAATGTGAAAAGCTTAACGATGGTAAGTTTTAGTATGTTAAAATTTGTTGCACATTATTCAAGGAATATTTTTATATACGTTACGGGCAATTTGATTATTCCGGGCATTATTCATAATGACCGGGCAGTTTAAATATTTTATATATGCTACTTCTTCGGCTCCTTTGCTTTTATGATATTGACGACAAGCTATCGAAAATGGATGCTGATTGGCCAGCGAGAATTACATCCTACACATGTACACTGACGTTATATTAACTATATGTTAACTGTAAATACACACAGTCACTGTTACAGGAAGCTAAATATTTTATTTCGTTTTATATTTTATTTAGAGAAAAATCAGTATCATAGTATTATTTTTTTATTTTAACTTAACACTAAGTACAACCTGTTTTCAATTTATTCTCCAGTTGGTCATGAATTAAATTTGGATTTTATACAAAATGCAAATATTGTAAAATATGACGTATTTACTGAATAGGAATTTTTAAGCAGAGTAGCGTCCTAAAATATCTCTCCCCTATTAACTTTTAAACGAGAGATTTATCACTAAGGCCCAGTTTTTCAATCGCTGGTTAACAATTTTAACTAGCAGGTAAACCCAAACTGCTGGTTAAAGTATTTATCGATCTCACAGTTTAAACCAACTGCAGGTCAAAGTACATATAATCTAAGCTAGCGATTTAACTTGAAGTTAAACTTAACTACCAGCCAGTTAACAGAAACAATTAACCGCCGATTGAAAAACCGGGTCTAAGAGACAAAGTAGGGGAAATATGTCTGAGATGGCATGTTAGATGAGATGGCATACTACAGTGTTTACTCAAAAAGATTTTGAATTTAGCGCTTTAAACAATACTTTCTCATAGTTCCAAGACAAACGAAAAAGGTTAGATAATTTAGCTTTCACTGGTCAACAGTGTACTTGTCTAGAGCACCAGATCCAAACAAGTGTCCAGGATTTCTGTCTGAAACAATAAACAGACACATCGTGCTTGTTTCAAACAAAAATCGGTAAGTAAATTGATTATTTTATATAGTATTCTTACCGGTCAATAATGTATAAGTGTTAAAAATTGCGACTTCTGTTGGGTTGATTCCGAAATAGCAGTTCTTACGGTTCGCTGCACTTTTCTCTTAAGAAGCTATACTTGCAATTCAGCAGCGTAAGATGGGTTGGCAGTTGGCTTCCAAAACATATTCTGTACCATCCTCAAAGCTACGTAGGCGTGTACAAACAGAAACTGGGCGGGCAAAAGGTTAGCTGAAGGGGCGTGGGAAGGGGGGGGGGAGTAATAAAAACACATCTGATAAAACTTTAGAAGATGAAATTGTAGAACATTTAAAAACCTTAGGAACAGGATGATTTGGAATGTCTACTGTTGATATTCGAAAGTTAGCTTACCAATGGAATACGTCACAAATTTTCTGCTTATAAACAGATGGCTGGCTGGGATTGGTACAAAGGGTTTATGCGACGTAATCCTTCGTTGTCATTGTGAACACCTGAATCTACCTCCGCGACAGGGGCAAATCCAAATATCTCCTTTACCTTCTGCTTCAGCAACAGTTAAGAGAAACAAACGTAAACGAGGAAAACAAGGTATTTTGAATGACACTCCAAATCTTCAAGAAGCAAAAGAAGTTGAAAATCAAAACAAACAAAAAACCCAAAGAAAATCTGCTCGAGCTGTTACCAAAAATCGATTTTTGGACCACAGTGATGATACACAATCTGTACAAACCGACGACGAAGACGACGCTGCATGCATTTTTTGCAATGAATTATATAAGGTACCAAAAGTGGTGTCACAACGAATGTGCAGGCTTGAACAGAAAAGCCAAAACGTTCACCTGTATTTGCAAATACATTTAAATATAGCCATTATTGCATTTTGTTTATTGTAAGTAGACATACGCAATAAATTTGTTCCTGTATCTCTGTAATTTAGTTTCCAAAGAACCCCGGAGTAGATATGCCATCTTATTATGATGTATCAAGATGAGATGGCAAATACTACTTAGATGGATGAATATTTTTTGGCTACAATTTTAACGGTAAAATTTTTAAATTATGTGTGAAACTTTGTATACTTCAACTACAAAAATAATAATATTGCAAATTTTTCAAAGTTTGTTTATTTTACTTTTTATAGCACAATTTTAAAAAGTATGCCGTCTCAGACACATTTCCCATGTATGTTGCTGTAATAATAAGTGAAGCGAAAGTGACGTCGATTTTATTATTCTGAATGGATTTTTTAGTTTTGAAAGAGGCAGTAGAATACTAAATCCAACATTACTTGAATTCAATTCCAAAAATGGATAAACAAGAATACAATCACAGTAAGAACTAATAAAACTCCAAGTAACCAGAAGTTGTTATTTTAAATTAAAGATCTTACGCATATATTTTTTTTATAATTTGGATGTCAATGTATGTATTTCCGATTAACAGAAATAAAAAAAATGCAAGTTGTTAGGATTAGCTTCGAATATTTAAATTAGTCTCAAAAAATTAACCTTGTTGATAGGTTAGCAGTACTAATAGTCATCGTTGACGTTTTACAATCGTATGTATCGTATTGTATGTTACACTATAAAAAAATACTGAGTTGAGCATAAAGTAAACACCCATTGAGTGAATATAATTGAGTTGTCATAAGTTTAATAGTTAACGAACGAACGTGGGAATGTGGGTGAATATTTTGACATTTGTTTGTAAGATGTGAGAAAAAAAGGGTATGGAGACTAAAATGCGAGTCAAGAAGAGTTTGAATCATTTCGTTATGCATATATTAAAATAACAGATAACAGGGCAGGCATTGGAATGTATAGCAGCACATACGATAAGAAACAACATTCATACAATAAATACACTGTTACAACAAAACATTTTTAACGGTATGCTAGATCTTAGAAAAGTAGTATAATGCTTTTGATGGAGAACAGAGTCTAATTAATTATTGTAGACAAAGTTTGAGCATATACTTTATTTCGATAAAAACTTGAGATGAAGCTGCGTACAATAAAATAAAGATTGGCCTCTTGAAACAAATCAGTTTTAAAAATATACCTATGATCTATTTTGAACAGATCAGAACGGCGCCTAAATGAGCGGGATCAGGAGCATTATTCTTACAAGCTCGTGTTGCAAATAGATAACACCATGTATACGTGATAAATCGCATAATAAGCGATATAGAAAAGAATACTACTCGAGTAAATTGGAACTATTGGCTATAGGCCGGGTGACTGAAAGGCTGAAAATATTTCTCATAAATATCAATTTTATCGTAGTGACAGATTTTCAAACGTTAACATTCCCGAACAAAAATAAAACAAAGAGTTCTCAAGTTGTTAGATACAGTAATGTATTAGTCAAATACGATTTTGACGTTAAGTTTAAATTAGAAAGATGCTGAGACTTTTTCTCCATATACAGACCCTGCTAAAGAAGAGATAACGATATCAACGTGACTGAAAAAAGTGCAATAAAATACAATATATTGAAGAATGGACTACTTTATAATATTGTACCAAAACTTTTCTTATGTTGCCAATTTGACTAACTGTAATGGATTTTTTTTTCAAATATTATTCTGGCATGAAAGAGCTAACTATGTGGCCCCAGTAAACAATAAGTTAGTAAAGCGCCACTATTCAAAATGAATTAATTTACCAATTTGCTAACATAATACAAAAACATTTAATATTGAAAATTGATCATTTCAACACTAATACAGTACAAGCTTGATAATCCGCTGTTTGTTAAACCGAATAGTTCAGTAATCCGCTGTTTTGAGAAACAGAACCGACGTTTTATAATCCGGCGTTTTCTGTTGTCTTACGCTCTATAGTCCGACACATTTATGCACCGTCGATATTCGTACATCAGGATCTATTAGTAATAGTATAACGTTTAGCACATACGCACACAATCCGTAGCTGCAACAGGTTGTAACAAGTTTTTAAAATGCTTAAACGCAAACATACTACCTTACCCTTAAGTGTAAAAATGGAAATTTTGAAAAAACTGGATAGTGGATGTAAAATTGTTGATTTAGCACGTTTTTATAATGTAGGTCGTGCGACAATTTATGATATTCGAAGAAATAAAACGAATTTAGAAAATTATATCAAGCAGGCAGAATCAGGGACGGGACGACGAAAAACCATGAAAATGGGTGAACATAAACAGATGGAAGAAGCGCTGTATACGTGGTTTCTTCAAGAACGACGAAGAAATACACCAATTACCGCTGATATTTTGCGCCAAAAGGCTATTTCTTTCTATGAGAAAATTTATCAGAAAAGTGATTTTCGTGCTAGCGATGGTTGGTTATCCAATTTTAAAGCACGCTATGGTATTCGCATGCTGACTGTAAGTGGAGAAAAATTGTCTAGTAATACGTTGGCTGTTTTACCTTTTATTGAAACATTTAAGAGAAAAGTTGATGAACTAAGTCTGACTGCTGAACAAATATATAATGCCGACGAGAGTGGCTTATTTTGGCGTGTCCTATCAAACAAAACTTACGTGCATAATAAAGAATTAAACGCCGCAGGAAGAAAGGTATCCAAGGATCGAATAACTTTTATGCCATGCTCTAATGCTAGCGGCACACATAAACTTAAACTTTTGATGATAGGAAAAGCGCGTTGCCCTAGAGCATTTAAAAATGTTCATCTACCACTCATTTATAAACATCAAACGAAGGCATGGGTAACAAAAGAAGTTTTTTATGAGTGGTTCCACGAAAATTTTGTTCCCGAAGTAGTGCGGTTTCTAAAATCGAAAAATCTTCCACAGAAAGCATTGCTAGTGTTAGATAATGCTCCCGGTCATGGTCCAAATGATGAATTAAAGTCAAGAGATGGTTCAATTCAAACTCTTTTTCTGCCGCCAAATTGTACTCCCCTGCTACAGCCAATGGACCAAAATATCATACAGACGATCAAAATAAATTACAAAAAGAAGCTTTTACTTAACGCAATCAGTAGGAAGGATGATATCACAAAAACCTTAAAAGAAATGAATTTAAAAGACGCTGCCTTTATAATTACGGAATCTTGGAATGGTGTGTCCGAAAAAGCAATTATTTCCTCTTGGAAGAAATTGTGGCCATCTGTGCTTATTAACGATAAAGAAGAAGATTGGGATCCTGAAGACAATTTGCCATTGGACGAGTTAATAGATATGCTAAAAAGAACTGAAACCACAGAACTAACTCCACACGAGATTGAAGAATGGATTGCGGAAAATCCTGAAGATAATATCTTGACTGATGAGGAAATAATTAATAAACCCATGGAAGAATATTCTAATAATGATAATGATGATGCAGCTTCATCGACAAAGAGCATATCCGTAAAAACAGAAGATGCACTTAACGCCATTGACACTGTTATTCAATGGGCTGAAGTAAATAGCACTACGTCCAGTAGATTACTTGTATTAAGGAAGACACGAGAAGACATTCTTTCTAAAATATATTATCCAAAAAAGCAAACTAAAATCGATGACTTTGTAAAAAAATTACCATAAGTTTGTAACAGCTATTTAGATTGTATGTTCATATTATTCACATGTACCTACATAAAAGTTAGTTTTTTATTTCTTCTATTAAAAGTTGCAAACAAAAACGTTTTTCTGTATTCCTAAGATTGAAGATAAACACTATCTTATGTGTACGTGTATATATTTAAGAAACTTTCAGTAATCCGCTGTTTTTGATAATCCGGCACTTGACAAATCTTCGTGGTGCCGGATTATCGAGCTTGTACTGTATTTAATTACAGAAACTGCCCAAAATATTTCGAAAGTAGATCAAATGAGTTTGATAATTAGATCTGTGGAAGTAGAAGAATGTAAATTTAAAAAGATGAATGTTGAAATATTTTTAGGATTATTTAAATTTTAAAATGAAAGTGCATCTGGCTATAATCAAAATATCGGAATCTATAGAAAAGCAGATATTTATATCGGAAAAGGCCAAGGATATGACGGTGCTAGTATTATGTGCAGTTGTTACTCAGGTGTAGAGAGTAATCAATAGAGTAATTGATACTGAACCAAATATCACATATGAGTATATCCATTGTGCAACACATAACTTAAACTGATATACATATTAATGATTCATTTACACCTATCAATTGAAGTATTTATTCCGATCAGTGAGCATTTGAAAAAGTTTTTTGGTGTCAAATGTTGGGATTTACTGAGTTCCGTTATTAGTGAATCAATAATTACTTCACAATAATTAAATCGTACTCGATATATTAGTTGAGTAGATTTCTTGGCGGCTATTAAATTACGTTTACAGACATAATTAAATCGTTAATGAATGAGAATATAAAGAATATGTCAAATTATTATTATTGAGATTAATAACACATTTTGTTACAGGTTTACTGCAATTAGTATTGTGCTGTATATTTTAAATTTCTCTAATAACTTTAGTTCTTTTGTATCAATATTTTCTTTGTAAGTCTAATAATGTATTATTTAGGTATTACAATATTTATATAAGTGTAATAAGTATGTAGTACTCCAGACCAACCTATCTCAAAAAGCACCACTGGTAGTTTCCAATTGTCAGAAGTAGTCTTTCGAATAAATTATCCACAAGTTTCGCTCGTTATTCACGATTACCATCTGACTGTGATTCTGACAGTTTGTTACTATTAGCTTTGGGGTACACGACTGTTGTTTTAATTGTAGTGTTTATTTTCAATAGTTAATCAAAATAAAAAATGTAGTAAAAACGTTTTCACTGGGTTCGTTGTAATAGTGCAACTAGAGGCCCCAATTATTCCGAAATTTAAAGAAAATCACGTAACTATTAATGACAATTGGTAAACGGGACTAGGATGTCAGTATTATATAAATGTTGAGTTAGTCGTTCCTCAAGTATTCAATTACATGAATAGTGTAACAGCGTTTGCCATATGTTTCTATATTTTACACTGCAAATTAAAGCTAAGAGAAGTATCGATTAATTGTCCAGTACTTGATACCATAATAGTATTGATTCCTCAACACCGCAAATAATCTGTATACCCAGGAAGCGATATTTGAATAGCGACACCAAGAAACGAATATCACGAAGTATCGATATCAAAAAACTGATGTCAGTGCGTATCAACCAAGAAATGAATGTCAACATATCGATACTTAACCCATTCAAATACTCAGAATCGATATCGCACACGGAATCGATGTATTGATTCTGTGTGCGAGTATCGGTACCTCTATTGATATCGATATCAAAAATGTTTGTTTGGTAAAAGTATGTAAGTATTTTAATAACGACTAGAGAGGTTGAGATACATAATAATAATTTATCCCATGTTTTTGTGGTTGTAATTGCACATTTTGGTATTACACAAAATATATATGTAACCTATACTTCTTGTTATAGGAACCATAACGAAAATAATAGAAACACATTAAATGATATCGAAAGTTTCCACGGTGCGAAGTTCTGTTATTTACATCACTATGACGCTGTCAAAGCCCGGAAGCCCTCATAACAATAGAAATATATGATGCACATGTTTATTTGTTTATACATTCTGTCAAATGTCTATCCGGAATTTTTCATTTAAAATTCCCGCGTAAGCTTATTGTCAAATTTTCTTCTGCCACTAAATAGGCACAAGACAATGAAACCAAGTTTGAGATTATGTCTATAATTAGTTTGTGTACAGCTGCTGATTGTGTTGGTTCACCTCAAATGCGTTGTTCGATTGTTATAATGAATAATTTTGTTGAGCAAAGAGTTTGCATTAAGTATTGCGTTTCCAACGGAATTTCGTGTGCGGAATCATTGAAAATGTTGGCTAAAACCTACGGCGACTCAGGACTCAGTTCTATAGAAACACAAGTGCGTGAATGGTACGAAGCATTCAAAAGTGGTCGTCAACACGTTAATAATTTGCCTCGCGCGATCGCTCCAAGAACGGCTGTGGGTGAGGTAAACACCGCTAAAGTTAAGGAATTAGTGCTTGAAAATCGTCATTATAGCTTGAGAGAGCTAGCACAAGATCTGAACATTACACACGATTCAGTTCGTAGGATTTTGGTCAATATTTTGGAGATGAGACGCGTCGCAGCAAGGCTTGTTCCAAAAGAGCTGAATTTTTAGCAAACAACATCGAAAAGCGTTTGCAGCGGAGTTTCTCGAGTCGCCAGTGATTCTACATTTATGCAACGCATCATAACTGGTGATGAGACATGGGTCTACGAGTACGACGTGCAAACAAGTCAACAATCATCCGAATGCCGCTATAGAAACGAGCCGAAACCAAAAAAAACCTGACAAAGTCGATCTAAAATTAAGGTCATGCTCACAGTTTTCTTCGATTATGATGGTGTGGTGCACTTTGAATTCCTTCTGCGAGGTCAAACAGTGAATGAGGAATACTACTTAGGCGTTATATGAAGCGTTTGCGAGAGAGTATTCGTCACAAGAGGCCAGATTTGTGGAGAGACAAATCTTGTATGTTGCACCACGATAATAATGCACGATCTCACGAAGGTACCATTGTGAGCGAATTTTTGACCAAAACCTCAACTAATTTGATCGAACAAGCACCGTATTCGCCGCAGATATGGCCCCATGTGGTTTTTTCCTCTTTCCTAAACTCAAATGCCACTTCGAGCAACACCTTTCGAGCTGAAGTCGATCTCAGCCGCGGCCTATAAGAAACGTACGGATGATTGGATTAATTGATGATTAATTTAAATTTGTTGTTTTATTGAGAAATTCCGGGTAGACATTTGACAGAATGTACAACACTGACGTCACAATTTTTTGGATTTCAATTACAATGTTGCACAAGTACACTATTACGAATTTTTCTAATTATTTTGATGTTATGAGTATGAATAATTCTTAAATAGGTTTCTGATATCATAGCGGCACTGAATTTAGCTGTAAGACTGGAAAGTTTTAATTGTTAAAATGGCACTATGCGAAGTTTTAATGCAGGAAGTATTAAGTAAATTTACCAATTCAGTGCTGATATTGTACTCATATTTGATTATTTTACGTAACAGACCAATATCGATTCTATAACATCCTGTTAAAAAGCTCAAAACTATGAAAATCTACTATTAATACTATGAATTTCTTATAACTAGTTGTAAAACTTACAAAATTAGTAGGCCTACTAAACGTAAAATGTGATTGGTTGATAATGTATAATCGAGGATGTAAGGCAAGATTGTTTAAATAGACCGTAGTTTTACATCTTTCTACTTTAACTTCATCATAGTTTATTATATTTCATTATTCCCGAAAGATCATCTGTTTACTTTCAATTAAATATTTACATAATAACATATTTGATAAGTTTTGCAATTAAAGGGTAGAGTGCATTTTTATAGGATACACTTAATAACCAATTAACAGATATGTGTTCACAATATGAAATAATAAATTCTATCTAAATATAAAAAGAAAAGCTTTTATATTACCATTGTATATTAATTATTAATTATACTCGTATAACTGTTTTGTTATCATGTATATTTTAGATCAAATCCTAAAATTGTCCAATATATGTTTATTTAAAATAACATACATTGTCTATTTTTCGTAGTGTTATGTATCTATTTCAATCTAAATAGCCATGAAATATATAAATTTATTTTTAACGTTTCTATGAGATATAATAGTTATTTACGATACAAGTGTTAAAAGTGGGATTTTATTTCACAAATTAAGAGTTTGCGACACGAGCGTTAATAGTAGTTTATACAACGAGTCAATAATGACAGTTATTACTCCCGAGAGCTAAATCACAGAATAACCAGAAAGGACAACAGCTGATTTTTCTATTGTTATCGAGGGTGCGTCGTTTGAGGACCTTGAATTCATTGTATTCGAATCCGCCATATTGTAAACTCACAATGTTTATGTTTTGATAGTTGACAGTTACCATAAAAATGGTGTATTCAATTTTTTTATAGGCAAATATACGAAACAATTTTTAGTTTTTTTAACGTCCAATGTCTAGCGCATTGCATTTAACTGCTTTGTATTTCAAATTAAGAATAAGCGAAAGAAAAAGGAATATGACTATGATAACGTTGGTATAATTATGTTCCTATTGGCTGAATGCAGCGAATAATGATAACATTATGGCTCATTATTCCCTGTTCGTATTTCATTATTCCCTCCGGGTATTGAGTACTATTATTAACCAATAGTGATTAATATAATACCTACTTTATTGTTTAGTCGTAGATAAAAGTATTTTATAACACGCTTATGTCAGTTTATGTTATAAAACTCAATTTTTAACCCGGTTAGCTTGCGTTAAAAGTGTCACTTTTACAGTCAGTTGTATAAAAAATAATTTAACTTTACTTTACTTAGCTGACAGCTGTAATTGCATTCACAAGAATGGACTGTGCGATCAAAGAAGGCGCAGATATGAATGGAATGTTGAATTAAAATGGCTATGTTCGTTTAGCACTGCGGCAAGTGATGCGTTCTCCACGTTTCTGGGAGGGTGGTGGCTCGTAAGCTGAGTCACGGACGTAATGGTATTCAAACAGTGATGTAAGATTCATAGATTTTTTTAACGAACATTACTGGCGGATTTTTTTATTGAAATTCACGTGTGTCTAATTAATTGCATGGTTGTGACATAATAGGCTCTTATATTTAGGAATGCGGCCTTTTAACGCATTGTAGCTTTTGAAAGAAATTGATATAAACAATTAAACCTAAATCCTAATTACTTGTACGCAAAGTCTGTGGTTGGTTATTCATGAAAATATGTAACATTGGCAGAATATTCAGTGTCCCGTGACGAGCTTAAAAGTATCTCAACCACGGCTTGTAGAAAAAACTGTCTTTTAGCTCAAATATTTTCAGAGTTGACGGACCGATTATACCGGAAATGAGTGCCAACTTTGTTATTTTAAATAGAATACCCACTTTTTATTACAAGTTCTAATATTTCTACCTAATGGTAAAGACTAGAGCGTAATTCTGTAAATAACAGAATTGTCATGGATAAATTAATTTATAGTATATTAGTGTTAACTAGTGGTAGTATGCAGTGTGTTCCACGACGAACTTACGAGGAAAGTATCTCAAGCACCGTTTCTGGAACAAATCCGAAACTTTGAGCATCATAGAACCCATTTCAGCTGAAATATTTACAGACTTGGCTGACTTCCGATTACACGGGAAATGAGTACCAACTGCGTTATTTTAAATAGAATACCCCACTTTTTATGACAAATTCGAGCTCTATGTTAATTTTTATTCCAACTTTATATGGCATTTGATATACCTAAAATGTATAGCCGAAACATGTAGAGTTCATATTTTAATAAATACAAATTGTGAGACAGAACATATTTTTCTAATTTATAAATTGTATATATGTACCTATGTAGTTAGTGAAACATTCTTGGACTAGACAAGCCTGATTCGGTTGACATGTAAAGAAATAATAAGTGATTTATTGTATAGTTGCACCCTTAAATAGATTGTATACATAGTAGTAGTAGTATTAGTATTTTTGTCCCACTACTGACTACGTAAGTATGCCATTGTCATACTGATTGAAGGAACGTAAGTTTGTCATACTGATTGAAGGAACGTAAGTTGCACTTACCGCTTATCTACTTACTATGTTGCCATTGGCAACGGGATGTAATATTTATGCTCTCCACACGGACGCAAGTTATCGTAGAATAACACATATTTGACTAAATTTGACATATAACTTCCATCTTTTCCCAATACTTCAAAAAATTAAGATCGCCGGTAAATGAAACAGAATTTTTTTTAAGACTTGTGGTTTTCGAGATTTTTGAGTTGAAAGATGCCCGAGGAAGCCACGTGACCAAAACGCTGGGTGACGTAGAAACTCTGTAAACGTTACCGGTTTAATTTGTAGGTTATATCGTTGATTGAAGGAATACATAAAGATGCGCTACCTATGACAGTTGACAGAAATTTATCCCGTCAAATGGAGATTTGCATTATATGCAATGGGATCTGAAATTTCTGTCAATTGTCATAGGTAGCGCATCTTTATGTATTCCTCAATCAACGATTATATTCAACACCTTAATCCCTTTAATCTATCCGATCCAGAATCAAGTGTCGTGTATCTTGACGAAGTAGGTAGGTTAAAATGGGGGCAGTGAAAATATCTATTCCTTCAACGGAATTTTATATAAGGTTGTGGAAGATAAAAACGTGCATAACTTGCTTCAAAAAAAATGGTAAGTTTCAATTTTTCTTACAGTTTTTGGTATTTACACATACAGATAACTGACAGTTCGACTGAAACTGAGATTGAATGGAGAACTGATCTGACCGTCTAAAGGTACCTACACTAATTTTAATACCATACTACTTGTATAGGTTAGGTACTTGTACTTACATCAAAATGATCAGTACAACAATATCCTGTAGTCTTCTCTGACAAAAGTACATCTCTCCTCATGGCAGTGAACCATTTTTTTCTTATTGTTACCTCCTGGGGATTGTGATGAACTTTTTATCAGGGGTTTTCACGGTGGAACTTTTACACATTGGCACCGCACAATACTTGTATGATACAGACATTTTAGTTAAAATAATAAAACTGGTAAAAAATTGTCTTCAAAAGTTCAAAATTAAAATTTAAATAGTAAAAAAAATCGCCCGAATACAAGGCACAAGTAGTCAAGCCATTGCCATTGATTTCGATAACATAAACTGACATACACACTGCACCATACGTCACAGTTGTAGTTCACGTAAACGCCGCGTTTTGGGAGAGCGCTGTAATCGTGCTTCTTTCTTCCCCGATTTCTAGGTGAAAACAATTTTTTTTTTTTCGTCTGGGAATAAAAGGAATTGCTTTTTCTCATGATTATCTTTAAATTTAAAGAATAATTACAAAGTACATAGGTTGTCTATTATAAGGTATAAAGTCACACGCTGTAGTTTATCGTATAGGTACTATTATAACTATTATAAATAAATTTTACAACTGTAATTACTAATTATAATTAATCTTAATAGTACAATTTGTATAATTATTTACCTATATTCAATGCTGGTGTTTGCTGAAGTTAATATGTTATTATTAATGGTATGGGACGAGGATTCTTCAGTAGTATTACTGTATAATATTTTACGAAATTATCCATTTTTTTTCAAAGTTTTTTAATTAAATCAATAGGCATATTTTTTTAAATTTACAAAGAATGTGCGTGATGCGCGAATGACAATAGACAAGCTAGATTTCTCAAAAGTTAATAGGAATTAAACATTTTATAAAGGATTGAGATCGCCGGTAAATGAAACAAAATTTTTTTTTTCCAAAAACTTGTGGTTTTCGAGATTTTTTGAGTTGAAAAATGCCCGAGGAAGTCACGTGACCCAAACGCAAAGCTGACGTAGAAAACCTGTAAGTCAGATGATAGGGTTATGACATTACTAATATGATAACACAAATGTAAGATCCTTTCTTAACCATTAATACATAGAATTAGTACTTTGTGTACATGCATGATAATACATATTATTGTAACGTATGTACTTGTAGAATATCACTAATTTTAATACCATACTACTCGTATAGGTTAGGTACTTGTACTTACATCAAAATGATCAGAACAACAATATCCTGTAGTCTTCTCTGCCACACCTACATCTTTCCTCATAGCAGTGAACCATTTTTTTTAAGTAAAAAGAAATCGTCCGAATACAAGGCACAAGTAGTCAAAAGCCATTAATTTCGACAACATAGTTGTTGTAGTTTACGTAAACGCCGCGTTTTGGGAGAGCGCTGTAATCGTGCTTCTTTCTTTGCCCATTTCTAGGTGAAATAATTCATTTTTTGTACTCGCTTATCAAAACCTGTCATTTCACGATTCGATTTGCGTGCGTAAAAAGTCACTTTAAGCACGAGTGCGTAAAAGTAAAGTTGGTACTTACTGGAACTTGATTAATTTAGTGACATTTTAAAATCATAAATCCCTAACCTTAATAATATGGTCATAAACGATAACGTATTTAACAATATGTATTATTATTATAGTTCTCGTACAAAAAATATTGTACAAACTTCGTGCGTGAAACATTTCGCGAATTCGTGTCCAAACTGGTCACTCGTTCGCGAAATAAGATTTCACGCACTTGGTTCGTAAATAACTATTTTTGCCTGGGAATAAAAAGAAATGGCTTTTTCTCATGATTATCTTTAAATTTAACGAATAATTACAAAGTACATTCTCTATTATTCATTATCTATTAAAAAGTTTAAATAAAAAGACAAAATTTTTAATGTTACACTAACGTTTAAAGAGTAACGTTTAGATAACGTTTTTTTAACGTCTATAAACGTTGAACATTGTAAGTAACCTTCATTTAACCTTTTAAAAACGGCTTCTTGCTTATTTGTATAAAATTGACTATTTTAGACAACATTTGTGTTCTAGGTCAATGTTATTTGTAAAATGTGTGTATAGTACAACGTATTCTAACCATTACGTAAACTTCGTGTGTTAACTATAGTCCTAAAATATTTTGCATACATATAATATTTTTAAAATGTCAACAGCTAAACTTCCAATATAAATTTACCGCCAATTTCATGGACCTGAAGTTGCTGCCGATATAAACATCGTACATACATCGTCGTACATTTTTCATACCATAATTGTTATCTATGTCCAGTATAACCATAAGTGGCTTTCGATTTGTCCATAAGGGTTACTCGGGAACAGCTCCGGAGCTACTCGTATGCGTGTACAGTGAACTAACTCAGTACAGTTCAGGTACAGATAAAGTGTAAACAAATAAAGGGTGGTGGGGTGGCGGCCATGTAATCACAGGTGTAACATAACCTTTCAAGTTTTCGTTTTGTCTACAATTCATTCAAATTGTCAACACTATTTTGTAAACAAACGCAAGTGCGCATGCGGGAGCATATCGCCCCAGCCGAAAGATTGGTGCACCAGGGGTGAGGAGAAGCAGAAACGGGGCTGTACAAGTGCGAATCACATGGCAAAATAGAACGACAGATAGGTGACCCGGAACAGCTCCCGAGCTGTACGGTGCACAAATCGAAAGCCACTTATAGTAGATATGCTCCCGCATGCGCACTTGCGTTTGTTTACAAAATAGTGTTGACAATTTGAATGAATTGTAGACAAAACGAAAATTTGAAAGGTTATGTTACATCTGTGATCATGGATGTATTATATATGGATAGCGTCTAATATACTAAACAAGTGCATCGCATTGACTCCAACATTAGAGTGAGAGGTTGCACAAGTGAGATAGAGCTAGAATAGGCAAGGGATTCATATACGCTCATAAGATTTACATTGTTATTTTGGTTTCGTTTAGGTATTTATCCGTTTATCTCGTTTAATATTGATCGGATACCGACTTAAATATATGAAATGCGTAGCGGAATAAATAGAGAATAACTTGTAGTATGGTTTTTATTATAGATACCTAAGTAAATACTATTACATATATTAAGAAAGCCCATCAATACGTTTCCCCATATAGATATGAAATATATGTTAAATCTTCCGCACAAATAATATATAATACTTACCTTTTCGCGTTATATGGATAAGGTGGTGCATAAAAAATATTCGTAAGCAAGATTTTCCCAATATATATAATGAAATTGATTTTTAAAGTGATTTATATGGGATATTGATAATCTTTGTACCAAAAATCACAAAACTATTTTCAATATCTTTGTCTCAGGTATGGGCGCGTGAAATATACAATTACAGACACGTTAAAATTGGATAAAACAAGACACCTAGATCTAGAATTTTAACGTGTCTGTAATATTGTACTTTAATATTTTAACATTCTTACAAGACATCTAGATGTCTTGTTTTATCCAATTTTAACGTGTCTGTAATTGTTTATCCAATTTTAACGTGTCTGTAATATTGTACTTTAATATTTTAACATTCTTTTAACTATAGAGATAAACCAATTAGTCAATTAACCAATTAGTCAATTCCCATTTTGGTGATGTATTCATTTTGAATCTGAGAGGTCATTTATTTTCTGGCTATGAAGATGAACTAACAGTTCGAAACCGGTAGCCTAAGGTTTTATTAAAGAAAATTGTGAGAAAGGACCATAATTCTTTTACTATTTATTTAAACATTACTCACACAGAGTCCACCATGGAATCTCACTAATATTTTAATGTTTGTTTAAATTTGAGCAATACATTTTTTTCTTTGTTAATAAGAATTAATTTTTAATTTAGTTTATTTCATGCTCATTATACGATGTTTATATATTCCTTTAGTTTATGGTAATTGTATATTTCACGCGCCAATACCTGAGACAAAGATATTGAAAATAGTTTTGTGATTTTTGGCACAATAAAGATTATCAATATCCCATAAATCACTTTAAAAATCAATTTCATTTAATATATTGCGAAAATCTTGCTTACGAATATTTTTTATGCACCATCTTACCCATATAACGCTAAAAGGTAAGTATTATATATTATTTGTGCGGAAGATTTAACATATATTTCATACCTATATGGGGAAACGCATTGATGGGCTTTCTTAATATATTTAATAGTATTTACTTAGGTATCTATAATAAAAGCCAAAGTACAAGTTATTCTCTATTTATTCCGCTACGCATTTCATATATTTAAGTCGGTATCCGATCAATATTAAACGAGATAAACGGATAAATACCTAAACGAAACCAAAATAACAATATAAATCTTATGGGCGTATATGAATCCTTTGCCTATTCTAGCTCTATCTCACTTGTGCAACCTCTCACTTTAATGTTAGAGTCAATCCGTGAACAGAATGCGCTATCCATATAATAATACATCCATGTCTGTGATTACATGGTCGCCACCCCACCACTCTTTATTTGTTTACACTTTATCTGTACCTGAACTGTACTGAATTTGTTCACTGTACACGCACACGAGTAGCTCCGGAGCTGTTCCCGATTAACCCTTATGGATAAATCGAAAGCCACTATAGTATTACTCTTTGGTATAACCGTTGCCAACCGTAGCAACTTTCCGCTATTATAGCTACATCTAGAGGTGAAGAGCGTCGTAGCGGCTCCCACCACAAATTATAGGAAAAGTAGCGACTTTTAATTTATCTTAATAAAATTGTAAGTAATTTCATTTAAAATAAGAATTAATCCATAACTTATATTTATATATGTATGTATTTTTTAATATATTATATGTACCTCATGTATGTATATGCTTCGGGGCATGACAACAAAACGTCACGTCACCAACATTAGCGATTCCGGTAAAGTCCCGATCTACATATCTAACTGTTAAACATCGAGCACAGCCCACTTTTGCTTGTGGGTGAATTAAATCTTATAGGAGCCTATTACTTTTTAGTATTAGTAGATGGTTTACTTTATTTGTGAAATAATTATTCATTGTGAGTTATGATGCGACAAAGTAGCGATTTTCTTCATAGTGTTGTAGCGACAATAGCGATTTTTATTTTGTAAGGTAGCGATAATCCTTGTCTGGGAGTTGGCAGCACTGGTATAACCTCTACACCTTTATACAAAGCCTCTACGCTATTGTCTCTATCATACTCGTACCTATGCGCCTATACCGACTTTCCTTGAAAGATCATTTATGTGATAGATATGGTTTGTCGTTTATAATATTATGATTATATAGAATAGTACGCATATTAAAATTCTGTTAATAATGGAAACAAAATTGAAGAGATACGAAAAAATTGAATTTTTAGGTGAAGGGCAATTTGCCACTGTGTATAGAGCTAGAGATATCGAAACTGACACTATTGTTGCGGTAAAAAAAATAAAAATCGGTAGTAGAATTGAAGCTCAAGATGGAATTAATCGAACAGCATTAAGAGAAATTAAAATATTACAGGAACTGAATCATCGAACTTAATTGGCCTATTAGATGTGTTTGGACATGTTTCAAACGTCTCTCTGGTATTTGATTTCATGGATACAGATTTAGAAGTTATAATTAAAGACAACACCATCATTCTCACCCCAGCGAATATTAAATCGTACATGATACAAACATTGCAAGGTTTAGAATACTTACATTTAAACTGGATTTTACATAGAGATTTGAAGCCCAATAATTTATTAGTGAATGCGCATGGAGTATTGAAAATTGGTGATTTTGGCTTGGCAAAATCATATGGCTCACCAAATAGAATCAATACTCATCAGGTGGTTACAAGATGGTATCGCTCCTGAATTATTATTTGGTGCAAGACAGTATAGTACCTACATTGATATGTGGGCTGTAGGTTGCATTTTAGCAGAATTGCTGTTAAGAGTACCATTCTTTCCTGGTGAATCAGACTTGGATCAATTAACAAAAATATTTCAGGTATTTGGAAATCCTACAGAAGAAAATTGGCCAGGACTTAAGTCTTTATCAGACTATATGGAGTTTAAACCATTTCAACCTGTACCATTAAAACATATATTTACTGCAGCTGCTGATGATTTATTAGATGTCATATCAAAATTACTTGTTTTAAATCCAAATCAGAGATTAAATTGCACCGATACTTTGAAGATGCCATACTTTAGTAATAAACCTCCACCTACTTATGGATCTAAATTACCCTTACCACAAAGTATTAGAAAACTTAAAGAAAAGGAAAAGCCTTCCTTGAAACGGAAACTTCTAGAATCTGCTGAAGGCGGTACACTTTCCAAACGTTTGCTCTTTTAATGCTACATATAGATTTACAAATAATTTTTTTGTATATATCTGTAATGTTTCATAGAAATTTGTAATAAATTTGGTAATTTGTGATTTATTTATTTTTGTATCAATTTCGAGTCAATGAATAAAATATAAGACCAGAGATGTTTTTATTATTGTCATTACATATTATAAAATACAATGCACACCTAGTTTTTTCAAAATTAGTTTATTAAAGCGGTGAAAATTTGCACGTGGTGTGCTCTTGAGTAGATTATCTATTGGACAAAGCTGCAGGATTGGCCATATTGCTCAAAATATACAAATTGACATCAAAGCAACATGTAGGTACGTTATAGGACGTATCTCACGTACTCTAAGCGGCGTTGAATAGTAAATTCCGTTTCGCAGTATTAGCAAGCTGGCACTAATCAGTATTTTTAGGTCAGAAACTTTTTTGAAATAGAAACCAATAACTTCAATATCTGATAAATATTAATAAAATCATCTTTAAAATTTTGTGATTTTCTAATAATACATTACCGAATAAGTGTAACATAAAAGCTTCAAAATTACAGTCTCTATCTCATACAACACACATCTTTTGGACATATGTCTGGCGATTGTAGAGGCCAAATCATGTTAACAAGTATTCCATCTGCTTCTTTTTGCTGCAAATAGTTTCTACAAAGTCAAGCAGAGTGCTTTGGGTCATTATCTTGCTGAAAATGAAACCCTTCTCCAATCAATCGCAACCCCGAAGGAATAGCATGTTCTTCTAAAATGACATTGTACCGCTCTTTTGTTAATATTCCGTTGATTGGATGCAGATTTCCAACACCGTCGAAGGAAAATGCTCCCCAAACTAGCACTGAACCTCCTCCATGCTTTACGGTAGCCACAACACAATCATCACGCATTCTTTCACCTCGTCTGCGTCGAACGTAAACACTCCGATTATTGCTAAAAATTTGAAAGTTTGACTCATCAGTCCATAACACTTTTTTCCACATATCGATGTTCCAATTTTGATGCTCTTTAGCCCATTGCAACCGTTTCTGACGGTTTTGTGGTCTCAATAACGGTTTGCGAGCAGCAATGCGTCCCTGTAACCCTGTTTTTGTTAAGCGCCTCTTTACCGTAGTAAGAGACTGGCGTTTCGCGGCTTTCATCGAGTTGAGCTCGAATCTGTGGAGCTGTTAGGCGTCGGCTTCTGTTGGATATTTCTTCCAATCGTCGATCTTCAGCCAGGTTCGTTATTTTGGGTCTTCCGGATCGCTTTCCGGAATGCGTTGTTCCTGTTGTCTTATAATGTTTCACTGTTCCTTGGACAGCTCGGTAAGTTAATTTAAGTTTTTTCAAAATTTGCCGCAACAAATAATTTTCTTTTTCCACGGTCGGGAGTAGAAATCAGTTTCTATGACGTCAAAATTAAAACAGAAGTAGTCGATTATTCCCAAGGGAGTTTACATTATGGAGAACGTTTGTGTAGTTATGACAATAACTCAACGACCGCTAAATAAATGCTCAAATCCGAATACAATAATTCTGGTGCTACTTACTTCATAATGACAAAATATGTGTTTTTAAGTTAATGAGACCGTGGACGAGAAGACTAATACCTGAATTGACCCCATGGATCCAGTGCCAACACAGAACGACCGACTATTACCTGACCCAGTTCCTATCAGGACACAGTAACTTCCGCAGCTACCTGAAGCGCATGATACCGATACCCCCGGACACGCAATTCTGAATTGTGACAAATGGAGCAGACGGAGACAACTCTTGGAGCAGGAGATAGATGAGGTTCTGACGGAGGACAGCGTGGTAAGACTCATGATCGAAAGCGAGCCTAATTGGAGAAGAATCCACCAATATATTAAAGGTGTCCTGTCGGAGAAGGAGAAAAACGAAAGAGTAGGAGAGGTCTAGGCAGAGGAGATATTGTGGAAGACAGCGGCAACTAGCGCGACTGAAGTAGTGCCTAACGGCGGTTCCAGCGAGCTAGAGAGATGATGAAGTAGGGGGTTTTTAGTCGGTAAGAGTCCGGCACCCACTGGTAGAAAGCCAGGGGTCCATGAGGATTTTCCCCTACTATAAAAAAAAAAAAAGAGACCGTGGAAAAAATAGTACACCTATACCATTCGGGAGAGATGCTATTTTGTCCTCGGTGCATTGTAGCCCTCGGGCTTCAAATTGCACCTCTGCCAAAATAACGCATTTCTCTCCCTTATAGTATAATATAGTGATGGGTTGCTACGAAGCAAACTGCTATTTTGAAACTGCTAACTATCGTTAGCAGTTTGTAGCAGCTAACGAATATTAAAAGAAACTGCTACCTTTTGTAGCAGTTTTCCGATGTAAATATTTCTGACGTAGCAGCTCTATAGACATCATATGTTCTATCCCGTTGTAGCTATAGGAGAAACTGCTACCGTTTGTGCTACTGCTAACGAAAAGTGGCAGTTTGTAGCTGCTAGTGAAAAATAGTAGTTTTACACATCACTAGTATAATATACTATTATGTAAAGTAATGACAGCACTACGCGTCTCTGCACTCAACTCTTTTCGTTTTGCCATTTTTTCGCGATAAACAATTCTTTATCTTACGTACTCGTATCACAAGTTGATCGGACAGCACTAAAGCACAAACTAATACTTCTTCTATGATAAATGAGTGTTTCATATCCTAAATATCTAAATACTTCATTCGTAGAATAATTACGTAAATATTGCAGTATTATAAGTGGCTTTACCGATTTCTTTCTGTAAGAACGGTCTTTGTACCTCTGCAGGTCATAAATCGATTAACAGAACTTTGTTTATTCTCATCTGAAAACTTGCTATTTATTGTAGGGATTTATGCAATTTCCCTTTATAAATATCTTGCAAACGTACCAAACATATTTTATTTAGATTGGGGCTATTTGGGCAGGTAAATTACTAAAGTGACGAATTTGTATGCTACTGATCTCTCATTTATGGACGGTAGTGTATATGCCATGTAATGTAAAACCATATACACTGGAACCTCGTCTATATCAGCGGTTGTGAAACGTAAACATTCATACATATCCTCTCCAGAGAGGTCCCCACTCTTATCCCGTTAGCGGAGAGGAAACGCCGTGCTACGCGCTCATTGGCTCATGTGAATACGTGCACTATCGGGTGGTGGATGCCGAGCGGATATAAATGAGTGCTATAGTGCGGAGATAAGTGAGGGTGGACATAAGTGAGCGCGGATATATATGAGGTTGCAGTGTATCTTTAATAGTACAGATATTTTATTTTTGTTAGTATTTGACCTTAAGTTTTAGCGATCAATTCTGATGTATCACAAAAATTTAATGTATCGCGAAAATAAGAAATTGTTCTATTTTTCTTTCTTTTTTGCGGTAAATTTCTCCAAGTACAGAGTATTTCTCTAGTGCATCCAAGTGCCACATCTCCTTTTGTAGATATTTTTTCTGAAAAACAATTACAAATAGTTGTGTTTAAGAATATATTATTAATCCCGGATCGACTTGCCATTCGCTGTTGGGAGCAAAGTGATTAATAGCACGGCATCATAAAAGGCGATATGATGCTGTCACAAAGCCATTTAAACACAACTTACACACACTAAAACTACACCGCAAGAGTTGCAGTGATAGCCAGACAAGTAATACAGCTTACGGAGTCACTGCAACTAAGCACCCACCACACATTAAAAACAAAAAAAGCTTTTTGCAGAACTCTAAAGTTTATCATTTTTAAGCAAATTAATATTAAAGACAAGCCAAGTATTTTTGTAACAATAACTTCCGACATTAAGGATATACGTTCAGTTGACGATATTATTAAAGTAATATTGCATTAAAATAAAATAATGTTAAATGTATATACAGGGTGTAACAATAGTGCGATATTCTTCCTTATCTTCATTTTTATGCAAAATACAGCAAATATTTAAATACAAAAGTTGTTTAGTTTTATGAAATTTATAACGTAAATGTTTAATTTGCTCGTAACCATCAATATCTTTACATTTTTAAATAGAACACCCTATATATGATCACATTTTTGAATTGCCTGGGGAATTTTAAGGCAACTTTATACAGGATCATATTCAATTTTTTTTTTTATGAGTTGTGGGTGCTTAGTTGTAATGTAGTAGTAATTATTTTCATTAGTTTACAAGATATTGACATTTGTTTGAAAATTTTGACATTTTACTCTTTTCAGAAAAATGCCATTATTTCGATAACGAAAAAATGTAACATTATGAAACTTAACATTACGTTAGAAGCATCTCTTATGTTGACAATAAACAGATGTAGACTTAAATACATTATACAGAAGAGTGTTGTAGAAATCAATGTCTTTTTGAAACACTTGAAATGCGAACATCTTCATTTTTTCAAATAGAAACACTATATTTATATGGGTTAGTTGAAAGCGAAATTTAATTACCTATTAGTTTGAATCAAGCATGTATGTAGTTAAAATTAATGGACCAAATTATGCGTCCATAGTATACGTGGTTAGAGATCTTCCTGATCTAATACTTATTTTGAAAAGAACAACGAGGAAATTAACTATACCATCTAAAGATTTACTTAAATATAGTGTAGAAGTTAATATCAGAAAAATATTAGTTACCAGTAATCACCATTATACTGGTAATGTGCGTGACTATTTAGATATTTTTTTGCGCGATTGGTTGTTTTTATTAGTTTACCGTTTGCAGTTGTCTGTTTCCACGACGGTAAGTTGCTATTACTGGTTGCTATGTGTAACAAAACGGTAAGTAATTTACTTACCGGTCACTGAACGGTAAGTGAATTAAACAGAACTAGGAACGACAGCATCAAAAATACAATTTGACTTGTTTGGAGCAAAACCATAGAAACCATGGAACAGCCATCCAACGGTTTCAGTTTCAATCTTCCTGATTTTCACAAATTTATCTATATAAATTATTATTATTATTATTCTAGATTCCAATCGCGCAAAAAAACGTTATAAGCATGTCGAACATTAAGGGTTACCGTTCTCAGACAATAATTGGAGTAGTCGCTTTGCTCCTCCTTCAAACAATTGTCTTCGAACGGTAAACAACCCTTACCGTTCTCCATACTTAATATACTATATCCTAATGGTTGGATTGGTGGAAAAGATACGATAGAATGACCAGTTAGATCATGACGTCTAACGCCACTTGATGTTTTTTTTTCTGTAGAGAAACGCTAAAATCGAAGTTTTATATAAACAAACTAAAAACAACATTGATGAGACAAAAGATAGAATTGTACATAAAATTCATTCTCAAAAGAAATTATAAAAAAGGTTTTACACAAAGTACAAAATTGTTGAGGCTATTGCCAGTTAACTGAAGGCAGAGAATTTCAACATTTCACTTGATTCTGAACTTAATTGTTTCAAAGTTTAATAAATTTCCATACCTATACAGAATGGTTCACCGGGAACTGCAACGATTGATTATGGGAAAACTATAGCTAGGAATGATCTGAAATTTTGGCACTATACTAAAGTCGATGAGGGCCACTCGCCTAAAATATTTTCAAAATGGCGGCGCTTCGGGATAAACTGCGCCCCGGCATAACTTATTGTAATTATTATAAGGTAAATGATTTTTATTCGATAACTGACAATTTATAATATTGTAAATGCCGTCATGGCTAACTTGCCAATATTTCGAAAACTATCCATTTTTATAATGACATGTTTATACAAAGTTAACCTTATTTTGAATGCCGAACAAGATTAAATTACAAAAATTGCCACTTACCATTAAAAAAAATTGAGTTTCAGTAATTTTTCCGATTTCATTTTCAGACGTATATTTCGAACACTCTGTATGAATAATTGTAACAATTTTATACAAATAGTATTTAATTAGGTCATCTACTTGAGAAACCTTACTACAAAATAAATAATAAACTAATCCTTATATGTAAAAAGTGCAATTGATTATCTGCCTGCAAACGTCAAATTTAGCATAAGAATGTAAATAAGTCAAAAAGGGTTAGACTTAGGTATATGACATTATACATGAAATATATTTAGAATTTCACGTAGAATCTAAAAACGTGTCAATATACAGGGTATTCTATTTAAAATAACGAAGTTAGTGCTTACTTCCGGTATATCCCGAAGTGCCGCCATCTTGAAAATATTTTAGGCGAGTGGCTCCCATCGACTTTAGTATAGTGCCAAAATTTCAGATCATTCCTAGCTATAGTTTTCCCAAAATCGATCGTTGCAGTTCCCGGTGAACCACCCTGTCTAGGTAAACAATGGTTTTTTACTTCACAGTTTAATAGAATGCCGGGCAGTAAATGCTTACCTTACAAATAAGCAATAACCTTGCTAAGCTGTTCTTCCCGTACAATTTATTATTTATAAAGTATTCCATTGATTAATATATAAAGTATATTATTCCAATCTTTTTAGGAATTTTATTTCAAACGAGTCTCAGGATTATTCGGATAGGTCGAATAGTAACGGAAATATTAAACTTTAAACATTGACAAATAAATTGGGTTTTTCCTCTCCCTTATTATGACAGATACGAAAAAATGTCACTGCCGAGAGTTATCTGGTGAGAAATGGGTTTTGAGCTAATGATTTCAAAGTTATAGCTCATTCTGCGATTTTCTAAGATAATAGAAATTTTAGATTTGAACATAGAAATTACATCTCCTAAAGATGAAATCTGGAACTTGAAAATAATTTCCAGCAGTTTCTCTTGACCATTTTTACAATCAATATTTTCTCCCACGGAACCTAGGACAAATACTTTCCGAGATACAGCCGCTTACCTCGCTTAGTGGGGCCACTAAGCCCTGTACAAGTACATTAAATTGGTGGTTCAAACCACAACAATCTTATATACATATATATATATATATGCTCATTTCTGAGAGAGACGTAGTTGCGATCACAGATCGATCGGTCATACACAAGCCGTGTTTGCTAGGGATTCTATATACGAGGAACATACAGTTAACACTACGTAATATATTTAATTTTTAGATTATACATATACTTATTTTTGTTTTTAAATGACTTATTTATAATAATAATAATAATAATTCATGCCTTAGCATCCTCCAACAGCTTGCGCCAATTACAGAGGGCATCGGCTGGCCATGAGTTATTATTACGCCTGCGGCTGTAGACCGACTTAAGATGTAACCTTTCCGCATTTGCCGTGGAATTTGGAAAACTACAGAAAACCAAACTCAGAAAGGAAACACCGGGGTTCGAACCCTGCCGGACTACGAGGCAATGTGCAAGCCACTAGGCCACGAGCCCGGTTTATTATATTGTATAAATAAAAGAAATTCATAGAAATCAGATTTACTATCAATTTTTGTTTCAGTGTTTGTAAAAAAATGTAAGTATAACATTGTTTAATAATCAAAGCCATATTCAAAGTATGATGGATCAAAGTTATGAACACGAACGTAACCATCTTCTCCTCCAGAACTGTAACCTTTACCATCAGGATGAAAGGCAACGCTATTGATAGGACCAAAATGTCCTTTCACTCGTCCGAATTCCTCTTCAAAAACTAAATGGAAAAAGCGAGAATCAAACTTGCCTACCCTTGCAGATGTAGTTGTAACATCCATAGCATCTTGACCTCCGCCAAGTACTACATGTTCTAATATTGGGCTCACGGCTGCTGAATTTACTGGTCGTTCAGTTTTATACGTTTTCAGTAACATGAGATTATCGGAATCAAATAATTTTGCAGTATGATCTTTAGATGCTGTTATAAACATCGAAGAATCTTTCGACATTTGCATATCATTTATTAGATTTTCATGCTCCTTCGCAGTGTGAAGCTTCTTTCCAGTCTGAAAAACATATACTCTCATTTAGATATACAAACACAAAAAATTACAATAACGTAATTTTTATATTACATTGTTTTACATAGTGTAACATTAGACAAAAAAGCACAAAAGTGGAACTAGGTAGTAGAAAAGCGCATTTTCTCTAAGTGAAACAAAAAAAAATTCTTACATACATATATTTATAGGAGATATATATTACAAAATAAACAATCTTATTTGAAAAACAGAGAAAACTACCAGTAATTCTATACTCAAACGAGATTTTAAAAATTTCACTTAATCAATTATACTGGTTTTAAATTGTAATTCAAAGTATGTATACAGATTATAATCCACGCTTGGTCACTGTATCGTTCGGAATGATTCGGAGAAAGCGCAGCGGGGGGACGTATGCGCTAGTGTGAGAATAGCATAGAAGGTAATCACATTTTACGTAACACTGTCAATACAATCTTGCTATTTTATACGTATAAACATAAGTTTGTTATAAATATTTTGAGTTATTTCTTACGTACATTAAATATCCTAGTTAAAAAAGGAGAAATAACGCAAAAGCAGTTCTAAAAGTTAAATAATACATTCCTTCAAGAAATAAACCGAAAAATATTTCACGTACATTAAATATCGTAGTTAAAAAAGTAGAAATAACGTAAAAGCAGTTCTAAAACTTAAATAATACATTCCTTTAAGAACTAAAACGAAAAATATTTCGCGGGGATAAATGATAGGGTAAATTATTATGGTATTAAATGTTCAAAACGATCTCCTGATGCAAAGAAACTATCCTATCTTATCGAATTGTGGTGGAATTTGTGCTCGCAATTCTTCTATAGTATTAGGCCTGGCATCTCGAAAACCATAAATTGAAGTTTTCAGGTACCCCCATAGATACAAATCGTTTGGAGAAAAATCAAGTGATCTAGGAGGTCAGCGAATAGGGCTCCGGCTAGTTAGCAACCTGTTATCAACTGTGTTGTGCAAAAATTGTTGTACTGGTGCAGTATTATGCGCAGGACATCCGTCTTGCTGGAAACAAACGAGATTTAGATCTGCTACAGTTCTTATAGCGGGAATTACACCATTCTGCCAAAGATCTAGACATCTTACTGCTTTGAGATTTTCCTCTATAAAAAATGGCCCAATTATGGGGTTACCTAACAGGCTAGCCCAAACATTTAGTTCTACAAGGTATTGTGTTCGAGCGTCGTACGTAAGATGTTTATTCCTTTGTGACCAAAACCTGGAAACGCTTGGGTTATGGCGGCCATGTAACGGGAACGAAGATTCGACTGTAAATACTATTTTTGCAATAAAATCGTCATCGTTGTTGCGTTGTTCAATAATTTTCTTACAAAATTCTCTAATGGGATATATTTCATTCGTTTTGCCTAACCTATAGGAGCGGTACTTATTTTTTTTCTGTGAACCGTAGTGTGGGAACCATCAAATTTTTCTGCTATATTTTGTAGATACTGCTGTGCTTGCTCCTCTACAGCGGCACAAATTAAAACGTCGCGTTGCTCGCTTTGTGGCATCTTCTCTTTTTTATGTTTAAGTGGATTTGAACAGCCACATTTTTTTTTTGATTAATAGAGTGTTCGAAAACTTTATAAATCGTTTAAGGCGATGTGCTGCCAACAACGGAAGCCATCTTGCAGATGTAATATTTAGAACTTAAAACTGCATTACCAGGGCTTGAGAAATGTTATTTCCTTTCTAACTTGTTCATAAATATAAAATATATTTGTTTCAAATAGTGGAGTTTGTTTTGCGCCACCCTGTATATGTAATGGCAGTGTTTTAGAGCGTTTTCTTATACGATTTCTATCATTTTTTTGATTTGTTTGAGGTTATTGTAATTGAGTTTAATGTAACGTTATAATATATGATGCAAGGGGATGCAGTAAGAAAAAACTTCAATAAACTTGTGTTATTTTACCACCAGTAAATACTACTGAAATATAAATATGAAATTCCAGCATTTCATTGGATTTGTTTTAAGAATAAAAATTAATCAGGAAGATGTTTTAAAACTTTTTCACAAATCTATTTTTATAACAATTCAAAACGACTAGAATTATTATCACATACTTGAAATCTGACCGAAACTCAAATTCAGTGAGTCAACACTTATGCAACCAATGTGTAACCCTTGGAAGTTGGGTAGCCTGTCCTCTAGGATATACGTAAAAATGGCAGCGCCCGTGTTTCCACCGGTCGGACGTCTCTTTTGCGCGATAGATCTATTTAAGTATGTGATTCTAACGCTAGCGCGTACGTCTCCGTGCTACTCTTTTTCAGAATAATTCCGACATAAGATACAGTGACTTTTAGCGTGGTTTATAATCTGTATGTATATAATAACGTATTTATGGGTATTCAAGTATAACTACAAGTTCAAATTAAATAAATCAATTATTTCTCACATTTATTACCATATCAGGCTTTTGGAAATCTCAATAAATCACATAATTTGCTTTTACTTTTTGTTATTGACACCAGTTAGTACTAAATTGTGAAATTATAACTCAGTAAAGGTACGAGTTATACCAATTACATTTCACTTATTACAAGCAACAACACCTGTTAAAACTTATTGATTAGTAAAAATGCGACTTAAAAGATCGATTGTTTTCATTATTTACAATCTATCCTTTTGCTCCTTCTGTTCCAATAATAGTGTAAGCAAGTTAGCTCGAAAAACAAGGAATAGAAAAAAAAACATTTATAAAGTTTTTAAATTTTGGTTATGAACACTCAGTAGGAATCCAAATACGGATCCGAAGAGTTCCTACCTCTCCGGTGAGAGCTTCATCCCCTTTTGTCAAAAAAAAAACCACAACAAGCGAAAAGCGATGTAGCTGTGTAAAAGTTGGTTTGCGCTACTCCACAATGTGCTATCTCTAGTTGTCATTGGCAAAGTTGTTTCAATTCGATCGAGGAGGGTAGAGGTAAATTAATGATATTTATATTTGGTTAGTGGAAGGAAGGGGAAACCACGTAAAAAAAACGCTCCCAGAGCTCTACCTCAGAGGTGGTGTGGAAATGGGCTAAAAGTACCGAATGCATAAATGCACAAATATAAAAAAAATCATGAAAGTGTTAGTGTTCACGCTTGTTCCTAAATATCTTATTTTATATGCATCTTGTGGAGAAAAACTGCTCTTTAATATCGAGTCTATACATTTTTTTGCTCGGACTAACACTTTTCAAAATAATCGCCGCAAAAAACGGCGCTGGACTAATTTTTCTCTTCGCGCTGAGAACTATGCTTATTTTCCAAGGTCATTTAGAAGCGTTAGGTGGGAGATACGAAAAAAAAAAACAGTGAGAAACATTTTTATATAGAATTTAATGGAGAGTATAAAAAGTCCTAAAACATTTTTTCGTAGAAATTGTGGTTTACGAGCGAAACGCCGAAAAATATCATGTCACGATTGGGGGTGGTTTTTTGGGCAAAAGGGGATGAAGCTCCTACCGGAGAGGTGGGGACTCTTCGGATCTGTATTTGGGCCTCTACTGAGAGTTCATAACCAAAATTTAAAAACTTTATAAATTTTTTTTTCTAAAAAAGCTAATTTGCCTAGACTATAACGTCATTACAAACATGCGACCAGTCTTTAGCAGAATTGATAAAAGAATGAAATACCACTTGAGTATTTAGTAATTGTTGTACTTTCCAATGATGGAAATGGAATAAATCTATTTCGAATGAAGTAATTATGCCAACACCGCACGCGACATATACCTACTAGCGATGGGTCGGATTCGTATGATTCGTACAGTATATACGACTCTCATGTGTGATTCGTACGGTACGAATGTTTACTATTGATACGGATTCGTATAATCCTATACGAATCATTTACTTTATACGAATCCGTATCATTTTGGAGTTGCACCGCCGCTTGATATGAATCGTATTCGGAGTCAAGTAGTATACTGATAGCAATTGATTGTAGTCGTATGAATCGTACCATTGTACGAATATGTATAATTATACGTAACTTATGTGAATCATTTGCTTCATACGAATTCGTATATCTTAGAGATAGTCTATTGATACGAAACTAAATCGAAGTCAAACAGTATATTTGTTTCATACTGGTAAATTGTATGTATGTTACGAACAGTCGTATAGTATGACTCAAATAGTTTCTCTAATCAGTAGCATGAATATGAATCGTTACTATTTATACTACAGTGGAGTATTATGATTTCATCAACATATTCATTCGCTAGCTTTTATATTGTGTTATGAGGGCTTCCGGGTTTTGACCGCGTCATAGTAAAGTACATATATACAATAAAATAAAACAAAAATGAAAAAGAAAATTACAAAAAATATATATACAACTTACTCAAACTCGACGTTTCGCCACTAATGTAAGTGGCTTCTTCAGGAGCAAAACTAGGTGAGGGGCGCCAGAAGGTCACGGTAACTAGACGTGTCAACCACGCTAGAGGCGAAAACCTTCTGACAAGGAGAAGATGGACGTGCGGGGGTATATATACCATTGTGCAGGGAAACGGAACGGTGAGCGCGAGGCAACGATGCGGAACAGTGAGCACGGGTCGAAGAAGCGGAAAGGACGGGTTTCCAAATGCTGGAGAGTGGGTAACCAATATCGCGATTGAGATTTTGAGGATGTCTCTGGATCTCGATAGCTTCCCTTACCTTTCGTGGAAAATAGCGATGAGACTTGCTTACAACAGATACCTGATCAAAACAAATTTTATGGCCCGTATCAATGAAGTGTTCGGCTAAGGCTGAGTGTGTTGAGGAACGTGACTTAACGTACCGTTGGTGTTCCTTGATTCTAGTTTGGATAGAACGACCAGTTTCGCCAATGTAAATTGAGCCACAGTCACAGGGAATTTTGTAAATGCCTTTATGGGAGAGAGCAGGGCGAGTGTCCTTGGGCGAAGGAAGAATTTGGGAGATCTTGTTTAAAGGTTTAAAGATGGGTTGGATATTTTGCTTACGAAGAATTCTATCGATGTGATCTGTAACGCCATGGATGTAGGGAAGAACGATGGTACTTAGCTGATTACTAGATTCTGGTGCTACCTTAGGAGACCATGGATGAATGTACCTATTTATGACCCTTTGTATGTTGCGGGAGGTATAGCCATTCTGTAAAAGAGCAGTTTTCACATGTTTCAATTCTTTGTCGATGTTGTCGGGTTGGGAAATTGAGATCGCGCGATGTACTAGAGAGCCGATTACCGATTGCTTTTGTGCTGGGTGATGATGTGAGCTGGCATGAAGATATCGGTCGGTATGTGTAGGTTTCCTGTACACGGAGTGACCTAAACGACCATTTGGTAGACGAGTAACTAACACATCAAAGAAAGGCAGAGAACCGTTATTCTCAATCTCCATGGTGAGCTTGATGTCGGGGTGTTGACTATTGAGGAAATCCAAGAAAGTAGGCAGAGTGTTTTTGCCATGTGGCCAGATAATGAAGGTGTCATCCACATATCTTAACCAAGTTTTGGGTTTTAAATTCGCATGTTCTAAAACAGTGGTCTCTTCATGGAGGCTTTTGAGACCACTGTTTTAGAACATGCGAATTTAAAACCCAAAACTTGGTTAAGATATGTGGATGACACCTTCATTATCTGGCCACATGGCAAAAACACTCTGCCTACTTTCTTGGATTTCCTCAATAGTCAACACCCCGACATCAAGCTCACCATGGAGATTGAGAATAACGGTTCTCTGCCTTTCTTTGATGTGTTAGTTACTCGTCTACCAAATGGTCGTTTAGGTCACTCCGTGTACAGGAAACCTACACATACCGACCGATATCTTCATGCCAGCTCACATCATCACCCAGCACAAAAGCAATCGGTAATCGGCTCTCTAGTACATCGCGCGATCTCAATTTCCCAACCCGACAACATCGACAAAGAATTGAAACATGTGAAAACTGCTCTTTTACAGAATGGCTATACCTCCCGCAACATACAAAGGGTCATAAATAGGTACATTCATCCATGGTCTCCTAAGGTAGCACCAGAATCTAGTAATCAGCTAAGTACCATCGTTCTTCCCTACATCCATGGCGTTACAGATCACATCGGTAGAATTCTTCGTAAGCAAAATATCCAACCCATCTTTAAACCTTTAAACAAGATCTCCCAAATTCTTCCTTCGCCCACAACACTCGCTCTGCTCTCTCCCATAAAGGCATTTACAAAATTCCCTGTGACTGTGGCTCAATTTACATTGGCGAAACTGGTCGTTCTATCCAAACTAGAATCAAGGAACACCAACGGTACGTTAAGTCACGTTCCTCAACACACTCAGCCTTAGCCGAACACTTCATTGATACGGGCCATAAAATTTGTTTTGATCAGGTATCTGTTGTAAGCAAGTCTCATCGCTATTTTCCACGAAAGGTAAGGGAAGCTATCGAGATCCAGAGACATCCTCAAAATCTCAATCGCGATATTGGTTACCCACTCTCCAGCATTTGGAAACCCGTCCTTTCCGCTTCTTCGACCCGTGCTCACTGTTCCGCATCGTTGCCTCGCGCTCACCGTTCCGTTTCCCTGCACAATGGTATATATACCCCCGCACGTCCATCTTCTCCTTGTCAGAAGGTTTTCGCCTCTAGCGTGGTTGACACGTCGAGTTACCGTGACCTTCTGGCGCCCCTCACCTAGTTTTGCTCCTGAAGAAGCCACTTACATTAGTGGCGAAACTTCGAGTTTGAGTAAGTTGTATATATATTTTTTGTAATTTTCTTTTTCATTTGTTTTATTTTATTGTATATATGTACTTTACTATGACGCGGTCAAAACCCGGAAGCCCTCATAACAGAGACTCAGACCGTGGAAGCCTTCGATATCATTTAGCTTTTATATTAATTTATAGTTAGTAGTTCGTGTCCTTAAAAGCGCCAATAAGAAATAATTCTTATCGTATTTTTAGCAAGGTAGACTATTTTCATGAATATATCTGTGTATTTACGTTTGTTTATTTTACTGAAATATAAATCTTAATTAATACTATTTTGCAAGATCATTAGAATAAAGTCTAAACTCGAATCTCTAATACGACAAGTCATCAATGAATCGGGCTGAATCTGTCACGATCTTTCGGTAGGAATCATACGAAATTAGTATACGGATCACCAGAACGATTCGAATCTTGTCGCTAGTACGGAGAGTCATGAATCATCACGAGTCGATACGAATCATATTATACTGATCTTTTATTTTAGGAGTCATTTGTCACTTCGCAATATTAGCGATGGGCGATTCGAATCTTTTTCAATTTCGCGCTTTTTCATATTTCAAAATTAAAAAAATTGTGCCAGCGACATCTGGTAAAATGTGAGTACCTACCAAAAAATGTGAGTACCAAAACCTTGACGACAGTACATGAGACCATGTGCCGTATCTACAGTACGTTAGTATATACAGGTTGGACAACCCAGATACTAGGTATTGTAAATAGCATTACATGCAATGGTGAAATACAGGGTGATTACCCGGAAACGCATGTTTTTGTATTGGATAGTACACGGCAAGCAGTGGTGGATGGCAGTTGGGAAGGTCATACAGTGTGGAGGCTAGTTGGAAGTTTCAGTTATACTCAAGATGTGGCACCTTGAACACCACGCTTTTGTTATGAGACGGTTTTACGCTAACAATGAGTCCGTGACACAGACCCAGCGAGACTTTCGCCGGCACTTGATTGTTCCGCCGCGTGGGCCGATTCCGAATCGTAACACAATATTGAGGTAGATGCATAATGTGAACACAACGGGATCATTAATGAAAAAAATCCTTCAGGACCAGCAAAAACCGTTCGTACACCTGAGCATGTTGATCTTGTGCGCGTCGCTACGTTGGAGAGCCCCAATCGTTCGCTAAGGAAGCGGGTCTTAAACCTCGTCATTTCTGTCTCTACGATAAGAAACATTTTGATTAAATACCTCAATTTCCATCCGTATAAGCTTGCGATCTGTCAACAACTGAACCTTGCTGATTAGAGACAGCGTTTACAATTTTGTCAGCGAATGTTGGGCAATCTTGGGCGAAAACAAAAATGCAGTTTTACTCATGAGCGGCGCTCATTTTCATATGGGCGGTTTTATAAATAAGCAGCACTGTAGATTTTGGTGTCCAGAAAATCCGTGCGGTAGGTGACGTGGGGGTCATTGGGCCGTATTTCTTTGAGAACGATAACGGCGAGGCAGTTACTGTTAACGCAGACCGCTACTTGGAAATGTTTAAGAATTCTTTCTTGCCTGTACTTCGCCGTCATCGCATAGGAATGCGAAACATATGGTTCTAGCAAGATAGGGCTACGGCCCATACTGCTCGAATTTCGATGGAACGTGTCCGACAAGCTTTCCCTGGAAAAGTTATCTCTCGTTTTGGAGATGTTCTTTGGCCCCCACGGTCTCTTGATTTGACGATCCCGAACTTTTTTCTTTGGGGTTTCATGAAATCGCGTGTTTACGTTGGAAAACCACGCACATTACAACAGTTGAAGGAAGCCATCCGAAGAGAAATCCAAGCCATTCCACGAGCAATGTTACGAGATGCAATGCGTAACTTCCGGGAACGTCTGGAAACAGGTGTTCAATCGGAAGGACGCCACCTACGCGGTCTTATTTTTGCTACTTAATTTTTGTAATTTTCTTAAAATTCCGAGTTTGTAGAACACATTGTATAAAATAAATAAAGTTTTTGTTTAACATTTAAAAATTTGTGGCTTTTTTTAAATCATGTGGTTCCCAGTAAACACCCTGTACATGTATGCGTTAGAATGATAGAGATGGTGATACGAGGTAGATGTACGGTGTTGTCAAGGTCGAATTATTGCATTTTGTATTCTCGTATGTGACGTGCTGATAATTTGCTTATGTCAAAAATCTCGTAGCACCATCTCCGTCATTCTAACGCATACATGTATTTCACCATTGCATGTAATGCTATTTACAATGCCTAGTATCTGGGTTGTCCAACCTGTATGTATTATCTATGATTCAGTATGACTGATCTTAATATTGGCATAATAGGGTTGTTAACACTTTTGTATAAACGTCAAACAAATAATGAGAACTGTACATACACTATGTGAAATGAATGCTAATGGAGATATAAAGAAATTAGCTGCAAATGCGAAAAGTTGTTTTTGCTAAATAAATCAAATTTCAATGCGAAAATACTTATGTAGCATATAGTACACCGTGTACAGTACTATGCAATAAAATCTGGGACAAACATATATAAGTTGTGTAATTAAGATCTCACATTCATGGAATGTCAATTGACTTCATACTGTCAGTGTCAATATAGAGTTGTTAATTAATAGTAGCATCAAAACTGATTTTTTATCAATCATGAACTTTTTTCAAATGTTTCCCACAATCTTTGAGAACCCCCGCATAACCGTAAATTCTAAAAGCTGTATAGGCAGTATCTTTTGTAATGTACCAGAACGCGGTAGGGAGGGTTATGTCTTGCGTACCACAGTATCACATCAGACTGCTCAAAGAGTGGTATTTAAATGTAAAAAAGCAGTAATGTTCAGTCCTTACTATAAAAGGTGTTACTCACATGAAACTCAGACACCAGGTTTGGCACGATGTATATAGTGCAGATAGAGTCAATGTGTACGAGCAATGGTTGATTTTCATGAGGTCTTTTACAACAATGTTTGAAGAATTTTTGGAAAGAAATTCATAACTAAAACAGTTTTATTATCGCCTTGATAATGACAGCATTGCTGTTGAAACGCGTCGGTGTTTTAGTTAAAACTTGTTTGGTGTTCAGTGGGTTAAAGTGTTTAGTGTAAAACATACCAGAATAATGCTTTGTATAAGAAAGTGGATGAAGTTCTGAAAGTGAAGAGAAGGTTAGATCTTCTATTAATCATGAAAAATGTAAACTCTGACTATTCAAATATGTATACTGCCTCTCAGTGAAGTTCGATCAGTTAGTAAAAAAACATGAAAAAGTTACAGAAACAAACGAAGTGAAAAACAAAATGCAATTTTATTGTAAGTATAGGTAAAATAGATGAAAATATATAAATAAAAAATAATTCTGGCTTAATATAACATAAACAACATTAAATTTTCTTTTCATCGAAAAAACCTCCTTTGCTGTTGATCACCGCTCGAACTAGTGTAGGCATTCTTTCGATAAGTTTTGCTAAAACTGATTGCGGAATGTTATTCCATTCATGCTGCAGAATATTCCATAAATGCTCTTGTGAAGTTGGGCACACTTTTCGGATCCTCCTGTCTAGCTCATCCCACAACAGTTCGATTGGGTTCAAATCGGGGCTTTGGGGAGGCCATGTCATTAGTTTCAACGTGTTCTGGTCTTCTTGCTCCCTTAAATAGTTTTTACACACTAACGCAGTGTGTTTAGGATCGTTGTCCTGCATAAAAGTAAAGTTACGGCCTATCATCCGCAATCCTGATGGCACTGCATGATTCTGGAGTATTGCTAAATAATTTTCTTTTTTCATTGCACCTTGCACTCGACTTAAATCTCCCGTCCCAGCAAAGGAAAAACATCCCCACACTAACACAGAACTACGTCCTTGCTTCACTGTAGGCAACATGCAGTCCGGGATCATTTTTTCGGTTTTAGATTTCCGAACATAAACTCGTCGGTTTTGCCCAAATACCTCAAATTTTGACTCGTCACTCCATAGTACTTGTTTCCAGTCATCTAATGACCAATCTCGATGAGAACGAGCCCACTGAAGTCGTTTCCCTCTGTTGCCTCGACGTAATAAAGGTTTTCGAGTGGCAATGCGCCCATGAATTTCCGCTTGTTGAAGCCGACGTTTTACCGTACTCACTGAAACTTGTTCTTCACGGCCGCGATTAATTTCGGCTGCAATTTGGGGCGCTGTCAATTTTCTGTTGCGCTTACTTAATAATACTATTCTCAAATCCTCAGCTGTTGTCGTTTTCTTAGATGATCCAGGACGGACACGATTTGCTAAAGTTCCTGTTCCCCGATATCGCTTTATGATGTCATTGACTGTAGAACTTCTCATATTTATTTTGTTAGCAATTTGTCGTCCCGAATATCCTTCTTCAAACAATGTAATAATGCGCGAACTGGTAGGCTTTCCACGTGCCATTTTCAAATGTTTTCTTAATTTTTTCGTCAAAACGACCGATGCACACAAACTTACGTTTAACAGTAAAATGAAGAAAATTTAAATCTTGACGCCTGTAATATTTAACAAGAGTGGTAGTGGAATATATACTAAATGTATTGTTCGTTCAAAACAAGCCACTGTAAAAGATTATCGGTACTTCCGAGAAATTTGTTGGAAAGAGAATTAAATATACCTATGCATATTATTTATGCTTTTATATTATGGTTGTCGCATTACATGTGATTCACATAATAATTTATGGCTTTAATCTCTTAGAAAAGAGTGTTTGTTTAATGTTTGTCCATTGTAATGTATTAATAATCGCATATAGAATGATTTAATAATTCTTTACTGTATAGCCGAACTTCACTGAGCGGTAGTGTACAAAAAGACAAAAAAAAATATGACGATTTATTAATCAGATACCGATCTGAAAGTTACGATAACAGAATACAAAGCTCTGATAACAAGAATAAATGCATGTAGTCAATTCATAATGAAATTATAGGCAGGCAAAGGTCGGCAAACATGCTAGTGCCAGGAACAGCGCAAGAGATCTCAAATGCTTAATGCTTACAATAATTATCTGCAAAATGTAGTCCCAGAACTTTTGAGTAACGTGAAACGAGTAGAATGGAATTGCAATATTCCAAGAAATAATAGAACTAATTCTAAAACCTGTGGCATTGCCATAATTGGCGATGTTCTCTGTCATATTATCAACAACTCTTTACGTGAAGGTATATTTCCGGTTCAATAGAAACTGACTTTAATAAAGCCACTTTTTTAAAATAGTGAAAATGCGGAAGAACTGAACAGTTATAGGCCCATAAGCGTGCTTTCTAGTTTCTCGAAGTTGTTTGAACTGGATATGAGTCAACAGGTAATGGATTTCATGAATTGCAATGACCTTGTTTCTGATCACCAGCATGGGTATCGCCGGGAAAGATACACGAAAACTGCCATTTTTAGGTTTATCCGAGCGGTTCTTGGATTTATCTAAGGCTTATTATTGTCTAGACAGAGATTTATTGTTAAAAAAATTTAGACACTTACGGGATTAGGGGGAATGAATTACAATGGTCTGAGAGCTATTTAAACGGCAGAACTCAGAGAGTGCTTGTCGAGAAAAATAATGATTATTTTAAGTCACGAATGTCATACTGTAGGTGTCCCACAAGGCAGTATATTGGATCCTATTCTGTTTATAATTTTCGTCAATGATCTAAATCATAGCGTTAATATCATGTATTCCAGTTTCACATCGTATGCTGATGATACAAACCGTTTAACAGGAGGGAAGGAAATGTATGATGTAGTAGAAAACGGCAAAGAAATCTTCTTACAATTCAAAAACTGGCTAGAACAAAATAAACTTTTACTGAATGAAGAATCTGAGATGATATTCCAGACAAAACTTTATAGGAAAGAAAACTGCACACCCTTATCATAGATACAAAAATATTTCCATTGCAAAAAAGTATTAAATTCCTTGGAGTTTACATAGACGAGTTTTTGGATTGGACGGAACAGATTTATTATCTCATTGGTAAACTTAATCAGGTATGCTACTGTTTTCGAATAATTTTTAAATACTTGAATGAAACTGCGAAACGAACACTGTACTTTGCAAATTTTGAGTAAACTGCCAGATATGGGATTATTTTTTGGAGTTGTAATTCAAATATTCATAAAATCTTTGTTATCCAGAAGAGGGCAATAAGATTATTGTATAAAATGTCATATCGGGAGTCATGTAGAGGAGTTTTCAAGTCAAACAAGATTCTGACTATACACGCTGTGTATATATTTGACACCATTGTTTTTTTACACGAACAGAGATGATTATGGAATAAAAAATCAACAGAGCTATAACACACGCAATAGAGATGGAAACTTTCCAGCACATAGGTTAACGTTATCTGAGAATAGTCCATTTTACATGGGAATTAGACTGTAGAATAAGCTGGTTGTGAGTCATGAATTAAAAAAAAATATACAGAGTGGTTGATTTTTCATTGTGCACTCATTATTTCCGTTAGGGACAAAATATTTAAAAAACTGTAAAACTAATCTTTTACAATTTTGTGAGCTCTCTCTAATTACGTAAAATACAATGTCATACTTTAAAAAACAAAAGAGGCGCGAATAACAGTTCGGTTTTTTAAATTGACCACCCTGTATTTTTTGGGTTATCCAGATAGTGTATTAAATTGTGAATACGACCTCATTTTTATTTTACATCTTTAGGCAATAAATGGCCTCATTATGATGAATCATCATCACCACGAACGATCGTAAATTGGTTTAGTTACACTCACAGTTTGGTTACATTCTTCTATTCGATTTGTATGAGCACGGTGTGTTTGAGGGCTCCATTAAAAAACTCAGGGTAGTGATATATGCTACGCCGTGTTCCCTGTATAGTGTTATTATTATGTATATGTATGTAAAAAGAGTTCAAAATAATGTTGAATAATAGGAAACATTTAAAACTGACCGGGAAATTAGAGATATTGGAAAGCTTAAGTAAAGGTAGATGTGTAACAGATTTAGCTAAACAATTTGGAGTAGCTAAATCTACAATATGTGCTATAAAGAAGAGGCGAACATTCATTTCAAGGAAAACGAATCACTAACTGTTGATTTATTGATTGATTGATTTGGTCACTGGTTACCGACCGGGCTTTGTTTAGTAGCGTGCCCTTATAACAGCGCGGCCTATGGCCTATTGTATTATTCGGTACCAAGTGAATTTCCTTATGTAAACAGGTTAGTCCCTTTTACTAGGTTTAGTAGCCTGTGTGGTAGGTCTTTTTCCGGTAGATCTGTCAGTTGGTTAATTGGCCCCAGGCAGTGGCAGTCTCCGTCGTTCCAGCGCAACCCACTCGAATATGACATGGTAGGCTGTCTCCTCCTTCTCATTACATAGTCTACATATAGGTTCGTCCTTAAGAATGCCAACCTTATGTAGATATTTCCTTAGACAGCCATGCCCCGTTAACAGGCTCGTGACTGTTCTAAGCTGTAACCGGCTGAGAGCCAGCACATCAGCCGTCAACTGCCGTGATGGCTGCCTCATCATTCGTTTGCTATGAACCTGCCCTTCAACGCTCCTCCAGTGTGCCTGGTGTGTTTTTGCAATCACTAACTGTTGATGGTATACGTAAATTTAAAACATCTACATATTCAAACATGAAAAAGGCACTGTACAAGTGGTTTATTTCATTGCGAGAGAGAAATATTCCCGTTAGTGGATTAATGTTAAAACAAAAAGCTATAAATTCGCAAAAATCAATCGATGAATCGTCAACATTTATTGCAAGTAATGGATGGCTTGGTACAACGTAAGGTTTTTGAAGAATGGTTTAATGAAATGTTTGTTGCAGAGGTAAACAGCAAAGAAAAAGTTAGAACAATCAAAAATAACTACGTATTTTAAACCAAAATAAGTGAATAAGTTCTTAATATACAAAATGTCGCGTATTATAATTACCAAATTATATTATTACCTATTATAGTAAAAGTAAGATTATTTAAATAAAGTTTCATTGCATATATGTATTTGTATTCGATTTTTTAATAAACCTCTATTTAGTGAACAATCCGATTTAGTGAACAGGGACTTGGCTAATAACGTTCACTCTATCGGGACTCTACTGTATTACATAAGTAGGTTATACATTTATTGCACAAGAAAACATAAAAAACACTACTTCAGGAATTGTTTATACACATCTGAGCTCTACACAATAAATTCTGTCGACATGTACGTAGCATTTCAGATGTTTCCTGTGCGGCTAATTGAATTTTGTTCTTTTATTCATCTAGCGTATCTAACACACTACTATAAACCCTGTCTTTGATAAAGCCGGTGTAATAGCGTCTTCTTAAAATTATATAAGTAAATCTTTTTTCTGCGATACTTTAGGCTACCAATAAGATATCGAAATACGGTTTTGACTAGCCTATTTAGGTATCACTTCGCTACATTTTTATGAAAAAAGTCATATTATTGCATTTAATTTTTTAGAGAATTTTGCAATTTTCTGTTATTATATCAAAAAGCGCCCTCTAGCGGCATTACTAAGAAATAGACATATCACAGGTAAGATAGGTTTGATGGAACAATAAATGCTTTTTCCAATAAGACCAAATTTGTTAAAATCCGTTCAGTCGTTACAGCTGTTTATTTAAAAAAGCATTGAATTACCCCCCGCCACTTTATTTTAATAGTTACGTCACTCTAACCACACGACAACGCCGAATCAAGATTTACGATATAATATGTAGTTTTTATTGCACGACAAAACTAGATTTTGGCAGTTACAAGTTGTCCCAGATTTTATTGCACAATACTATACCTACATCCAAAAAGATCGCAAAAGTTTTTGAGCAGATTTTTACTTAAGTCCGGCAATTAGCAGTTCTTTTTCAATTTTTTAAGTATGTACTAGGATTTTAAAGTGACAGTTTATGGACATTAAACTATTTAGTTAATAAAATAAGCAATTATGATGCAGTCACGTATAAAAAATAAAAATAACAAAACTGGGTTGATAAAGATCTGACGCTTTATGATAGCTTGTAGCCGGTGATTATTTATGATGTCTCCTCCTCTTATTTTTTATGTTTTTCGTTTTAGACAATAATGTTAAATACAAAAGTTGTACAAATTGACATAAGCTATTTGCAGAATAATCCTTTTTATATACAGGGTGTTGCAGAAATGCGTGACAAGTTAAAGTTATATTTTTTTAAACGGAACACTATACAGTGTGAATTTTTCAGATTTTCCTAAAAATTCTGAATATTTTTTGTATAACATGTCCTATACCTCACTGTAATAGTTTTCGAAATAATCGCGTTTTAACTACGCGGGCGGCTACAATCAAATACATATTCTAGATTTTTGTTGGGCGACCGTAAATTAGCCAGCTACAATACGAGACGAGAGGGTGTCCAGAAACTCTCCTGACAAACGAAAATAGGAGATTCCTCAGATAATTTTAAGACAATTTAACCCAATTCACCCTAGTCCGAAAATGCTTCCTAAGGGAATTAGAGCTCTGAAGATGGCGCCTTGTAATTAGTTTTTTTTTTATATCTCCCGAACGCTTCTATTTAGAAAAACAAAAACTGGTATGCTTATTTATCCTCCAGAGATTAATCGATTCCATCAATTGCGAATTTCTAATACCGGTCATAGGCGTCCGTTTTGGGTAGGTTAACGGTTATTTTAACGCATAACTTTTAAGCATTTGTGACACTAGTTTATTAAATTTTCAGGTATTCTAGTACTAAAACAAGTATAATTTGTTGACGAGTTGATTTTAGACATTTGCTTTTTCTCCATGGGCCTAGTCTTCATATTCTGCGTACCTTGCACCTGCATATTATATGCGTTGATAATTATGCCCCTACACGTTTTCTTACAATTTTTTGAACTAAGAATACTTTTATTATTTAAAAATTGTTAAATTATGAACAATAAATACCGGTGTAATAGCGTTTTTTTAAAATTATACGATAAATAAATCTTTTTTCTGCGATACTTCAGGCTACCATTAAGATATCGAAATACGGCTTTCACTAGCCTATTTAGGTATCACTTCGCTACATTTTTATGAAAAAAGTAATATTATTGCATTTATTTTTTTAGAGAATTTCGCAATTTTCTGCTATTATATAAAAAAACGCGCTCTAGCGGCATCACTAAGAAATAGACATATCACAGGTATGAAAAGTTTGATGGAACAATAAATGCTTTTTCCAATAAGACCAAATTTGTTAAAATCCGTTCAGTCGTTTAGTAGTTACAGCTGTTTATTTAAAAAAGCATTGAATTACACCTTATTTATATTATACACCATATTTTTCCAGCAAGACGGCGCACCGCCCCATAACACTGGAATAATCTCAGGATTGCTGACTGAAAATTTTGGAACTGAGAGAGAACTTTATACAGTGTCTTAATTCTGTTTCTTGTATTCATATTCACAATGCACTTTGGAGCGTTTCGAGACGGTGTGAATTATGTATTGTAAATAATTGGCGCCAGTTCGAACATCTATTGTAAATAATTTTTAATCATGTTTTAATTTATTCTCAACATGAAATTTAAAATATGTGTGATTCGTCGATCTTCATTTGTTAGAAGTTCCAAAATTAATGAGATTTTCTTTCATTCAGTCAAAAATAGATTTATTAGGTTGCCTTCTTTCCGAGTAACGATTAAAATATGTTTCACATGCAGCTTCAGCATTATTATTATTGTGAATAAAGCATTCCAACATATCATACTTTTCGTAATTTTCATAAGCCATCGCAAATTTATAATTTTAAGGTGAAGCAACAATCAAATAATTAACTTAAACTATTGATACTATATTTATAAACCTACTGACAGATTAATATATGTTGAATGACACACGCCTACTAACAAAAAACAATGAAATGATGAAAATCAATGGAAAATGTTAATTTTTTGCTATAATACAGTGAAAACGAACGAATAGACCCCACATGATATATATCATTGAAATGTCCAAAAAATCCTCCTTTTAATGATATCATAGCCAACTATATGTTCCATATAAAAAAATACAACTTTATGTCCTACCTCGAATTTCGAAAATTTTTTCAAAAATTCTCTAACGCCATTGCATTCTAATCAAAAAAGTGCCTGAAGAACGTAGAAGTCATTTTTGTCAATTTTCATAAATAGCCGAGATATCGTGATAAAACGAAAATGGCAAAAATCGAATTTTCAGGGATAACTCGAAACCGAAAGCCGATAGCCAAATTGGTTTTCACCATCATCCTCTTCTCGAAAAAACAAATCGAGGATGCGTGGTCAGTTTCTTGATACCTCTCAGTTACCGAGATCCCCTATTAAAACATCGAAATTTGCCCACCCTGTACAATATGAAGTGAAAAGTAATTTTATAGTTAGCAAATCATAATAAACACTTTATTCATTCATATTTCATTTACTTTACATGCATACTTCCAAAACAGTAAAATTTGGCGCAAACGTTTATTGCTTAATGAATATCTACATTTTAAATCAAATGTCAATCAATTTTCTGATTAGATTGATATTAATCAAAAGTTGAGTAGTACGCCTATGAAATTTTCAAATTGCCAATATTCCAAACTGAAAATGTTGCATGACATTACGTACAATCATTTACATACACTCTCTACAAGGCTCAATGATAATTTGCATTGTTGTGCGTATTCTTTCGAAAACCGTTTAATTTGATGAATATATCATTAAAATCAGATAATAAATAATGCCTTCAGACATTTTTGTGGAATGCCTACTATATACTTATTTCAAATATACCCTAGTAGGTATTTCATGATTTTGACTTTACATAAAGCAACATAACCAAAAATATTTAAATTATATCTTTCACAATTTAACACACAAGCTACAACCATTATTAATACTGATAAACAAATGCCATTTTTTTATATGATACGATCAACACTTACTTTTATGTCCCACTGAATTATTTCTCCATTTTCATGACCTGTTAATAAAGTCTCATCTAAAGCGCCCCATAACATAGAAGACACTCTTGAACCATTAATAGGTATTTTAAGTATGGGATCTGCTTGAGACAGACTTTCATCAACATTTCTCACATCCATAATAAAAATTTCACAATTATGACCCATCGCCTTATCTGTTGTAAGGGCAGCCATATTACCAGAAAAACTAAAATTACACGTCCTTACAGATGAATTCGTTTTCATCATGCCTATTTCAGTTCCAGTTTCACAATCCCATATCCGAAAAGTATTATCTCCTGCTCCTGACATAAACCTAGTGGTTGTCCAATCAACATCGATACACCAAACAGCTCCTTGGTGTCCATTAAATGTTCCTAATCTTTCTCCGTTCAAAGAATACCATACATTAGGTTTATTATCCTTGGAAGAAGAAAACAACAGGTCTCCTTCCCTATTGTATTTAATTTGAGTAATGGCACGTTCGTGCCCATGAAGCATTAGCGGTTTCTAGAAGAAAATTGCCGCATGAATTTAATAGGTTAAGATACGAACGAAATGATTGTAGTAATGAAAATTTAGAATAACAAACGTACCATATGTTTTATTTATATACACTAATTAAATATTATCAAAATTAGCAAATATGCCACACACGTAAATTACGAAGTAATTGGATAAGACAATGTGAAATGTGACGACAATGTGGTACAAACTCACTAACTGACAACTGCTGACAACTTTAAAACTTGGAAATAACACCACTCAACTCAGTGTTCCCAGGGAAAAAAATTAACTTCCTAAATATTTGCATAAAAATTACCTAAATATCCCTAAACATTTTAATTTTCAAGACGTAAGACACAACGGATTGTAGATTACAAGTTATAATTCCAAATTAAAAAAAAAAACGATTACACAATGATAAAAACAAAATATAATAATATCTTTTTAATATAACAACCTAACTCTAATATAAAATTTATAACATTTAAATAAACTTTTTTCTCGAAACAGTGGAAAAATAGCACTCCCAGGAGTAACTTTCACCGCTCACTCCTCGATACTACTCGTTACGAAAAAGTGAGAAAGTCAACTCCAGAATAGGAACTATTGAAATTGTAGGAATTTTTTGACAATTCTCTTGAATTTTCCATTCCCTCAGATTCGAGTATAACCCCCCAGGTCAACTTTTGACATTTCTGTCAAAGATGGCGGTATCTGTTAAATTTATCCATCAAAGTGAAACTGCTTCGCAACAATTGTCGAAATGTAACAACCATCAAACTTAGCTTTGAAAACAATTAAGAAACATATTTTTCCCATTTACACGCATTGGCGAAGGAAACGTATATTTCACGTTGAAATTACTAAAGAAAATAAGATTTTCTTTTTTTCATTTTCAAATGACAGGTACTTGTTTTTTTAATAGTAGCACTTATTTTTTACTACAGTATACCATATTGGCATAATCTTTAGCTTTCAAATGATATAAAATATGCTGCGGTTTAGTGGTAGACAGGTATTAGTATAAAATATTAAATGTTTTAAAACTAGTCTAATTCCAAAGCAACAGAACAATTACATTTCAAATGAAAAAAACAGTTTCCTTAGCCAATACGTGTAAATGTGAAAAATACGTTTGTTAATTGTTTTCAAAGCTAACTTTGCGATGATTGTTACATTTCGACAATTGCTGCGATGCAGTTTCACTTTAATGGATAAATTTAACAGATACCGCCATCTTTGACAGGAATGTCAAAAGTTGACCTGCACTAGATGGCAAATTTTTAGAAGAAACAGAATATGATCAGAAATAATACACGCTGTATTTAAAAATTCAAAATTAACGTCACTTACGGTCAAACCGGAAGTGCTATAGAAAAAACCTAGTGCACCTGAAGAAGCACATCACTCATATACGGAGTGGAAGTAATCAAGTGCTTCATGCATTTTGGCACAGGAGTAACAGTAACACCTAGAGAAATCCATGTATTAAGAAGAGATAGACTGCAAGCACGATACGCTAGGTCGACTAGTAGACAACACCCCACTCTCAACCAAATTCCGGTCCGCCTTCTGCATAGCAACCAGCCCTGTTAAACTTGAATATAAAAATTGTAAACGTTTTCCCCTGGGAGCGGAAACTTAATGCTTTAATTTGTGTTAAAGGTTATGCGGCAGCATCGTCATATCCCAGAACTACATCTTACATTGGCGGTAAATTTAAATTGAAAGTTGAATAGATTTGTTGATGTTTTTAATTTTCATGTAAAATATGTCACGAGTATTGCTTAACGCACGAATTAAGCAATAATCATTACGTATTTTACATAATAATGTTCGTTACATAGAGATTATGAGACATTATAATAAATAAAAATATAGATATAAAGCACAAACGTTAGGTAAAATAGTTAATTTTATTGAAATAAGTATTACATAAGTATAAAGTAGAATATAAAATACAACCCATATGATTATCCAAAAGCGTAATACATGTCGAAGAAAATTGTTCAAAGTACAGCATTGAAAAAACCAATAAACTCTAACAAAATAACACTGAACTTTACAACATTTTCAAACGTTCTATGCATACAACACTTAAATTCTTTTTTAGACACTTGCATAGGTAAATTAACCTTACACATTGCTACTTTTTGTAATAAGTCGCGCAACTTTTAATCAAATCGGCAGCATCTGTTTTTTTTTCTAGTATGTTGTTCTTCAATGGCCGTTGAGCATAACAAAGACAAAAGCGATAAACGATACAACCGTACTCACCACATCAAGGACAAAATCGTACTGAATTGAATGCAGCTGATGGAACCAGTGTTGGGAGATGATATTGTGTTGATGTCACTAACTAATAGGCACGGAAAAATCACTAAAATAGCAACATTACAAAAAAAAATCACTAAATATTTTATTTTGCTAAAAACTTATCTAGTCTTTAAAAGTAAACCAAGCAAATTACTGAATTTTAAGAGCGGTGCTCTGCAATAAAAGCCGCAAGTTTTAATTCGGCAGTCTTTCTTTCATAAGTAATTGATTTCTGGAAAAAAATTGTTATTTTTGATTTACTTGGCATCAAATTAGACTTGCGAAGATATTCAAGTAGTAGTCATTAACTACTACAGTAAATTAATAGGAAAGTCAATGGTCTTAGAACACACAATTAATGCGAAATTTTTCAAACAAGTTAAAAACAATTCACATACGGGTGCTCCGACGTGTCGGTGGATCAGATATAGCCTTATTCATCGCGGTAACGACTCAACATGTTACAGGCATGCGCATCTTAAATTTATATTTTGTGTGCATGCCCGTAACATGTTCATGTTATAAGTTGTACATATGTGCAGATGGCACAACTACTGTCAATAAAAGTCTCCAACAAAATCACTGACAAAAAATTATCTCTAAATTTGTCGTTGATGGCTTAAAAAATCGCTAAATTTAGCGATAAAATCACCGATCTCCCAACACTGGATGGAACGAAATATGTTGACCGTGCTGACTGATGAAACTAAAAACATGCTGAAAACTGTAGATATTACAGAATTCTTTTGGAATCATATTCACCAACAGCGCGAATACGGTTTCTCCCGACTACTAACGCATCACGTGACTGAGATAACCAATAAGAAATGAGACACATTTTGTGCATTTAAGGCGGCGTTTCGGTAAAGTAGGGGCGCTGTTCGGCAATTATTATTAGAAACGTAGTGTTCGGAAAAACTAGACATTAAAAATGTATTTTCGCGTTGTTACATTGAAGATATTATCTTTGTTGTAAATCTAAATATCTTTTTTTAAATTAAATATTCTTTGATTGCGAGAAAAATGAGAAAAAATATAAAATTTTGATAATATTACCTTTAGAATATGTAGAAAAATATACTGATACGATCTGTATTGAAATGATTTCAAAATATGCAGTATTTTTTTCAGGAAGTAAGTTTAGGGGCTGAGTATCAACAACAGCCCCATATCTGTCCAAACAGTTTACCAGTTTTATATTAGATGTCACTAGCATTAGATAACTATTATATAACTATGTATAGGCAATCAGTTTAACACCAAAATTGACTGCTTTGATATTCAGAAAAACATTGAATTAAATTTTTTATTAAAAAATGTAAATGAATGTATTTTTATTCAAGTAATAAATTGATTTCAATACTTTCGAGACATATTCTTACAACTACACATGCATAAGTAAATACATATTGATGAATCATTACTTGGCGTGTGGGTGTAGAGAAAGAAAGACAAATAAAACCCAAATATCTCTCTTGCCTTTAATTGATAACTAATACAGATAACAATTCATTCCACAATAAAATTTACTGTCCTTTATTATATTTACATTTAGTATTTCACATACATACACTGTGATGGTTATAACGGAAATTTTAATAATAATTATTTATATAACATGTAGTCATATCCATTATAGAATATATTCATAAGCGTAACTTGTGTGGAGAAAGGTTTCCTGTCCAATCCTAGACTACATAAGCTGCTGAATCCTCTCATGCAAAAAACACCCAAGGAAAAATTGCCTTAATTTTGGAACCATTAAGTTTCTACAAAGTTGTTCATCCCTATATATTTCTTCTATAAAAAGTGGTTGAGTTTCATCAATGAAAACCACAAAGTCGTACAGCTTTCTTTTCTTGATATTTAGTTGGCCTTGAATCTATAATATTTTTCAATAAGTGATTATTATTATATGCAATTTGCGACTGTTGAGACGTGATATCGCGATCTTCCAAATGAGTATTTACCTGAAAATAATAATTATGGTTCCTCTTCAAGGACAGTTTACCACTAGAACTATGTACAATTATGTACAGAAACAAATATACAAAAATATTCTTCCTTATTCACTAAAATAACTATATACAACGACAAAATAATCCAAAACTAACGAAGACGATGAAAAACAGTAGGTACCTATTACTTTATTACATCAAGCTAGTCGGTAGACAATTAGTGCAGAACTAAGATTCTACCGGTAACAAACAACGCATGTACGCACAAATATGTTTTGTAAATAGAATATTCGAGGGTTATCGCCTTAGGCTATCACATTTATACCGAAAAGATTATATTGAAATATACCTGCTCAATACATTCAGTTCTAAACTACATAATATGCAACCAGTAAAACTCGTTTCAAGAATCCCTGGATACCTTTCTTCTACATAATGTTATATTTTATTTTTCCGAGAAGTTTATATTTATATTATAATATATTTTGTATTACAACCAATATTCTAATCTTCACTTTTCCTATGTTATTTCAGCCAAAATGTTACGCATGTTTAAGTATTTCATTACTTTTTACTTTTCTAGAGATTCGTAAGCCTTACGCCATCTAATTTTGAATATATTCGATAAAAATGCAACATTTACTCATCAGTCTCTACATTCAGAGAGCGCCTCGATCAAGGTGCATTTAATGTTGCCTATATTAAAGACAAATATAATTTTAAGAAATATGTTAATATGGTTACGTACAAATTAGGCGCCAGAAATTACTTTGAAAATTCTTTGGAATAAACAATGCAATGAAAGTTGCATCCCGTCCATCGGTCTACTTAGTGTATTTCAACTGCAAAACACCTGCTATTAGTTACAAAAAAGCGGTATCCTACACCTAAATCTTAAAAGTATTCAGAGCCTATTTTTATTTATTTAAATGGAGAAATGAATTATATTGTGAGATAGTGATCCAGTTTAATGTGTGTACGAAGTATGTAATTGTGTTAATGTAAATGTATACGGTTAACACTAATATGTAATTGCATCTATGTAAATGGGCAATGCAAATGCATATTAACTGTTTTTTTCTCGTTACCTTCATTGAATTATTTTATAGTTTTTTATAATAACTTTTGCACTCCATTATTTCTCACAGTAGATATGTATTTTAGTTTATAAGAAAATACATTGTTCTCTTTATAGAATGATTGTTTCTTTTTAGCAAAACCTTTTATCAGTACCTACACTGTTATTGTTTAAAAGCTCAAAATAGTATTAGTATTAGATTCATATTATAAATTGAAGATGGTATGCTGTAAATGTTAAAGATCGTGCCATTTACCGATGTAAATGCACAATGTCTAACATTTACAGCAATACCATCTTCAATTTATAATATTGAATTATTAGTCTAATATGGGAACACATTTAAATTACGCAGTTTTCGCGATCCATACGCCTCTATGAGTTGAGACCGAAACTTCTCCCCCACCACATTCCAGAGGCGTAGCAACTTTTTAGTATTAACTTTGCTATCTCTTGCTTATCTCTGATAGCAACTGTCGCAGACTCATAATCAGTCGTATATCAGTATTGAAGATCTGTAGATCGAACGCTCTAGAATAGATAATTAGTAAATCTGACGATTAATATCTAAGGTGGAACCATTTTATAAAAACTGACTCATAAAAATAAATTATTATACAGTGAAAGAATAGATTTTCATTGTGAAATATTAATATACCTAACGGTAATTCCGGTGAAACAATTTTGTATAAACACCATAAATCGGCCTACTTATGCGTACGTTTGGTAAACCGCCTCGAACGGGAGGTAATAGTCGGGGGATAGTAGCGAGATTCATACCGCCACTCCTACCTAAGATGGACCATGCATGCCATGGATATTATAACGCACTTAAAATATTCCATACTGTATACGGTCCGAATTTCAAAGTTTTATTTTAACTAATAAATAACTGGTGGGCTGATACATGATCTCGTTGACACCCGGTAGAATAACATGCTGGCATTAATTCGCCAACCCATAATCACTTGAATAAGCTGAAAGCGCTTTGATAAAAGCCGCTAAGTATCTGAAAAACATCGACCTACCAACGATTTACAAGCGCTGCCATAACTTTTTATAAAATTGCTTACGCTGCAGTCGATGTCTAATTTTCATTTATTACATTATAACAACTTTATCAGCTTTTTAAAATTTAAAAATGAAAATTAAATCACCCAAACCTCAGCGGGTTACGAGGCTTAAAAAACAGGGCGCCAATATGCAAATTTTTAAGTAGGGGTGCATATTCCCCGATAGAAACATGAGCTCTCAAGCTAGGTGCGTGTAGTGAGAATAAATAAAGGAAACACTAATTAACTAATAACAATGTTTATTACAAAACTATTTAACTATTAACAATTTACAATTAAAAAAAAAACGTTGAAATTTTACAATTAATAAATGGTTTAAATTTTAAACATTTAAGAAAAGCTTTTTAAAAAAAAAATTACAAGAATTATTTGAACTAATTAAATAAAAGACAATGATGAAATATTCTGAATGAATGTATATATTATTAAATCAATAGCAGATAAACTTATACTTATAAATAAAAAAAAATATATTTGTGAGTACAGTGCAAAAGACACAAAAAAAAACATGAGAAAAACCTAAAATTTCAACTTGGCGTGATTCTAAACCAGCTGGTATTTATACAATGATTTTATCTTTACGCTTTTTAAAACGAAAACCCAATTAGCACAATTTATGTAAGATTTGATTTTACCTATATTTTAATCGAAATAAAAAAATAAAAAACCAATTTAAAACGCCTAACCTTGTTTTACTTCTTAACGAAAAAAAAAAAAAACCTGCGACGCAGGATACGTGCTTAGCCTCTCTCTCTAGTTCTCTCTCCCACACTGTCTTTCTCCCGGGCAATGTTACAATTTTCCTCGTGGAAAATTTAACCTACAAACACGACAAACGAAAACCAGAAAATGTTTCGTACGAGAAAAAACGGTTAAATTTATTTCTACCAAAACCTCCAAGAAATGATCTACCAGATAATATCCTATTTCAAAACATGTAAAATGTGTATATACTCTTAGTTAAAGTTAACAAAGATAATTAAGAAAAGGAAATTATAAAAGATACTAACCGAATCGAAGACTGATGTACTCGTCCGGATGAGACAGTGAAGCTTGCAGCGCCAAGGAGAGAAGAAGGAATTCATTTGACTTAACTTACCAAGCCAACTCGGATATTTATCGCGCAAGTGCAAAAATTATTGCGATGAAATACAACACGGTTCAAAAGTAACGGTATAACCGTTACAACATAGCAAATAGAATCAGGAATCAGGTGACATTTAAGAGTTGCTTGAATCACTAAATGAACATCTAACTGAAACCGACTTGTAGGATTAAAACAAGTTTTAACACATAAAATATGTGTATATGTGTAGGGGTCGCCATTCCAATTACTTTTTGGAGTGAAAATGCTAAGATCTGAAGATGCAAAACTAAGAGATATAATCGAAGAAGAATACCGTCAAACTTTTACTGACGAGCGACAAGATCTGCGAAGAAGCGCAAGAGAGCAAATAAAGCGGATGCAAGACGAGAACCGAAGAACATTTAACAGAAGCAGAAAATCACCAAGAATATATTAAGCAGAGGACATGGTCGCGATTCGTAGAACTCAATTCCAAGTCGACTCCAAGTTATTGCCTAAATTCCTTGGTCCGTATCGGGCCGTCAGGAGGATTGGTCCAGACAGATATATGACGTTGAGAAAGTGGGAGAGCATTTGGGTCCAAAGACAACGAAGTCCAGTGCCAATCTAATGAAGCCATGGTCTCAAGATGATGACGAGGATCCATTCGAGACGAATGCATGACAGGCAGGCCCAGATGTGGGATCAGGAGTGTTTGGGGAGGCGATATTGTGCCCGAGCACCCAGTCTATCATTGTCAGTGTCAGATAAGACGTTGTACTGCATTCTTTTAATACTTAATAAGTGTGTACATTAATAAACCCGTTTCCTACATACATATGTTTGTTACTACTTTATTAGCGGTTCGCTTGTTATCAAAACAATACGTTTAATAATAACAGAAAACAAAACAATAACAATACACAGGCCCGCCGCTAGCTGTTTGAACGCCCGCGTGCAATACCGATTAGGCCGCCCCTTGTACAATTGTAGACATGCAAATTATCACAATATTTTGTTTTCCTTTCGATATGTTTTTGTCGCCGATGCCGCCCCCTTGAAAATGCCGCCCTTCCGCCTCTTGTACAATTGTAGACATACAAATTATGACAATGTTTTGTTTCCTTTCGATATGATTTTGTCGCCGATGCCGCCCCCTTGAAAATGCAGCTCTTGTGCGCTGCACGCCTGCACGCAGCGGCCCTGACAATACATTTAATAAAATTCTACTTGTTAATAAATGGCGGACGCATAATTGTCACAGGATTTCAGCTCTTTGTCTCACTTGTGCATTACATCACATTAAACCAGCTTTCATAACCAAATCAAAAATAAGCTATTAGAAGTACGCAGCTACCTAGTTTCACTACCAACATTCCTAAAATAAACAGCAATTTAAAAAACGAATTGCATAATCTCGTCACTCATCGTTGGTGAAATTTGTTCTACGTTAAACTTTTTTATTTAGAACTCCAATAAGTAATCATTAATAATAAACGACCACAAATATATAGGTATAATGTAATAAATTCAAATTTAATATACTTACATGTAGCACCCAGCTGTTCAATGGCGTCGTGATAAGAAACTGAAACCAGCTGAAACAACACGCTAACGCCTAACCAAACCTAACGTACGCCGTGGTTCACAGCAATACTAGGAAATGCGGTAAAGTACCGGATACCCTAGCAGGAAGCAGCAGTGTTGAAAGACGGTTCATTGATATATGTTTGTGTTTTAGACACTGCCTTAATATTTTTCTATTTTGCGTTCATAAAAACGCTATTGTAATACGCTTTTGCGTATCGAAAAGTGCTTCATTGTGATACGCTTTTTTCATTTCTATAGGTTGGCTGTATTGAATACATGATGACAGAAAGCAAAGTTGATGTTTGATGCATTTTTCATATACTGCTTTTGATTTTTTCGGTAATAAATTTATGACGGCGTTGTCCGCAATTTCACGCAGTTGTGGTGGCGTACAAGATAAATTTGTCTCAGTATCACTCATTTTTTACAGTTTACAGAGACTATATTATGAACATATGAAATATATTGTTTAAACAATTTAAATAGCCGAATTTGAATTTTGAATTCGTCAAATGTCAATGTGACCAACTTCATATAAAAATAAAACTCAACATTTTTAATGAGATTTTTATTAAGTATTTATTATCAATTTATAATGCAAAATAGAAAAAATAGTATAAAGGACTCGTTTCGTAAGGCTTTTTGTCGCACTCGTTCATTGGAAAACTCGCCTGCGGCTCGTTTTCTAAACTTGAACTCGTGTGACAAAATCATGCCTTATGGAACTCGTTCTTTAATATAGATACTATTATAACACGCTTTATGTCAGTTTATGTTATAGAACTCAATTTTTAATCCACTTAGCTTGCGTTAAAAGTGCCATTTTTACAGTCAGTTGTAGAAAAAAATAATTTTTGTATATTTTATGACAAGAAATAATAATTGCCTCAATTTCTGTGCATGGCAAGTTTGGAGCTAGGATCGATGTTTCAAACATTCTAGGATCGATGTTTCAAACATTCTAGGATCGATGTTTCAAACATTGTTTGTCATTACCGAACCTTATTAATTCAAGTTTGTTGATATGAAAAATTTTATTTTATATCACATGGATTTATTAATGACAAAAAATCTTTCCGGTCAACGTTTTAAGTGATTTATTCGACAATTTAATGAATATTAATACACAACGTCTTAAAGATGTTATACTTTTTTTCCCATCCCAGACCCGTCCGACCTATGGTCACCGGTAGACACCGCAGACATCAGTCTTATTGTAGCCCAACTGTATGTTCAAGTCACCCACTCTAGCACAGTAGTCTCCTCCACTAATCTGTACAGGTCCCTAACCGAGTGGATAAGGTATGTCTCTGGGTCCCCTTTCGTTCTCCCAAATAGATTTTGCCTTCTGCGATCTAGTGCCTCGCAGACGCGTAGTATGTGACCGGCTGTCTCCTGTTCTATCCCACAAAGTCTACACTTTGTGTCCTCCTCAAGCACTCCGATTTTGTGTTGGTGTTCTTTCACCGTAGCATTTCCGGTCATTAGTCCCGTTATAATGCAGAGCTGTTTCCTACTAGGCTGTAGTAGTTCTCTAGCTCTTTTCCTGCATGGCTTCCCTATGAAGGTTTTACCATGTACTATACCGGATGTGGCTCTCCAGTATTCTTGTTGTTTCGTACGAACCCAGTCGCCTATGTATCTTCGGGCCGTTTGCCTTGTGACCCCGAAGAAAGGTTCTGGGCCGCACGTTTTCATCTCTGATCCACTCCGCGAGTTCGTCAGCCCTTGCGTTGCCTTCGATCCCCTGATGGTATCCAAGTCAACCAGACCTTGTTCCGGTTCGAAAGTTCCACCAATTCGTCGAGGCATTCCATTACTAGCCTGGTCGACACTTTCGGGCTTCATAACGCCTTCAGTGCCGCTTGGCTATCAGACATGATGTGAATTCGTCTATTGGTCACCGTTTTCACATTCATTGTGTGTGCGCACTGGAGAATGGCATACACCGCCGCCTGAAACACAGAAGCATACTACCCCAGTGCGTAACTATGGCCCTCATTCTGAGAGCATATCCTTGCACCGGTACCATTAGCCGTCTTAGATCCGTCCGTGTACCAGACTAAGGGTAAGGTCACAGTGGATCCGTATTCTCCCGTATATTCCGTACTGCCGTGTACACCCGTATTCGGCCGAATAAACAAATCTGTTATTTTCAATTTACGCGGTCATAGTTGAGCCGAGCTATACTCGCGTATGTGACCGAACTACACCGATCACCGATCAGAAACAAATACATTTGTTTTTTCCGGCTGTAATTTAATTATTTTTCTATATAGGGTTCAATTTCATTTAATATGTAATAAAATGGTTCATGTGTTATTCTAAAATATTCATAAAATATATTTGGTTGTTCTAATAAATGCGCAAAGAGTGTATGAAACTCCCGATATTCTTCTCTCTTAAAAATGTTTATTAATCCACAAACTTCTTTGATTCTCAAATAACAATAATTTTAATAAAGCATCTGTGTCTAACTCAAACATCTGTGAACACATTTTTACTATTTGTGAAGATAAAACTTACGGGCGTAAACGGACACAGAGTGACCATACTATTCGGCCGATTGTAATCGTCCGTATTCGGACGCGCAATTACTCTGCCGAATACGGATCCACTGTGACCTTACCCTAAGTCTTGCTTTTTGATTCCCAGTACATACCTTGCCGCGTCCTCCCGTCCGTCCGCTATAGACACTATGAAGGGATTCCCATACTTATGCCTTACCGGCATATGGTCAGTCCGCATTTCTTTCCCACATACTCAGTTATCGACATGTGTTTTGTATTGACCCCTTTCGGAGTCGCTGTGTGTTGCAGCTTGTATGCCCCATCCTTGCCTCCCCCTGTATAACCTGTATATAATAGGTGCAACGGTGGCAAGTCCAAGAGTGCTTCCATGACTGTAGTCGGGCAATGTCAGCATGTCTGGTCTTAGCCCCCATTTCTCTCCATCTGTCTTATCAGTGTTAACGCTGTCACCGCTTTTTTGGTAATTCTATCGAGATGTTGGTTCCAGGTAAGTTTGGAGTCTAATGTTACTCCAAGGTACTTTACCTCCCCCACCATATCTATGGTAGCCCCCTTCAACGTAAGCGGATTTAGACCATCCTGCTTTCGTCGGCGGGTAAAGGCCACGATGCTGGTCTTATCAGCAGTGCTGCTCACTTCCGCCAACTGCGTCCATCTACTAACCAAGTTCAGAGCCTCTTGCAGTCGATCTCTAACAGTGATATTGTGCCTGCCTCGCGCTATAATGACCACCCAGGTAGCACACAACGTTGGTGTAACGTTTGCTGATTGTCCGAGTTGTATTGGGCACGCGTTGGGCAACAATGTCGGCAGTATGTGAAAGTGTGAACATTTTACGACATTGGCGTAGTGTTGGCAGCTGATGTTGGAATCTTATCGAAAGGATACATAGGAGTAACTACGGGAAATGATATTGGGTATTAATCATAATATCTATATGATATCACATACAAGATGCAAAACATATATGATGGTACATAGGTACACTGATTCAATGATATTAATTAGTTTGCTGAATAAATTACAGCGATATTGTACCAACTCAAAATTCGAGTTAATTATCTGTATATATTTTCATATGAAATAAACTTGATTTAGATATAAACTACCAAATTACAATTAGATCATAGATAATGTAATAGAAAAGTTTTGTTTGAATTTTACATATCTATGTATGCAAGATGTTGATAATAGTTAAGAACATATTATACAAGTAGATGATTTGAAAACTGTTATAAAATCTACGCTTATGTTGAAATACTCAGCGTTCAAGACAAACATGCTCATAATTGTGTAACATAGTATATCTATATCTCGATATGATCTGCCTGTAATCAGGACATACATATATCGTAGATGTTTTATTTCATGTGAAAATATATAAGGAAAACTTACTACAAGTTTTATGTTTTTTTATGTTTATGTTGTTAACAATAGTTAACATCGAATCATATACCCATATAATACCATACATGATCTGTACATACAATAAATAAAGAAAGTAATTACAATATTTTATTTATTAGTGAAACTAAAATTCAAGATTAGCAAAAATGATACAGCAATTACGTCATATGTGATATATCTTATTAGAAAACAAAATTTATTATCTCTACATGTTATGGTATATAATAACTGAAATATCTTATTGAACTAAAAATATTGAAACATTATAAAACACATTAGGTCAGTGTTTTATAATGTTTCAATATTAATATAAAATTTTAATTTTTTTTTTAATGTGTGGTGGGTGCTTAGTTGCAGTGACTCCGTAAGCTGTATTACTTGTCTGGCTATCACTGCAACTCTTGCGGTGTAGTTTAGTGTGTGTAAGTTGTGTTTAAATTAATAATTATAATTATATATTAATTAATTAAATAGAAAATAACGTACAAAAATTAAATCTTACCTATAATCGATTGGAATATGTTTGTTTTTCAAAGGCTTGCTTCGATAATTTTTATCTGGAATTTTATAGCTTTTAAGTCTCTCAATATTATATTTAAATAGTCTTCAATACAACCAGCACGCTTCAACTTATTCAACTCAGCTAACACGAGTATACCTGTAAATAGCAATGCATAAATAAAAAACAGACATTACGTATACCGTAAAAAAACTTTTAAACTTCATGTAGTTACGCATGAAGTTTAAAAGTTTTAAGAATTTATTATTAAAGCTCTAGTATCAGTTTGTGAAAAATTAGAAAAAGGCAATTATAGCTTACGATCAGTTGTATCAAATGATTATGTGTGATTAGCAGTGGTAATTAGGATATTATACGCAACTCTGGCCTAACATCGGAAATAGAAGATGAAAAAATTGAAAATTTTGAATCCACTATTATGTATTATTTTTCCATATTTAAAGTATCTTCAGTACTCTAGCAGTTCCGGCTATATGAAAAGTCGTCATAAGCGTTGTTGTTAAATAGAACACCTATTTATGTATTTTGCAATTTCGGGATTGTAGTTGTTATACTGAATAAAAGTTGTTTCTTTTCAAATGTTGACAGCTAAATTACATTTTCGAAAAACTTTTATAACTTCTGTTCAAAATGTGAAAGTTAAACTAATTAAAATTTTCTATCATCAATGTTAGGACAAATAGCATGACATGTATATTGTTGCATCATCTGTGTTATGAAATGATAGCATGTTCCTGAAAGAGCTTTTTCATAATGCTATGTTAGTGTTTTAATGCTGCAATTGCATGTACTACAACTTGCATTTGTTATTTAAATAAAAGCATTTTTTTATTTCCCTTTCATTATCAGTGGCGTACAGGTATAGCACGTTATATTATATAGACACATCGAAAAAAATCATAATTAGAGTAGGCTAGGTGAATGGATTCCTACTTTAGCCACTTCCACATAACGACATTTATTCCTTGACATTTAATTTTAAAACGTTTGTGTCAAATATTTCTGAGTTTTTTAAATTACATTAAATAGAAAAAATGGTATTCAACGCAGAGCAGAAAGCTAAAATGATCAAATGCTACTTCCGTACAGGTGAGAAAGTAAATGGCGAGTAGCAATATTAAATTCCAGAATGTATGGCCGACTTTCGTGAAGAATATCCTGAATTAGTATTTGATTACAATAGTTTTTACAATGTTTTGACAAGATCTGTGCAATTATTCAGGGAGACTGGTGACGTTGGTCGAAAAACTGGTAGTGGATGGCCATCCAAACATACAGCTGAAAATATTGGAGTGATTCAGCATATTATTGATGAAAATCCAAAAACGTCTATTTCAGCAATGGCACAACAGACAAATCTGTCCTATGGCACATGCCAACATATTCTAAAGAAAAGTTTACACTGTCATGCATACAAGCTGCAATGTTTTCATGAGCTTCTTCAAGTGGATTATCCAAGACGAGTGGAATTTTGTCAATGGTTCCAAAATAATCTTAACAATGAGGATATCCTTAAGATGTTTTTTTCTCAGATGAAGCTTGGTTTTATCTTTCCGGATATGTAAATTCACAGAACATGAGGTTGTGGTCATCGATAAATCCTCACTTTTTGTTGAAAAATCATTGCATCGCCAAAAAATTGGTGTTTGGGTTGGAATATGTCGAAGAAGATTGGCGGGTCCTATTTTTTTTGAAGGTACACTTACTGCTGCACGATATCGCAATGAAATACTTGGCCCATTTATAAATCAACTGGATGATGAAGAATTACAGAATGGGTATTTCCAGCAAAATGGTGCAACACCACATATGACCATAGAAACTCTTCAATACCTGAGAGAATTTTTTGATGATAGAATATTAAGCAGGAACACTGAAATCTCATATTCAACTACGTCCTGCGATTTAAACATATGCGATTTTTTTGTACGGCCATACATCAAAAATTCCATTTATTCAACGCCATGGATGTATTATATATGGATAGCGTCTAATATACTAAATAAGTGCAGCGCATTGACTCCAACATTAGAGTGAGAGGTTGCACAAGTAAGATAGAGCTAGAATAGGCAAAGGATTCATATACGCCCATAAGATTTACATTGTTATTTTGGTTTCGTTTAGGTATTTATCCGTTTATCTCGTTTAATATTGATCGCACTTTAATGTTAGAGTCAATCCGTGAACAGAATGCGCTATCCATATAATAATACATCCATGTTCAACGCCAATACATAACCTGGAAGAGCTTAAAAAATCGCACAAAAAAAAGTGTGAAGAGATTAATAACTCACCGCAAATGTTGCATGAAGTTTTTGATGGGTTACGAAGAAGAATTGGGTTATGTTTAGACGTAAATGGACAACATTTTCAGCAATTTTTATAGTTTTATGTATGTAGGATTATGTATATGATCCCCGAAGACCAACACAACCTATTTCTGCGGAGGAGATAACTGATTACGAAAGCTGATTTATCTACCCAAAAAAAAAAACGACTGATTGTCTAATAATATCAGTTCTTCAATATCGGTTCTTTTCAGAACCAACACATTTATCTTAAAGGAAAAAGTTACGATAGCTCTGTTATATATGCTTCCATATTTGTGTATTGTATCATTGGTCGCGTTCATCAGACTGAGCCGCTCTGTAACAGTTACCGATTTTTCTGATGAACGGCTACGCTACCTACTACTACGTCATCGCTACATCGAACGCTTCCAAGAATTTATATGTAGCGGTCGCCATTTTTCGAGCGCAATTTTCTTACGCTCCCAAGATCGAGCGGTGAGCAGTATTCGTTTAGCAGTTGTTAGATAGTGGTTTAAATATGGCGGACAGAGAACGCGTATATTGTTCATCAGAATGCGATGACGTCAGGAACTGTTGTAGATGAAGCGGAGCGGTAACTGTTACCGAGCGGCTCAGTCTGATGAACGCGACCAGTGTTTTCAGCTTCATATTTTTAGGTTAGTTTTCATATCTTTTCGCGTTATTTTTTTTAATGCGCAGTGCTTCGCAAACATGATGTTTTTCATAATAAATCGTTGTTATTAATACATTTCAACAACCACTGATTTCGATAGCCGTTTTCCCCGTAAAAGTCAATCTGTCCTACTTGTCATTAAATGAATTATTTATTTCTGTTTATATTACAGTATCATTTCGAGGTTATAAACTTTGGTTACAAATGGTCGCGTTCATCAGACTGAGCCGCTCTGTAACAGTTACCGATTTTTCTGATGAACGGCTACGCTACCTACTACTACGTCATCGCTACATCGAACGCTTCCAAGAATTTATATGTAGCGGTCGCCATTTTTTCAAGCGCAATTTTCTTACGCTCCCAAGATCGAGCGGTGAGCAGTATTCGTTTAGCAGTTGTTAGATAGTGGTTTAAATATGGCGGACAGAGAACGCGTATATTACACGCACGTTACTACGGATATATTTATATACTATCTGTTTTTAAAGTAATGTCTCCCCTGCTGATGGATTCATATCAATAATACTTTCTATTTGGCGTATTATATTCATCGGACATCTTCGTCTAAGAAAAAGGCCACAGGGGATACAACACAGATCGAACGTGCATAATTATAATTTTGAATCTCAAGCAGGTACATACACATATTTACCTGCTAGCGGTAAAATATAGGCCTTTATTAAACCTTACTACTTATGATGATTAGAGACAATTTTTAATGTATATTATAACAACATACTTATTCCATTATTAAAATACTACTGATTTTATTGAGTAATATACCTTTTATTGATGGAGAAATCTCACAAGAAATCCGTCGCAACAAGGATCTTTTTTACAGTAAAAACAAATAATTGATATATTGTTAATTCAAAAAACGTTAGCGTAAATGAAATCAAAATAAATTTCAATGTAAAATAAAATGAAATTCTTGCAAATAAAAATTAATTCTGAACAAAATTGAATCATATACAGCACACAACAATGCACATACAATACGAAAATTTTACCAAATGAAAATACATTCTCAACAAAAATGAAGCATACAAATATAACAATATACACACATACAGGGTGGTACAAAAATGTTGGGCTGGCTATACATAGACGGTTTCTACAACTAAAAATAAGCAAAAGAGTTTATATAAACATATGTTCTAAAATGGTTCGTTACTGAGTTACAATCACTTGAAGTTCTTCATTTTTTTATTTTAAAAAGGTTACAGAAAACGGGAGTTTTTAATGTAAATCATATTAAGTAGGTAGTCCGTGCTTTTTGTGTTCAGTCGTGACAGTTGATTAAGTCATTCATGATTAGTACTGTTTTCTAATTAATGGCAGATTATTCTTTCGAAGAGATGCCCGATATGCATGTGATGTACGGTTTGGCACATTGTAACAGAACGGAAGCAAGAAGACTTTACGCAGACCATTTCCCAAACCGACGTTTACCAAATGAAAAAACTTTCGAAAAAATTAGATTAAGGGAAACAGGATCCTTGAAACCAGTAGTCCGAGATCGCGGCAGACCATGAACTACAAGAACTTTGGACTCGGAAGAACGTGCGTTGGATCGTGTTGAAGAAAATGCAGGTGATAGTACTCGAAGAATGACATTGGCGGAAGTTGCCGATTATGTGAGTGTATGGCGGATTTTAAGAACTAATCAGCTTTATCCGTACCACCTGCAAAGAATACAGAGACTTAGTGAGAATGACTTCCCATCACGAGAAGCTTACTGTGCATGGTTGTTACAGACATTCGCCTCCGATCGTATCTTTCTGACGTGTGTGCTCTTTAGTGATGAAGCTGGCTTTAAAAGAGATGGTATCGGCAATTTTCATAATTTACACCAGTGGCAAGAAGAAAACCCTCATGCTATTATTCAGTCCAGACATCAAGCGCAGTTCTCATTAGATGTGTGACCAGGAATTATCGACGATTTTTTGATTGGTCCTTTTGTACTTCCCCGACGACTTTTTGGGCAGAATTATCGTTATTTTTTAGAAAACGACTTACCAGGTTTGCTGGACGATGTTCCACTAAATGTTAGAGGACGCATGTAGTTCATGTATGACGTTCATGCTCATTTCAGCACGCGAATTTTTAAATGCCGTATATCCTGAAGATGGATTGGTCACGGTGGACCTGTAGTGTGGCCTGCACGGTCTTCGATCTAAATCCTCTCAAGTTTTACGTATGGGGACATTTAAAATCTATGGTTATATTCTACTTATTCTACTCCAATTCAAAATATTGAAGGTCTTCAACGTAGAGTGGAAGATGGATGCCAGCAAATTCGAAATACACCAGGAATTTTTGTGCGCGCGAGGCAGTCCATGAAACGACGAGCTCAGCAGTGTGTTGCTTCCGG